>CM057837.1:18007545-18445590 GCA_030068075.1 Paguma larvata | reverse complement strand
TGCCTTGCTCCGGCACCACAGTCACAGCCGGGCCCAGAGAATCCCTCCCACGTAGACCGGAGCCACGTTTCGGGGGGGCCCCCGGCTCTTGTGATAGAGGGCACCACGTTGCTGTGTGGCCGGGTGACTGTCTCTGTCTGGGTTCACGTCAGAGACATTAACATGCGAACCTTCGCAGCAGGTTTCTGACGGCAAGCGCCAGTGCAAGTGACGGCCGGGTCCCTCGGAGGCCACCTGCAGCGGGGGGGCAGAGGGGGGCGGGGAGGGGAGAGGCCCTCCAGGGGCCCCTGAGCACCGAGGGAGGACGCACAGCCTTCCTTCCTGAAGTTCCACTGACATTCCCAGCCCGGCTGGAGCTCGGTCAGTGTCGGCACCCCTCCCTTCCGGGGAAATGTTTTCAAGATTGGGCGGTGGGCAAGTAACGAAGGGCCCACATTGACTTTCCCTGCACGATGCTGATTTCATGATCTGCCCCCCCCCCCCGCCCCCGTTCACAGCTCATGAGCCGTGCGGACGACGCCCGGTGAAACGGCCGCTTCTGTCGGGCTCACCTCCCTCACCACTATTTTAATTGTTTCCTGATGCTAATCATTTCCTGAACAATAGGGATCCCCCCAGCTCCCCGCCTCATGAAGCTACCTACGCACGATGCAGGGAGAGAGGCTGGTGAGAGGGAACCCGTTCGTGTTTACTTATCCGAGTGAGTCGACTGCTAGATTTTTTTTCTTTCGCTCTAGAAAATTAAAAAAAATAAGGAACGAAAGAGAAGAGACCCACCTTGACATTTGCACCAGCTCCTTTCTCCCGTGCGGTCGTGTTAATAACACGCAATAACATGATAGCGAAACCGCGTGACCGTATATTCTGTAGGTAAATGTATTTTATGGGCGTGTGTGGAACTACGTGGAAGGAGTCATCGAAGGAGCGGGGGCCGGGGGGATATTAAAAAAAAAAATTCCCAAATGCTCTCTGCATGTCATAGAGAACAGTTACATTTTTTTTTTCCCAGGGTTTGCAGGGGGAAAAAAATGGAGGAGAGAAAATGAAATCCAGATTTGTAACTCCTAACAGGAGAAACGCGATCCTTCGCGGTGTTTAAGGAATATTTCCTGTAACAGCTACGCGGCCATCTGCAGGGCTGTCTCCAGACGCGCTCCGAAGCGGGAGGAGGCGGCGGGCCGGCCGGGCTTCGGGGAGCTGGCACTGGGATCTGGCACAGCGTTTCGACTCCTGCGTGGTTCATAATAGGTGTCATTTACCTCCTTCTGCAGACCGGGAGGGTGGCCGAGAGGGCCCGCGTGACAGCCACGGCAGTGGCGAGAGGCCCGCGTGTTCTCTCCTCTATCAGGAAGGCGACGCGGTTCGGAGCCACTCGGGTGACGTGTCCTCTTTAAGGGGCTCCGAACGGAGCCCATCCGGGGCCACATCCCCGAAGCGACAGAGCCAAGGGGAAGCTATTTGGCTAAACGGCACGGACGCGGAACCTCTCTGGCCGCTGAAGCCCATTATAAAATCTGTTTTACTGTTGATCTCCAGGGTCACCTTATGAATTCGTGTTAGTAAAATGTTACGGCCCTGGTAGAATAATCACTTTGTGAAAGGTCCCAGTTTTTTCCCAAAATCTCCTCGCGTCTGAATCGTCAGGAAATACGCATCTCTCCTCTAGGAATTTCTGTTTAGTTTTGATTATTTTTTAGAGTATTAATCTCTGTAACCTACATCCAATTCCAGTCTTCATACCAGCATTGATTAATTTCTTTCCTAGAGACATACGTTTTCGTGGTGGTATAAGATGGCTTTCAGTGAATTTTATATATTCTATGGATCTTGTCAATACATAAATAAGTTGGTTTTGTTTTCATTCGGTTTGGTTGGGTTCCCCCCCCCCAAGGTCTCCTGCAAAGTTTTGCCAGATCTGATATGGGCACCAATCAGCAGCTGGCTGTGATTTATTTTTTAATGGACAGCAGGTGCTGTTTGGATTGTACATTCAAATTTTTAAAATAGAACCTTAGACGCAACGCTATTAAATACACTCTCCCAAGTGGACGCAGCAACAAAAATCCTTGCTTCCTATTTGAAAACAGTAGTGTAAATAACATTGCTTTTACTCAAAAAGCTTTTCTTCAAGACAGCCCTTTTCCTGGGGCACCCAACTTCCCTTGTTTATGCGTTTTTCCGTTTGCTTCTCGCCCCTCCTTCTGGCCTCGTCTCTGAATTTTGATTGTGTTTCCTTCTCTGCTCACGCACTGAGTCTGAGGGTGAGTCGCTAAGCTGAATATAAGCACGCGTTGGAGTAATTCATTCCGAGGTCATGGACACACATTCCTTTGCAACAGAATCGCGCCTTGCCCCCTGCGCCGACGAACACAGAAAGCTCTATCAGCTGCCGATACCACACTTTTGAGTATCCGCATCGTGTTTTAACTTCTGCCCCAGAGTGCGTCTTTAATAGGGGAGAAGTGTGAAAATCAGGAGGCCGGTGCCGAGAGAAACCAAGCGCAATTTACTGGCGGGCTCGCTCTTACCGCAGAGACCGTGGTCTCACGCTTTCCGGCAATAAAAATTGTGACACTTTACCGCTCAGAGAAGCGACCTCTGACACTGCTCCAAGTGGACGTCCCGATTTCAGAGGAAGGGAGAGAGAAGCTTCTCGCTTAGGGTCCCGCCAGTTCGGCGTGGGGTCTGAGGAAGCCCATGGGACCGACAGGACACGCGCGTGTGGGACAAGCCCTGTGCAGCCCCAGGGCTGAGACTGGACGCTTTCTCTAACCCTGCCCTTTCCACCCAGCGGGGCCCTTTCTCGGAAGACCACGTTGAAAGTGGAAGGGGCGTGTCCCTCAGCCCGGGTCAGGGTCACTCTGGATGGACACTGTACCATCTGCACGGGTACTGTAGGTGTCGAGGGTCATTTTTGGAAGGCACGTCGTAGTTACGAAAAACGAAAATCACCGCACGATGGGCTCCTCTTTGCCCGAGAAGGTTGAGGCTGTGTAAATCTGTGGCCGTGAGCCTTCCGCGAAGCCTCTTCCCACCTGGTGCCCGTCCGCCGGCTGCGCCTCCAGGCTGCACGGCCTCCTGTTTTTCCCTTCAAACAATGCCCGAAATGGCTAAGGAACATCGCTTCTTTTACACTCACGACTAAAATCCGCAAGTCACTCAAGAAATGCTTCCTTCAAGACAGGAGGGGTGTGGATTTGACAGTGACTGGCAGATCTTCCCCCCCCCCCCCGCCACCGGCAGGGATGGTGGGGAGCTGGCCTGCCCCCCCCAGCCTTGTGGGGGCACCCCAGAGCCTTCCCGACAGAATCAATTTATGAACAGGGTGAGATGCCATCAGAATTGCCACCTGAGTGTCTTCCTCTCATGCACTGAGGCCGCCTTGTTCCGTGGCCACGTAGGAAGGGTTGTCTCAGCAAAACCACGCAGGAGAATTAGAGCTCAAGGGGTATTTCCCCTCCTTTTTAAAAACACGTATGGAAATTCTTAGGGTGCATATGCTTGGTTGCTTTACTTTGGTTTCTCGCTTTGGGCTGCTGTTGGAAAAATAAGGCAGAGATCTTAATTTGGTTCCTCGGACTTCATTCCATTTGTCCCGGGGAAAAGGGCAGAGCAAATGCAGCATCCGGTTAGAGGTTCGTTGGGAGAGTCCGTTCTCGCCTCCCGGATGGGACTGGGGTGGGGGTGAGGGGGTCTTCCAAGGTGGGGTGGGGTGGGGGTGATCTGCTGGTGTCCCGGGCGTCACTAAGCGAGCCCGGCCAAGCTCAGCACGTGTCAAACAAGGTCAACCGACAGTTTTAAGTCAGGTGCAGAGTAAACACAAGTAAACGTTAAATATGGTGATTTATGGCTGACTTTCATTAAGTTCTTCCTTAGGAGGCAAAAACACTTTATGGAGCACTGGGGACCCCTCGGGATGGGTCGGATGCCGTTCTCAAACAAGACGTATTGTGGCCGTTTTCTCACACAGCCAGCTTCAGGATACGGAGCCCAACAGGAAAGTCTACTCTGCCTGGAAAATGTCGCCTAATTACACGGGTGGCACTTCCTGGGGCAGGAAGGGGGCAGGTGCTTCTAAAGCTACGAGAGGTCTCGCAGGTGCGGCGACGGACGCAGACCGAGGCGGCCTTTGGTACTTGCCTGCCTCGATTCTAAATGTGAACTTAATGGAAATGAATTCATTGATTCCATCTTTCTTTGAAAACGTTCCTCATTTGCTTTCGGAGCCTATGGTCTCCTAGGCAGAGCTAGGCTGCATTTCCCGGTCACCGATGGAAAGACTTTTCCAGCCCTTGGAACTGTTGCCAGGTATGCAGCCACTGCCTTCTTCAGTCAGGAGCCGGCAGCCTGGCAGGGGAGGGCCTTGCTGGGGGCAGCTCCTCGCTGACCCAGACTTGAGTCTCACCTGCTGGGTGATTGCCCCAGGGTGGCTTCGGCAGGATACTTGCATGATGCCTCGCTGAAAGTGTCTATTTCAACGGTCCTAGAAAGATGGAAATATCTTAGAATCGCCTCTTGCCCCATTACATTTGCCCCTTCCCTGGTCCTTCTCAGCTTGGCTTCTGAGGCTGGAAACCTCTGTCCATCTGTTTGAGCCATTGTAGCCACGGGCAGTCCCTTTTTCCAGTGGTCCAGAGAGGCCGCGGTGCTGGGAGCCCCACCCTGACTCTCCTTCTCTGCCCTCCCCTTCGCGGTGGGCACCTCCTGCCATCCCTCCCTTTCAGTACCATTCCTCCCTCTCCTTGTCAAGCCAATTCTGGAAGAAGAAACTTGAGGCATCAAAAGGGTGTGCCCAGAATTCATAGAGACAGAAAGTCGATTGGAGGCTACCAGGGGCTGAGGCGGAGGGAACCAGCAGCCTTCCTCCGTGGTTAGAGTTTCTGACTGGGGCAACGGACGGGGGGCGGGAACAGACAGCGGGGGATGGTTGTACAACGTTGCGAATGGAATGAATGCCGTGGATGGTACACTTACAATGGCAAGCTTCGTGTTCTAGAGATTTTTACCAAATACATAAAGCATTTAAAAAATATAAAAATGTCTGTCCCGGAGGAGCTCGGAGGACCTGGCCCACAAAGCCCTTCAATCTGTGGAGCTGTCCCTGGTCTGAGATCCTCTCCTGCTCAGGGAGGTCTGTCCTAGGACCAAGGCCACACCCACCCCAGGCTCAGAGCCGGCCAGGGCTCTCCGGACTCAGCAGTCAGTGTTCTTCAAGTCTATATCAGGCCCCAAGGCCAGCAAACGCAGCAGGTGCAGCTGGGGTCTGTGACCCATCTCGGGGAAGACGGGCATCTGCCCAAATGAGCTGACCGGGCAGGGGGGTGGGCCCCGGGCTGACAGAGATCTTGTTCATGAGCGAGCCCGTGGGCGCCATGCTCACAAATAGAAGTACCTCCTGCCCAGAGGAGGAACACTTCAGTGAGGGTGGGTTCAGCAAATAATAGGGGTTCAAAAGCACACTTTTGTTGTCACTGTGTTTATTTAGATTCCGATCTCTTTATTTCTTTAATAGGTTGAATGACGAGAGTTAAGGCAGCCCCAGAAAGGTCTTACCTGAACGGCCTCATCTGGAGTCCCGGGAAATACTCACTTGCAGTATGATAGTAATACATAGAGGGAGGGCGGGCCCCCAAATCACAGCGCTCTGGTCATAGTATGTTTTGTTCACTCTTTTTTGCCTGGCTGCGTGGCTTCCTTCCAGCATAGCCTGCTATACGCTTATTAAAGGCCTCCACGGTGGGGCTCCGGGCCCAACCAGTCCCAGGTAGGCTTACACTGGCAGATTGCAAAATCCTAAGAAATGCAAATTTTCACTTCTATTTCCCATCATGGAGTAAAGTAGAATAAAAAAAAAAAAAAGGAGGTTGTAGTACATTTGAATAAAGAAATCCGGACTTAACCAGTAACCAAGCAGAGTCAGAAACTGTGGCATGAGATTAGGTCTCCCTAATTAAAAGGACTAATAGGTACCAAAACGAGTTAAAATCCGCGATACCTATTTTTTTTTTAATAGTTTGCCTTCCGGATTCCTGGTCCAGAAGCTTGTTTTAGGAATTGTTTTTGTCCCACAAGTCGGCTAACCTCTCAAATGAGATTAAAATCGTTGGGTTTGGTAAAGTTTGCATAAATATTTTAGATAGATCCATCCTTAATTAGGTTATATCATTAGAGAGTGCCACGCAGCGTTCTCTTTCCACAATTAGACCGGAGCCCCACAAACAAATTAATTTGTTTCTCAGGGTTTTTTGACTGGGCTCTGGGCTATACCCTTGCTTTCTCCCAAGGACTCATGACCTCCTGGATTCAAAATGCCTGAGGGTAAAAAGCAATTATAAAAGCATGACTCCCCCAGATCAGCTTTCGCCTCTGCCTTGTCTGTGTTTTATTGATGGGAGATTGAAGGAAGATTCAATCAGCATCCTTCAATTCCTTACCCAGCAGCAAAATGCAGAAATCATTAGCTCTTCCTCCGTAAAAGACTTTGTCCAGCCTTATTATTCAGAACTGCTTGCTCGTATGACTCAAAAGGGCATGTTGAATATTTATTTCTAATTTTCAGCACTGGTAAATATTATATCGCTTTCTTCCCAATGTTCTTTTTATTTTGCAAATTTTATAGCAATTAATTAATGCAGCGCCGTTATTAGCAATATCTTCCCGGTTTTCACTGCCTGCATTTAAGATGATATCGCTCGTAAGACTTTGTTGGCATGATTTCACAGCCAGAGGGTGTTTGAATTATAAGATCAGTTCTAGGTGAATAAGAACTTGTTCTCAGTGGAGGAAATCTCTTATTGCTCCTAGAACGCGTGTTGCAAAGCTTGCCTTGGCCCATCCAGCTAATTTGATTTTTTTTATTTAATTGTAGCCCCCTCCCCCCCCCCCCCCCCACTCCGCTCGCTACCAAAAAGAAAAGGAAAGACTCTTGGTCTAAAAATAGCCAGTTGTCTGATTTCAAACAAAGAGTGGGGAGTAAGAATTTGGGGGGCTGGCGAATCCAGCAGGAAGGCTGATGTCACTTGCGGTCGCCAGTGCCCACCCGAAGGAGACAAGAACAGTAAAAACAATTTTCATTATTCGGCCACATGTTTCTATTTATTCACAAGGCTAATTTTAAATGCTGCTATTCCGATTTTATTGGTGATGTAATTTTCTCTCTCGTAGAAACCTGAATTCTATTGATCAATAAAAAATAATGAATGTGGTGTGAGTAGGACAAATATAATGTTCATTTGGCCCATGAATTTGATCAATATCTACAACTAAACTCTACACTTAAAGCAAAATCTCTCTGTCTCTCTTTTTTTTAAATGAATCTTTAAAATGATCTTCACTTTCTTTGTATTAATGCAGAGTTAAAAAGGATCCATTTGGAAAGCACTTGGGAGAGACCTCGGACAGAGCGAGGACCAGGTGACTCTGGGGGCATCTATGTGGGGAGGCGGAGGTGAAAGGGCCCCTCCGCGGCTTTGGTGGTGAAGGAAGTTCAAGAGCCAAAAGCATACGCTGTGTTCACTCTGAGCTGGGAGAGAGCGTGTATCAGAAGAGGGAAAGGAGAGAGGGAAGCAAAAGCAGACAAGGGACAATATGGCAGCCGACGGGGACGGTTGATGGAGCGAGGGAAAACATTCTCAGGGAAGATTCCAGGAAGACAGGGAAGAGGAAGGGGTGAGGGAGCCCGCCCTGAACGGTGAGGCTCGTGCCCTTCTTTGAACCTTACAGCAGCCCGTAATAATCACGGTTCACATGCCTGGTCCCCCAGTTCTGGGCCAAGCACGTGCGTGGAGTGACAAATTCAAGCAGCCCGCGAGAAAGGGACTCCTCTAATGGCCACTTAGTGCTGAGGGTGGTGAGGTTCAGAAGGGACGGCACCCACCTGCAGACTCCCAGCTGGCAAGAGCCACGGAGGTCGGCAACGACTCGCCCCCCAGGCAGGGGCTGCCCAAAGTGCGAGTCCCCAAAAGGCAGTGTGGACCCAGTGGAAGGGTCACCTACCCCCGGAGGCCACACAGGCTATGGCCCGAGCACAGCCCAATTACGCATTCCCAGCTGGGAGAAAGGGACACAGTCCTGAGTGGTAGGCTGGGGGTCCCAGGGCGGGCATGGGGACGGGTCAGTCCCAGAGTCTATGGGGAGGGGGGAGGAAGGAGCCTTCATCCGGACCCCACTGGGGCACGGCGGAGGGAACAGCCCTGCAGCCACCCTCTGCCCTGGTCTCCAGGGCTTGCTCTAGAGTAATTTCGTCAAACTGCAATTTTAAAATAGCCAGTGCTTTATTTTTGGAATCCCAGAATGTGAGCCGGGCTTAATGAACCTAAAGCTATAATGTTTTACTTCTCCTTTGATAAAAATTTGTATTTCATATTTTAAAAATTGCACTCATTCTGCCAGTTGGTGTTACCAGCCAAGCATGACCCATCCGTGCAACATTCACAAACTGTACTTTTTCTTGGTCACCGCGTCTTTGTGATAGTTTAGCCATATGCTGAAAAATCAGAGCGAGGTTGGATTAACGTGCAGGTGGCACTCCCATGAATTAGAGGGGGCGGGTCGCTCCGGAGTGCCCGACTACACCCAGGATCTTTCCTGCTCGTTGCAGATTCACCCGCGTGTTCAGAATGTGATTGCAGAAGCAGCGATATTCACCAAAGACCAAAACTCCTGAACTGCTCTCTCACTTACGTAGGGACACCGTGGTGCCCTCCGCCTGCAGCCGGTTGCCTTAAGGCATTGTTGAGACTTAGGCACTTAGAACCTTTCAAGGAGAAAAGATGGTTGGTGCTCACTGAAGCAAGATAAACATATACCGTGTTTTTCTATGTAAATATAATTTTTGATTTTACAAAAAGATAGATTGCACGGCTGCCTTATGACATTTGTCTCGTGTGGAGGCTCCCGATGTCTTTATTTAAGCCATCCCTATATTGTTAATCATTTGGGTTTTTTCTTAACCAGTACAGTTTCATTCTTAGAAATATCTCTTGGAGGAACATCGCTTTGGCTAAATCTATGTGTGCATAGCCACTTATGTATTATTTGCATGGGGTAATTGCCAGAAGTGAAATTGACTTATGTTTTTCTTGCCAAAATGTCTTCCGCAAAGGTCGTATTGATTCACCCTGCCAATGGCAGCGCGTGGGAATGTTCTGGTCCTCCTCCTCACCAGGGATCTGTCGGTCCGTCCATCCACCCATCCCTTCTTCCTTCTAACTGTGGCGAACATTGGTTTGTCTAGTAGGTGACAGTGGTGGTGAGTGTTTTCCTGTGCTAAAATTTCCAGTTTTGAATATCGTGGGTTTATTTGGGATTTGTGTTTCATCTTGGCAAATGCCCTGTTCTTTTGTCCAATGTCTCCATTGAAGCTTTTAATGTTTTTTGTATCAATTTGCGAAAGCTCTGCTTGTCTATGGTAGCATCCAAATTTCCTCAATTTGTTGTGAGCATTTTAATCTTTCTCAGCACTTTCTGATACCAGCAGTGTGACATTTTTATACAGTTAGATGTACCCATATTTTCCTTTCTAGTTTTTTTTTTTCTGGTGTCTTCCTCACAGAGGTTTCCCCATCCACATACGGTACAGATATTTTTATAATGTACTTTCTTCTATTTTTGATTTTATGATAAATTAAATCCCTTTGGAATTTATCTGAGGCTTGAATCTAATTTAGTTTTTTTTTTCCTAAATGAATACTCATTTACTCCAATACGATTTATTTCATCCTGATTTGAGATGTCACTACTGTATTCTTTGGTCTGTTTCAAGATACTCTCTTCCGTTTTACGAATCTGTCTATCTCCGTGCGAGTAAAACATTGTCATTTAACATTCACCGACGTTTGTCTAGGCAAGCTCCCTCTTCCTCTTCCTTACCCTTAATAGAATTTTTTTTTTCAAGTGAACTTTAGGATGATTTTATCACCTTCGAAAAATATTCCTGTTGGGAGTTTTATTGGAATTACCTAAAGCTTGTAGATTAATTTGGAGGAAGGATTGATTTATTTAGTGTTCCGAGTCGCTCATACAGGGACAGAGTTAGCATAGATTTTTATATATTTCTTACCGGTTCCTAGTTATTTTGTTTCTTTGGTTGTGAACAGCACCTATGGACACTTCTCTGCAGCCCATGGGATAAACAAAGTCTGCCACACTTTCCTCTACTCCTTTCGTCTCCCCATTTCTCAGTTTTTGTTAAAATAGTTGGACTTTTTCATGAAGACAGTTATCTCTGTCATTGTTAATTACTTTACTTAATATGGTTTTTCCACCTTTAAGAAATTTTTGACACGTGCATTTAGTTTCATTGTCGTGTTTAAAAATGAATTTGGACGTGGACTCTTGAATTTTTGTGGTTTTCTTCCTCCTTTTTTTTTTTTTTTTTGTACTATGAATTCCCATTTCCTGAAATAATGATTTCGATTTCTCTTTTGGCTTGCTGAAGTTCAGCTTCGAGTGATTCTCCTGTAGAACAGGCACCTGGGGGTATGACTGATAAGTCATTTAAAGGGTGGTTTACCTACCAGTACAATTTTCCTCAAAACTTTGTAGATGATGTTCTGTTTGTTCTAGCATTTAGTGTATTTGAGGATGAGATTGATTTTTTATTAGAAATAATAGCAGTGTAAGTAATATCCCCCCCCACGTGTAGATGACAGCAATATTTAAAATTTTCATAATTAGTACATCTATGTGGATTATGGATTGCTATTATAATTTTTATTTTGGTGCTGGGGAGTTCATTATCTATAAAAGCGTACAGTTAAGGTAAAGAAAATGTTCTTGAGCCAAGAGAAACTCTTCACTAACAGTCTTCCTGTGTGCGCTTCTGAGATGCCTAAACACACGCGGCGAGTCTCCAGAGACTTCTGCCACACGCCGTCTTTCTGTTCGCCCGCCCCTTCCTTCTTTATATCTAGCCTTGGAATCTGGGAAAATAAAAATAGTGAATAAATCATAGAGTGTTTTCTGGATTTTCCAGCGTGTTCTTCATTAGTTTCTTTATTTAAAAACATCACACACACACACACACACACACACACACACACGCACACACACACAGCTGCCTTTTCTTCATTCCCCTTTTCATAGATCCATTTTCTCTTCAGTGTTGAGAGGAAGAAAACACTCTGTGTTGGACAGACCCTAGGATGCCCCCACGTTCACACCCCACGTAGTCGCCTCCCTTGAGTGTGGGCTTGCTTCTCCTATAGAATATGTCAAAGGAGACGGGATGTCACTGTGATGACTGGGTTATGTCACATGGTCAAGGCGAAGGGAAGCCACTCCCGAGCGCTTGCGTGGAGCGGTGTGAGTGTGTGTGTACATATTTCTCATAGTCACATGCCCGAGAGATTCTCACTGCTGGCCCCGAAGCAGCAGCAGCCACGTGATTGGCAGCCAATGAAAAGGAGCTGCAATGCAGGGAGCTAGGGGAAATCTTGGAGCCACAGCTACGAAGAAACTGAAATCCTCAGTTAAGCCACAGGGAAATGATCTCGGTCAATAGGCCCAGTGAGGTTGGAAGCGGGTTCCGCACCAGTCGAGCCTCTGGATGAGAACACATCCTGGGCCAGCATGGTGTGTGCAGCCCCCAGAGACTCTGGCAGAGGATCCCGTTAGGTTGTGTTCAGATGCCCGACCCACAGAAACTGGGAGATAATAAATGTGAGGTATTTTAGGCTGCTACATTCGCAGTGATTTGTGACACGGCAATAGACAAATGCTGTTCTCTAAACTTCCCTGCTATTTCCTGAGTATCTCAGTCTCCCAGGTAAATGTTCGTGATGATTTTTCAGAGGGGTCTCTTTCTCTTGAAATTCTCCATCTTCTCTTACATCCAGCAGATCGTTCGCTGCATGTTGTTTCAGTGCTGGACCCTGTTAAAGTGTTGGAGGCCCAGATAAACAGTAACAAGAGTTTCTTAGATTTACTGACATTCAGCTTTGCCAGAACGAAGGACCAGAACTTCGATCAACTGGAGGCTTTGCCTCCAGAATTACCTCCCCCTCGCCGTTCCAGGGACGTCTTTTCCCTGTTTCTTGGGCATCCTGGTGTTGGGAAATAGGGGCGCGGCCCAGATAAGTGTGCAGTTTCTCTTAATAGGACTGTGGTCGTGGGTCCCCACGCTGCAAGTTAGAGCCGCCACAGATTCTGATCTGTCGTCTCCCTGTGGTCACCTCAAGGGACTGTGTGCGTTCTGGAGGCCCGGAGTGTCCAAATGTCAAGTGTCCACACTGAGCTGAGGGTCAGGCTTGAGAAGGGGCGCCCTCTGCTTCCTCCCCAGGCCCTGAACCACGCCTCACAGAAATTCCTCAAAGTCTCTAGGGTTTGCAAGGTATCCTTTCCTTTTTTCTGCCATGGACAGATTTCCTCCCATTTTTATATTCCTTTGAACATCTGAACATTAAATGCATGGGATCGGTTCAATCACTCAGCAAATATTCTTTAAAAGCTGGTTTGTGAAAGGAATCTGGATGGACATTTTGCATTTTAATGATCTAAAGCTTTTGACGGACTACAGCAAATGGAAGCGGCTTCTCTTTGATGGTCCAAAGTGACCGTGTGAGTATGAAAAATCCGACAATTTTAGTTTGGGCACATTAATGTTTTTCTTAATCTAAATATTAAGTCCTGCTTACATCTCATCCATGACATAAATGGATAATCTGGAAATGATTTTGTCATCTCGTTTGGGCATGGGTTGTATTAGGATAGTCCAAGCAAAGCCACTGCTTGGTCAGTGGACAGTCCTTCCCACTGCTTGTCCTCCAAGAGCTGACGCCACTCCTGAATGTGAGGCCTTTCCTGTGACGGAGCCCCATAGTGCCCGTGGACAGCAGCGGTGTCTCTGGGAGTTGTTCCGACATGCCGAGTCTTTCCCTCCTGATCCCCTTAATCTTCCTGGGTGTTCCCTCTCTCAGGCAAGCTTCTGGAGCTCAAAGTCTGTGAAAATCCCATACCCTGCCCTCCAGTTTGAAGCCGTGGGGAAGCCGATGGAGAGTGAAGACTTTCTCACTCATTTGTCTAGAAAGAGAATGCATCCCCTTCTTTTACCACTAGAATTGTCTCTGACTGTTTCCGCCAATGACCTTGGCCATCCAGATCAGCGCCTGGTTAAGGGCTGTCTTCAGTGTGGTCTTGAAAGACAGAAAAGCTTGGGCTGTCACCTTGGCCAGAGGGATCCCGACCTCCAGAGAAGTGTCTGAGAAGAGGGGGCAGCTCATGAGATGTTTGTCTCTGGTCCACAAAGAGGGAAGTCCAGAAATTGGGAAGCAGTGCTTGGAAATCCAATTATTAAAGCAATTATTGGAAACCCAATTAGTCAATTATTATTGACTTCTATAATTAAAACTGGTTTTATATATTCTATGTCTTTGTTTTCAAAATTTTTATCTGGTAATTCATTTTTCATTTGCCCTACAACGGTTCCTTGACCAGAGAGAGTTTGAGTGCCCAGAAAACGAAACCTCTCTGCTCTCCCCAGTGGGCTGGGGAGCGGCGCGAGGGAAACTCCATTTCAATTAATTCTTTCTGAGCCTACAGCATGAAAAAGTGACCACAGCCTGGAAACATCAGTTTCTTTCAGTAAAGCATCCTACTGGCCAATCACTCATTGTTGGAGTTGAAAAGGAAAGCTCTTTGGGTGAGCTACCGGAAACAGAGGGATCTCAAGGTAGTGGCCATTTACACCTCTCTACAGGAATAGTGGGTGAGCCAACAGGAGCTTTGCTTGGCTGAAGCGAATGATACTGTTTACAACTTCATGTCTTTTTTCAAATATGCCCTCATCCACACAAGGTGACTCCTCTTTCTATAAGATGTTCCTTTCATCTCTGCTAGTTACAAAACAGACTCAAGAAGTACATATCTTGGTAATGTGTATATGTTTTAGCTGAATTGGATTTTTCTCACAGCTGTCATGTCCAAAAATTAAGATGATTTTCTCTTGGGAGATAAGCTTAAAAATCAGTTTCTGGGGCACCTGGGTGATCCAGAGGGTCGAGGGTCTGAATCTTGATTTCGGCTCTGGTCATGATCTCGTGGTTCATGAGATGGAGCCCCGAGTCAGGCTCTGTGCTGACAGCAAGGAGCCCACTTGAGATTCTCTCTCCGTCTCTCTCTCTCTCCCTCTCTCTCTGCCCCTCCTCCACTTGCACACATGCTCTCTGTCTCTCTCAAAATAAATAAACATTAAAAAAAAAACAGTTTCTTAAATTGTTAATCCAGAAAAAAACTAATAAAAATTCCATTCTCGTTATTACTGTTTCGACTCTTTATATTATTGGCGATTTCCAAGAGAGTCACTTGAAGCATTTTTCTTCAAAATCTAACTATTCGTTTTTTGCTTTTGTTTTTGTTTTTTAATTGTGCTTTTGGTATTGAAATAATAATTAGGACAATTTGAAATATATTAAAATTTAAAAATACTAAAAGCATAAAATCTGGTGGATATAAATAATATATATTGTATAAACATTAGTGGGTTTAAATAATGATTACAGATGATGGACCTTAAATATTTTCAAGTTTGGCAACAAGGAGCTGACAATTAGAAAATGATCTCCGCCCTAATTTTAGGAAAAAATAACCCTACTTTGCATTTCATTTTCTGATTATATGCTTTCTGTTTACACGGCTTCCAATTTCATCATTGGCCTGAGTTCATACCAAAGGGACACTGTGATTTCAGGTGGCATCATTGTGGCCACAGTGTTTTCTGACTTGGAGGAGGGTAGAAGAATGGGCTCGCTGACCTTGGCCTGGACCACACAGGGTTACTGGGAGGCTGCTTTTGTCTTCCTAGGACAGCTGTGGTTTAATGAATGCAGCTTCTCTAGAGGACAGGGCGTAACTCCCGAAGACCACTCCCAGAACCCTGGTCCCACTAGAAGGCCCTTCTAATCTCCTCAAGGCTCTGCTGCCCGACACTTTCAATCAGGAATGAGTCAGCAAGACTCTCTGGACAGAACATGCTCACAGGGATTTGGAGAAAACAAAAGAAAGCAAAGTGACGCCATGCCTTCAGTTAAGGACTTTGAAATCAGTTCAAATCTATTCCTTCAATGTGGAGCTTTGCCTGGGAGGTACCAAGCTTAGCGTGTCATCCTAAGACAGGGTATACTTCTCAAGCGATTCTCTAAACTTTCAAGATCATCGGGAGCCCATTGATCTATGCTCCTCTCTTCTGCTCATTAGGCACACAGTCTCCATTCTTACGAGCCTAGTTGTTGAATCCCACAGAGTAGAATTCAACAAGTACCCTATTCCTCACCTGGTAGCCGAAGGAGGTGTCAGTCCTGGTGGGTGTGGGCTGGTGGTACCCTCCCGTGCCATAACGAAAACGAGAAATACATAGACAAATGTAGATGTTTCTTTGGTCCTGGAAACTGTTTTTCTTTGTCTGAAAATATCTGAACAATTATCACAGTAAGCAACGTACACGCGTCGCCTAGAGGTGGGCACCTGGAGGTGTGGTTGGCTCTCCAGCCTTAGGTATTTAGACCTCTAGGCTGCAGCCCCAAGTCCAGTTCCATTTAGGTCTAAGTTTTAAAGTCACATTGCAGGAGCCAATAGTCAAGACTAGCTGAAAGAAATTCTCTGCCAATACACTTATCAGGGTAAAGAATTCAACCTTCGGCCAGATAGGATGATGTGTTTATAGCATGGAAATTGTGATGCATTTATCAACCTTGTTGATTTCAAATCCACTGAAATTTGTTTTTCCTTTCATGTCTGCTCAAGCCAGGGAGACACAGGTACAAAGAAATCTTATCAGACTGCAAGTTAGTTACTTTCAGTTCTAATGATCGTAGATTTCAGAGTATCAATTTCTGGTGCTCTAAAGCATGTCCACCTTTTTGCTTCTACAAATTGATTAAGCTTTTTATTTGATATCACAGGAGCCTCTGGAGAGTTCTGACCTATATTTCAACCTTTGAAGAAATTCATACCCACAAGATATTTCTGTTGGACAATCTTCAAGGTCATTAATATAATGCTTAGAAATTTTCAGCTGAAAGCGGATTTAATCAGAGCCTTTCTCTGTGTGTCTCTTCATAGCATGATTTAAAAAGTGTTTTGTCTTTTAAGTTCCTTAGAAAGCCAGCCTTTATTATATTTTCTTCACACCTTTAAATGCAGACAGCCAAGGGGATTTTAGGACAAGGTATGATAAAATTAATACTGTTAAATAATCACATAAACTAACCCAAAGGATATAAATTATAAACGTTGATGAAAAAAACAAGTTGAAGAAACAATTTGAAAGTTCTTCATGTGGTTCTATGTACAAATATATACCAGACATTTCGATGGGAATTTAAATACGTATTTAAATTGTTCGCTCAATGTATATAGGATTGCCATGTAGAGGCGACCAGAGAAGTGAAAGGGTTGGGTGAGGGGAAAATGTTTTGTAAGTTTTTTCAGTGTTGAAATGTTATGTCATACTGAGACGTCTGGAGATGATGGCGAAGATAAGCAGCTGAAAATGTCTGGCTTACCTGTGTTATACCCAGTCACAGCACAGGAAACAATAACAAATAAGGTTGCCTACGTTCTTGTAGCTTAGTCCATCCGTTAAAAATGACCTGAGAAGCAATGAAAGATGAGGAATTATGTGTGAGTCTGGAACGCTAGCGGCCACATTCTAATTACTATGATCACTCACATTTCTGAGAGTGGAACGTCACAGAAGGGCGCCATCGCCAACCACGGGACAAGGTTGTGGAGGGAGAGCGTGCCTGGGAGAGGCAGCCCTTTGCAGCTGCTTTGAGAAATGCCATCATTCTATCACACTAAGTAACTCAAGGCACTTCATTTACTGTGTAAAAACGTGTCATCTCCTCTTGTTTAGGCATTTCTAGAAACAAACCAACAAGGCTTTGAGAAAAATGACACATCAGAGCCCTCGTTGTTAGTCATCAGATTTAGACCTCGATCTCATCAACAACAGCTCCTTCAAGTGTCATGACCGATCCAAGCAGTATCTTTTCTCCCCAGAAATGTGCATCACAAATAGATGTTTGGCCTGAGTCCATGAATGAACTCTCTTCCATCCCATGTGCCATGGTCCTGGCCGCGGACATTTGTTGAGTCCTACTAGAGGACTACTAATGAAATACAAGGTGGTCTCAAAGAACATCAATGAGATAGCCCCTAAAAAGTAAAGATAATCCATAGCTTGGTTTTCTTTAAGTGATATGAATTCAGGGACACATAGTCTCTGATTACGGATGGGATTTGTCTATTTCTCCCTTTATTTCTGTCCATTTCATTCATGAATTTAAAGTTTTGTTAGTAGTCACAACATATTTAGGCTTTTTGTGTCTTGCAGATGAAGAAACTGAGCATCTTTTCCTTTTCATTGTGTAATGCCTTTCTTTATCCTTGTTTTAAGTTTATTTATTGGTACCATTTCGCTCTCTATAGATTGGAGTCACATGAGCTGTCCTGAACTTTGATGTCTGTTTCCGAAACTCAGTGGAATTGCTAAACTCTGTATCATGGGTGGCAACTGTCCTTTGGAAAGAAACCAGGAAAATTGTGGGGTTCACATCATGAGTTTTTTTTTAATATAATTTATTGTTAAATAGGCTAACATACAGTGTGCACAGTGAGCTCTTGGTTTTTGGGGTAGATTCCCGTGGTTCATCGCTTACATACAATGCCCACTGCTCATCCCAACAAGCACCCTCCTCAGTGCCTGTCGCCCGTTTTCCCCTCAGTCTGTTCTATGTATGTAAGAGTCTCATATGGTTTGCCTCCCTCCCTCTCTGTTCAGAACTATTTTTTCCTCTCCCCTTCCCCCATGATCTTCTGTTAAGTCTCTCGAGATCCACATATGTGTGAAAACATATGATATCTGTCTTTCTCTGACTGACTTATTTCACTCAGCATAATACCTTCCAGTTCCATCCATGTTGCTGCAAATGGCAAGATTTCATTCTTTTCATTGCCAAGTAGTATTCCACTATATATATAAACCACATCTTCTTTATCCATTCATCGGTTGATGGACATTTAGGCTCTTTCCATGATGTGGCTATTGTTGAAAGCACTGCTATAAACATTGGGGTACATGTGCCCCCATGAATCAGCACTCCTGTATCCTTTGGGTAAATTCTTAGTAATGCTATTGCTGGGCCGTAGGGTAGTTCTATTTTTAATTTTTTGAGGAACCTCCACACTGTTTTCCAGAGCAGCTGCACCAGTTTGCATTTCCACCAGCAGTGCAAGAAGGTTCCCGTTTTTTCACAACTTCATCAGTGTCTCTAGTTCCCTGAGTTGTTCATTTTAGCCACTCTGACTGGTGTGAGGTGGGATCTCAGTGTGGTTTTGATTTGTATTTCTCAGGAATTCTGGTCTGATGTGTTTGATTGTTCAGTACCTGGGAACATTGCCACATATATTTTTGTCCAGCCTCATGGTTACGGCTGCTGGACTGGTTTGGTACCAGTAACTCCACTATGGCTACCAGCAAATCGGCATCACATCTTTTAATAAGTTTCCTAACTTATTTTATGTGTACACTAAAATTTGACCGATGCAATTATAAGTAAATCATGAATAGCAATTATAGTGAGTGCAATGATTGAAATATTGACAATGCGTACAAAATAACTTAACAGAAGTCAGAGGTTAGGACAAGGAGAAATAGATAAAAGCGATTGTACTTGAATGTTCTGGTTTTCCTAGCAACAGTGTGTGACAGATATCACCTAAAGTTAAATTTTCAGGATTTAGATATACTATTAAAATTATAATTGTAGCCTCTAGAAGAGGCAGTGAGAGGTAGAAGGGAAGGAAGGTTGAAATAAAGAAAATGAGCTCAGCTCATCATTTTTTATAAAGTGAAGTCAGCAGTTACTATGTGAAATGGGTAAATGTGGAAATAAGAGTATGACTACGTTGTCTGAAGTTATCATGGTAACTTCCAGAGGAACCAAATACGCTGAAACTATTAGAAGTGGCTTCTGGGGAATGGAGATTAGGTGGGGGAAGAAAGATTTATTTTAATTTTTATTTTTTTTCAGTGATATGAAATTTCACCAATATAATATTTATTTAATTCCTTCTTTATTTTACTATAGTAATATTTATTCCCTTTCTTCCTCATTTATTTTACTACATACGACATTATGTGTGCATGTATGTATCTTAATTAAAAATATAAAAGACATTAAATAAAAACCGTTAAAAGACAAAAAAAATTATATAAAAGAAACTGGGGCATCTGGGTGGCTCAGTCGGTTAAGTGTCTGACTCTAGATTTTGGCTCAGGTCAAGATCTCACAGTTTGTGGGTTTGAGCCCCACGCTGAGCTCTACGCTGACAGAGTGTACCCTGCTTGGGATTCTTTCTCTCCCCTTCTCTCTATCTCTCTCCCACTTGTGCTCTCTCTCTCTCCTTTTCTCAATAAATAAATAAATATTTTAAAAATATAAAAAATATAAAATCAGATAAGGACACTGTGTTCAAGTGTCCATAAAAGCAAGACACGTTTGATTAATTCGAACCTCCCATTCAGGCTCTGGGCTGCTGCCTATCTCCCCGTGTGTAACTCTATATTTCAAATTACTGTCATGTCAACAGAGCCTCAAAGACCTGGTGGGTTCCTGGGTGCTAAGCGCCCGGCATTTTTTACTGCAAGATTTCGAACATTTAGATTGTGAGAAATATAAAAGATATTCATAGAATTCCTGCCGTTTAACCGGCTATTTGAAGACACGGAGGAAATGTAACTCCTCGTTGTGTCTTCCCAGCTGCTTCTCTGTTCTTCAATCTCCCCCATCACCTGACTCCTTGCTCTTCCTGGAGCCTCTGAAATAACAATAAAAAGGGAACGGAGAATCAATTAAAAACGCCTTTTACTGTGCGTCTGCCCTTGGCGGGGGCAACACAGCACACTGCACTTAAACCGAAACTTTAGAAAGGCCGTTCAGGTTTAGAGGCCAAATTAAGTGTTGGGAACGCTTCATTCTCCGGCGATGGGTTCCGGCGACCCCGTATTTAAGACGACATCAATCGTTTACGATCTAAAACTGGGTTTGGGAGCATAGGTTCTCGCTGAATAAAATAAGCATCTTCCCAGGCTTTCCCAGGGAGTTGCTTAGGGTTTGACTTTCTTTTCACCTTGACATTTATGCGAAAATTTAGAGTGCTTGATCTTTCCCACTGCCGCTCCTTTTTTCTTTTTTTTAAAACTAAATGGGGAAAACGATAAAATCCCTGCAATAGTTGTGAAAAGGAAGAAAAAAAAAAAGGCAGCGTCAGAGCTGCTGGCGAAGAGCTCATGGCGGGGGGATGCAGTTTCGGGCGGCGGCGGAGTCCTTGCGGGGTAGGTAAGAATAACGCTGGAGAACCCCAACCCTGTCATTTCGGTAATGACAGCAGAAAACATTCTTCAGCCAACTTTTCAGACTAAGCCCACGTGTACACTTGTCTGTATTCTAGGAAAGAAGAAGTGCAAAAATTGTGTTGCTTTCCCTGGGGGGGGAATAATCGTGCTCAGCAAGAGTCACAAATCCATCACTTCATCATCTGGAGAGCACGTTGTATTTGACCTTCAGCATCTGCTAAGAAGCTAGTACCCGAATTATCTGCAAGCGAACTCTGGGTTATTTGTGTGCTCATTACCCATGGAAGGGCCCTCATCTGAGGCCAAACTGCCTATAGAAAGAGCTCCACCATCACTTCCCAGAAGAGGCAAACCAAAAATAGCCTTTTGGGGTGTTCTTTTAGAAAGGACTTTGGACCAGCCAGAAACCTCCATAACCAAATGGTCCCTTACAAAGATAGCAGCCTCTTCTACATTGTGGCCAGGTCTGACTTCAAACCCCCAATGCTCAATTTTGATAAAACTAGGACAGAGAATTCAAAATAAAAACACCACTAAAGACTAAAACACAAAATGTACGTGTATGCTGAAATAAACTCGGCCTCTTTCTAAATTTTCTGACGGAGCGTTCTTGGGAAAATTCATTAGGGGGCTCTCTCTTTCTCTCTGCACATATTCGTTTGGGGTTTGGATAAGTCAGCACCCGTCGCGGGTTACTGTCAGTAAACTGGAGACAGAAGCGGTAAGGTGAGGGCAGACATTTGCCAGAGACTTTCGTTTCTGGAAACACTGATAAGCGTCCGAAGGCATGGAGAGGATGGATAGCCACAGTGGAGTGTCTTCCCAGAGGCCTCTCTGCCTTACTGCTTTCCCGTCCGCGGTCCGGGTCTCTATCTCAAGAGGATCAGGAAATGGAATATAATCTATTGCAGGGTACTCAAAAGGAAACATGCAGAATGTCCACTTCAAGGCACGGATAGATAAAGAAAGACATTCGAAAATAAGAATCAGAGCTGAACAGGAAATGCTAACGGGTTAGGAACAAAAAGTATGCTTTTAATTAGAGAAATGGTATCCCCAAGATCACTTCTTTTCAAGGCTTTAATACATCCTTTTTTTTTTTTTTTTCCTGTCTTCCAGTTTGAGAATTGCTTCATTACTCTTTTATATTATAAACACAATACATAGGCCTGGTTAAAAAAGTCAACCCGGAACCCTCCCACACACACACCCCCACCCGCCAAATTAAAGAAAAAACTCCTTGCTCCCTCCAGTCCCACTCTGCCTGTTTAATCACTCTTCGGCGTTTTGTTTCTTGGATAAACTCCCAGAAACTTTATTTTCTTACACAAACACACACATAAATTGATTTGTGAGCTTTCCGGAGACACAAAATCATGTGATCAGACCACAGTATCATTTGAAACTTGAATTGTCCGCGAGCGTCATAACCTGGGGATATTGGCAGCTTCCTCTGTTTTTCTAATGACATTAGAGGGGACCGTGTACATATTTGTCACTATGCATCGGCATTCAGGCTTCTCCTAGTTTTTGCCCCTTTGAACATCCGTGAATATATCTCTTTGTGAACTTTATCTGTAAATTCCCTGATGTGGAACTGATCAGTGAATTTCATTTGAGAATAATAATCCTATCTCCTAAGCCGCCCTTAAAATCCTCTACCAGTGCAGTTCACGGCCAGGCACCTAGCTGCCGCCCTCCTGGCCTGGAGAGGTAACAGTTTAATCACTGTTTTCTGGACGCCTTTCCAATCTGCATTTCTTTCGTTATACGGTAAGTAGAGAGTCTTCTCAGATTTTACTGGCCACGTGTTTTAATTTGCTTTTTTATCTGGATTCTCTGTCATTGTTCTAGTAGATTACCATTTTTTTTTATTCCGATAATCTGTACCGCACTTTACCAATCGTGTTACAAAAATTTTTTCTTAATTAAATATCTTCATTATGTTTTTCTTCCTTTATTTGGTTTCTGAAACAATGTTTTAATTTTTTTATTATTAAATACGTGGGTCACCAGATCACGCTTGTCCTTTCTGGTTTGGTGGGTTTTGTGTTTTGCTAAGAAGGGCTCTTTCCCACTTCAACGAAATAAAAATTAATATGGCCATGTTTTTTTCTTCTAATAGTTTTATACTTTCATTTTTACATTTAGATTTGTCTGACTTATCTGGAACTAATTTTGGTCAAGAAAGAGACGTAGGAATTCCAAATCTCTGATCTTATCCTTATAGACCTGAAATTCCTCTTTGATTCCATTTAAAATTCCCAGATGTGTTTTGTTTATACTTGACCTTTGAAAATCTCCCCTCTTCATTCCACTGCCTCCTTCTGGGTCAGCACTTAACTGCATTAAGTTCTGAAGTTTTCACGCCCACACTAATATCTGCTCAGTTGAATATGCAGCGATTTAATTTTTTTGAGAATTTCTCTGGCTCTTATTGTGTTTTGGTCTTTTTAAATGAACTTTGGAATAACTCCTCCTTTTCCCCCAAAAATATCTTATTGGTATCTTGACAGGGATCACAAGGCATTTATGGATTAAGTTGGAGGGATAATTTTATTTTTCTAGGATTTTTTTAAAGTTTATTTATTTATTTTGAGAGAGAGAGCATGGGGGAAGGGCAGAGAGAGAGAGGCAGAGAGAGAGAGAATGCCAAGCAGGCTCCACACTCAGTGCAGAGCCCAATGCGGGGCTCAAACTCAGGAACCATGAGATCATGATCTGAGCAGAAGTCAAGAGTCAGACGCTTAACTGACTGAGCCACACAGGCGCCCTGCGATAACCGATAACCTTACAATATTGAATCTTCCTAGCCAAGTACCAAATATGTATTTAAATTTACTTCTCGTAGGTCTTTCAGATGATGTTTTATTTTATTGGTCACTTACTTGCTAATATTAAAGAAGCTGTTTCCCCCCCCCCCCCCATTTGATTCTCTGCCTGATTATTTTTCATATTTAGGAAAACTATGGATTGTGTATGTCAGTTTTCCCTGGCCTCTGGACCAGATTCTCCTATTACCTCTATTGGTTTTAACAGATGCTTGCCTCGGCTCTTTCGGGTATAGAATCACTATTTGCAAATAACTATAAGTTTACGTCCTCCTTTCTGTCTTTTGTCTATCATCTCTCTGCGGCATTGGTATTTTCAGAACAATGTGATATGACTCTCTTATTTGGTCTTTAGTAGCAAACGAGCTTATGGAGAACAAAAGTGACCCAGGACTTGGTACGTGGTCTGGCCCGGAGGAGGCACTCGATCAGTGTACAAGGAGCAAATCGGGACTACCAGCTCCCAGCCACGGGAGGCACCGATGTCCCCAGCGAAAGAGTTGTACTGAGTACCTACTGTGTGCCTGGCACTGTACTGAGTGCCGGGCCTAGCCGTGGCGAGGCAGAATCTCCGTCTTGCCAAATGTATTGCAGGCATTATTCTGCAAACTTACAGGAAGTCCAAGAGGAGGAAATTACTGTCTTCTCTACCTTATGGATGAAGAAACCACACAAGCTGCTCAATCTCTTTTAGGGCATTGAAGAGAAACTACAAAAGAAGAATTCTCTAGAAAGTTAATGCCAAGGCAGGATTGCAGAGTAACGTCTCAGGCTTAAGCATTAATTTTGCCATAGGCTTTTGGTTGGCTCTTTGGCATTCAGTTCTTAATTTGTTATAAGTTTATATTTTTGAATTTTGAATGGCTTTGCAATTTTATTGAATTTTAAATTCTGCTAGCTTCTAGTGAAATGAATATATATAATATACATATATACATACATATATATATATGATTCTTCTTCCGTAATTTGTTTGTGAGGTGAATAACAGTAACAGCTTTGGTAAAATCCAATCATTCTTATCTTATATTTCTGGCATAAATCCTACTCTGTCAAGACATGTTTTTGATACATTACAGAATTCATCGGTTAATACCGTACTTAGGATTTCGAGTCTGTGTTAATAAACAAGACAGTTCAATTTTCTTCTCTTCGAGTGTCGTTTGCTAATGCCGGTTTCAAGGTTATTCATAAATGAGCTGAGATTTTTCTTTCTATTTCTGTTTCCTAGAATGTTTTGTAGAAGATACGAATTACCTGTCCTTCGGATCTGATGAACTATAGAAGTCAAACCGTCTGGACCTTGGTCATTCTTCTGAGTGATAGGAGGCATATTTGTGGCACTCTTTTTGTTTGTTTGTTTGCATGTTGTGTTTTGTTTTTTAATGGTTATGGACAAATTCTTTTCTGACATTGGAAGGCAGAAGGATTTTATTTAAAAAATACAACAAAAATATTACAATGGAAGAAAATTGATAAATATGGGTGGGTTCAAACGAAATTTTTTTTGGACAGAGTTTTCATAAAAAATGTGAAAGATAAGCTATAATTTGGTAAAAGGTGTTTGCCACCGTTATGGGTTCACTTATGTCCCCTCCGTAGCAGAGACGTCCAAGCCCTAACCCCCAGTACCTCAGGATGTACTTTGTCTGGAGAGAAGGAGGTTGCATATGTTGTTAGTTGAGCTGAGGTGAGGCGGGAGGAGGGCGGGGCTCTAATCCCACAAGAAGGGCGTCCTTGTACGCAGAGGGGGATTTGAACACAGACACACCGAGAAGAGTCCGTGTGAAGACAGAGGCACAGATTGTGAGGTGATGCTGCCACGAGCAGGAGGGCACCTGGCACTGCCCGGAGCCTGCAGAGGCGGGGAAGCGTTTGGAGGCAGCCTGGCCCTGAACCTTGACTTCACACTTGGCATCTCCGGGACCTTAAGGCTAAGTTTCTATTGCTTTAAGCCGTGAAGTTTGTAGTGCTTTGCCACAGCCGCCCTAGGAAGCGATTACAATAACATATGATTTCCAAAGGATCGGGGTCTAGAACTTATCAAGAAATCCTAAAACTTGGGGGGGCCTGGGTGGGTCAGTCGGTTGTATGTCCGACTTCAGCTCAGGTCACAATCTATGTTTGGTGAGTTCCAGCCCCATGTCGGGCTCTGTGCTGACAGCTCGGAGCCTGGAGCCTGCTTCGGATTCTGTGTCTCCCTCTCTCTCTGCCCCTGCCCCACTCACACTCTGTCTCTCTCTCTCCATAACAAATAATGAGACCTTAAAAACATTATAAAAAATGTTTAAAAAGTTAATGAACCAGACTCACACGTCTCTGTGCAGACAAGCAACACACCAAATCAGGTTTGAAAAAAATCAAGTCCCTTTTAAAAAATTACAAATAATAAATTTTATGTAAGTTGTGGAAAGTCTCCTCAAAGAGGGCACATCATTTATGGGAAAGTAGGTATGTAGTAAGGGCATGAAAGCCTGCGTGAGGCACGGATTCACTTCACAGTAACGACTGGGTCGGGGCGTGGCCACAGCTGGACTCCCAACAGTTTATTTCGTGTATGTTTCAGTACAAATATGTGAATTGCATTAATACGGCGAAATAGGATCATGTGTGTTAAACTTGGAAGGAAGGAAGTACGTGGGCGTCTTTATTGCTTTTTTTGTTCCTTTAAATACATTTTAAATATTTCACGATTAAAAACAAAATATATAAACATTAAAAGTAATACATGCCATGAAAAAAATGAGTTATTTTTCAGAAATGATACATGATCACCATGGCAATTTGAGAAATATAAAAAATCGTGATGAAGAAGAAGAAAACTACCTTAACTCGTAGTCCTTACAGGCACATAGAAAAAAAACTATCCCTGCAATAAAACTGGGATTCTACTACACACATAGTAAGCACATTTTTAAATTTATAATATAGTATGAATTCAATTCTAAAAATGCTCTTGACGGCATAGTTGTTAATGGTTATATAGTATTCCATTTAATAAAAACAACAATAGTCTCCTTAATCGCTGGACACAAGTTATTTCTAATTTTCCATTGTTATAAATGATGCTGTTACAAACATCCTCAGAAAACCTGGCTCACTTGTTTTTATTATTTCCGGAAGCAAGATTCTTAGAGCTTAAATTACTGGATCCAAAGGTAAGGGTATTTCAGAGTCCCTCCGCCATGTTGCCTAGTTGCTTCCAGAATGGTTGGTATCTACTCGGTCCTCTCCGACCCTGGTTTTCTTTCCATTTTCAATATACGGCCAAGTCTTGAACAGCTCTGAATCACTGAATGGTGCACTTATATTATATTATATTAGTATCAGTTTGCTGGAGGCTTATTTTCTTGTCGTAGTTTAAAATTTTCTAGTACATGAGTGGAAACGCTTAGAGTATTAACTAGATACTTGTAAGTTACTAATCCTAACCTTCCCCATTCATTAATGCTGGAAACTAGCCAATGTATAGATCTTGCTGGTAATAAATAGGTCACTCTATTGTCGTTTATCTTTTATTCCGAGGTACACCCCCGGATACAGGGGAAAGACAGTTTGCAGAATGGTGATGGTGACGATGGTGATGATGGTGATGATGGTGATGGTGATGATGGTGATGATGGTGATGATGGTGATGATGGTGATGGTGATGATGGTGATGATGGTGTTGATGGTGATGATGGTGATTCGCCTGTTGTGGATGCAAGTATTCGGATCACATCTTCTACGTTATTTTTCTGAGACCTGTGGGTAGCTGGTGGGCAGTGACCGGCTGGGAGTTTGGAGACCACGCCTCCGGTTTCCCCATTGCTTCCTTTATCGCCCATCAAATTAAGAACCGGACTGGCGGTGCGGCGGTTCCTCTGCGTGTCTATGCGGACATGCGGGGTCTGTCACCACGTCCGCCGGGGTTTCCAACGCGGGTCAGTGACTTGGCCATTTGAGTGGGGGCTGGGCTCGGGGAGCGGGACGCCACGTGGGTCTGGCTTCTCGGCGCTGGCCTCTTCCCAGGCTCGGCGACCCCCTCCTGACGTCTCCCCGACTGTCTGCTCCGGGTTTCAGTCCAGTGCGTCTGGCATCAGACGGCCAAGCAGAACCAGGCCTCTCGTCCCCCGTCGCCAATGGCAAGGAGAGAAAAGCGGGGGTGAGAGTCTCGTGCAAAGGCATCTGTAATTTCTGTACGTTTCCCATCGGGCCTCTTATCCCTGCTCCTTCGCCTCGAGAGGAGCGTGCCAGGCCCACTCGGCTTCCTGCTTCCCAGCCTCTCACCCTGTCCTCGGCGCCCCAGATGTGCCTTGAGGTCACAAACACCTTTCCGGAGAGACCCCACTGCCAGGAGGGCTGTCCTGAGCCCCTAAGCCCGCCGGCCCCGCAGGAAACTGGAGGAAAGGAAGGCAGCTTCCCTGCGATGTTCGGAGCCCCGCCGTCCGTGCGCGCCTCTCTCCCGAAGGCACTAGCTCACCGAACGGGAACACCTGGGCCAGGAGACCAGCCGCCGGGGCGAGACCACCGATCAATAACCAATCTCGTGTCAATTTGCTGGGGTCCCCCTCACACCCACTCACGCAGAGTCAGGCGTGTGCCAAGAGCTGGAAACAGAGTTTGGGATCTGGAGGGGACCCGTCCTCCCTGGCTGTTTGGAGACGCACCCCGATGAGGAGCTGGCGGGGGGCTCAGAGGTTCATCGCCATCGGAGGTTCCCAGGACACCCCTTCCTCGGGTGCGTGAGAGACGGGCCCGCTTCGCACTAAGTGCACGATTTTGTGAGTAAGTGGGAGGTCTAGCGGGGCAGGCGCCCAGCCCGCGCGTCCCGGGTCCTGGTCTTGGGTGATTTCCCGCTTTTTCTGTGGCATTCCAAGTTCTCTTTGAAACTCTTAATGGACCACCGTTCAAAGGGTATTTTGATAATTTCTGTCTAGCTGTTGGGGCCATCGTGACAGGACTGGACTCCAGAGGTCTGGCTCACAGTTCACGGAGACATTTTCTTTCGGTCAAGGCGGGCCGAGACGTGGACTCGATATTGGAAGATGTTCTCCAGTGGGGACCCCTTCTTCCGCGCCCCCGGCCCTTCTCCAGAGGAGCAGGGACCGGGGAGGCTGTGATTTCTTTTGCTTCACCTCACCTGGACTCTTTTATTGTAGAGAGAGAGAGAAGTGGGAGAGGGGCAGAGAAAGAGAGGGAGACCCAGAATCCGAAGCAGGCTCCAGGCTCCGAGCTGTCAGCAAAGAGCCCGACGTGGGTCTCGAACCCACAGACCGTGAGATCATGACCTGAGCCGATGTTGATGCTTAACCGACTGAGCCCCCCAGGCGCCCCAACCTCACTTTGACTCTTAGTTTTTTGGTTGTTTTGTTTTGTTTTTTTTTTTTTTCTCAAAAGGCAAGCCTTCCTTGAAAATGTAAGCTCTGGCACAACTAAAGGGCACACTATAATCTTCCATTAGATTTTTGTCAGTTAAATTCGCACCTCAAATGTAGACTTTTACCTCAGGCGACTCTTTTGATTCTTCCAGTCGGTTGTGAGTTTAGCGAAATGCGGAGCGCGCATCCCTGTCTGGTAATTACTGGTTCCTACGCCCCTTCCTCTTCCCTTCAGGACCTCGCTGGCAAGTTTCCGCTCTCCTGGGCTTCCAGGAGCGAGATGAAACCCATTCTGTGCTGAGCTGTTGGTTAAGACAATGTCCTCCGGGCTATGGGGTTTGTTAAGCATCTTCCAGATCCTTCCTGTTTGGTCAGGCTCAGACGCCGCTTCCACTGCTGTCCAGGGCTGCTCGGACGTTCCAGTTGAGGGTACACGAGAGCGAGGCTCCTCGAGATTCTGGTCCTTTCCGTGCGTCCCCAGGAGGGTCCCCCGACCTGCAGGACGCAGAGGAGGCACGGGGCCTGCTTCGCAGCAACAGCCGCCGGCAGGTCTCGCTCGCCCGGCCTGGCCCGGCTCTGTCCGCGCAGCAGGTGCACGGGGTCCAGCCGACGGCCTGCGCTGGACGCAGGGAGTCCCTGCTGGTGAGGGCCGTGCGGTCCCCTACGGCAGCGCCAACTTTGGGGGCTGGCTCCCACCCAGGGCGCCCCCCGGCTCTCGGTGACCGTCTCCCTGCGTCTTTTACAGTCGCCCAAGAGCATCATGGGGTTTCTCATGAATCATTTCTAGGACGGTAATTTGGAGGCAAAAAGTGAGATAAATTTCGAGGTAGAAAGTTTCTAGAGAAGGAACTTAAACAGATGCCTTTGGGGTAAATCATGGAGGCGGCCAGCTTGTTCCCGGACAGGGCGCCATCCTGTCCCGCACCGCGTGGTGGCTCCTCCCCCCAGGGGAAGAGGGGCTCCTCCCCCTCGGCCTCTGCACACCCCCCCTTGGGCGTGTCTCTGCACACCGTGCGGGCGAGGAGCCCGGGCCCCCTTCCGCACAGGGGCACGATGCGGGATCTCACCGCCCAGCGAGGCCGGCTGTCTCCGCACCCCCATGTTCGCAAATAGATTCCTGAAGGTTCTTTCCACTGGTCGACCTTCCCAGGAATTAACTGTGCTGATCGTGGGGTCGGGATCGGGCTGGGCTCTGCTCCCGCTCTGAACGGGCCCCGAGGTGGCCCCCAGCGCTGGTGCCGATGTGAGGCCAGGCTTTGCGGGTACTTCCTACTCAGGAGGAGCCTTGCTGGAAGTTTCTCCGGGATCCCTATGTCTGTTCCTTCCCACTCCTTCAGGTTTTTCTTCCTTCCTTCCTTCCTTTCTTTCTTTTTCTTTCTTTCTTTCTTTCTTTCTTTCTTTCTTTCTTTCTTTCTTTCTTTCTTTCTTTCTTTTCTTTCTTTCTCTCTCTCTCTCTCTCTCTCTCTCTCTCTCTCTCTCTTTCTTTCTTATGTTTTATTATATTTCTGAGAGAGAGAGACAGAGAATGAATAGAGGGCAGAGAGAGAGGGAGACACAGAATCCGAAGCAGGCTCCAGGCTCCGAGCTGTCAGCACAGAACCCAATGCAGGGCTCGAACTCATGAACTGTGAGCCAAAGTTGAACGCTTAACCGACTGAGCCACCCAGGCACCGCTCTTTCAGGTTTCTTGTCTCTCCCTCACCAACCAGGAAATGGAGTCTCAGAGAAGACAGATGACCCACCTGCAGGTCCCTGGGAGCAAGAGCGCAGCTAGGACGCTGCTGGCCTTCAGACCCAGCCCGGCTCCTGCAGGATCCACCCAAGGCGGGCCCCTTCCCTGCCTGCGCGGTCAAGTCCCAACTGCAGCCTGCGAGGCCCTGCGTTCTGCCCCAGGTCTGCCCCGGCCTAAGCACTTGCCTCACTCCTGCGATTGTGCACAGGAGCCCGCAGGTCCCCGGGAGGTTCCTGCCTTCCGCCTGCGCTGGGCGTGAGCGGTTGATGGTCTGGCTTCCATGTTCCCTCCGCGCGGAGACTAATAAGGCCGCTGTCCCCACCCCTTGGAGGGAACTTTCTCCATCAGCCCCTGGACTTGGACTTTGCCAAGGGCTGGGTGTCTCTCATTGTTAGTCTGAGCCTCATGCGTGTGGCCATGAGAAAGCAGGTGCCCGAGGCAAGACAGGCTCCCAGGTGCCCTAACGGGGTCTCATCCCGGGGCGGAGGGGGCTGCAACCAGGTCCTCTTTTTCTCTTCCTTAAAGGGAGCTTCCCAGCAGCTTGGTTGATTTCTTTTATTTGTTTTAAGGTAATTTCTTTATTTTGAGGGAGAGAAAGAGAGCACAAGCAGGGGAGGGGCAGAGAAAGGAGACAGAGGATCTCAAGCAGGTTTGGAGCTCTCAGCACAGAGCCTGATGCGGGGCTCGAACTCTTGAACCGCAAGATCATGACCTGACCCGAAACCAAGAGTCGGAGGCTCAACCAACGGAGCCCCTCCCCGCCCTGGTTGATTTCTTCATAATCCAGCAGCTTTGGAGGGCGCCCTGGCGGGCTGGAAACTGACCATTGAGGAAACACTTGGTCTGTAGGGAAAGAGCTGCAAACTGCAGCGGGGCCTGAGAACAAGGAAGGCACTGGAGGCGGGGTGATGCTCCCTGGACACAGTGCTTGTGCGTACACACACATGTGCACACGCACACATGGATACACATGCACACACATGTGCGAACACACATGTGCATGTCTGTGTGTGCAGACACATCTGTGCACACACAGGAACATATGTACGCACACCTACGTGTGGACATGTATATGCACACATGTGAGCACATGCGTGCACACACACCTGTACACCCATACTCACATGCGCATTGGCACAGTCACACACGTGCCGCACACAAATGCACACACACGCACAGGCACAGGTGTGGCCCAGCCTCCAGCCCCGTTCTTGGCCTTGTCTGACCCAAACGCCCTGAGCCCTGCGTGAGGACGGGCTTTCTCTCCAGACTATTTCAAATCCTCAGACAGCCAGGAAGCCGCGCCAGGAGGTACGTGACCCCACACACAGGGAGCTGGGGCCAGGCCCTTCCAGGGGGCTAAATATAGTTGTCTTCGGACCCAAATATTTGGCCGTCTCTATAGAAACCCAAGCTCTGGCTCACCGCGGCGAGGCGAAGATCCTATGTCCTCCACGCAGCCTTTTCCCTCCGCCTCGGGAGCCCGGCGCTCGTCTGGAGCCCTCATTTTGCGAGCGAGGGGAGGCCCAGACAGAGGAGGCCCCCCCGGGCGTCAGTGCGGGGGAGGGCGCCAGGCTCGGGGCGGGGCCGCCCTCGTGCACCCAGGGGCCCCGACCGCCCTCCCTTCTTCCTCTGCGGCTGCTCGCGGCACTTCCTTGGGCCACGTTTGCCGGGATCCATTTGTTCCCCCGTTACAGAAAATCAGTCTCTGCTGCTTTACCCTCCAAACGGTGGCTCCAAACGAGATTTCCCAGTTACATCTGAAAATGGAATAAAGTAAGTCTTCGTGCCGACAGCCCCCTTGTAGACCGTTTGGAGAACATCCAAGGCTGAATGTTAAGCGTCCGTTCCTGATGCCCCGAGCGCAGCGCGTGCCCCCGGATAGCGGCCTTGCCTCCTGCAAACCTTGCTCGCCGCCGACGGAGGGGAATCGATGATGCCCGCCGAGCTTCTGTGGCTCCGGGTTCCTGGAGCGGCTAGTCTGGGGACGTCCCCGCTCCGCTCTGACGCAGCTCACTGTGGGTCCCGAGCTGAGGCTCCCATCCTGGGCGCGGGGTGGTGGGGGACGCTCCTGAGAGTTTAGGGGGGGCGGATCTGAGGGGAGAAATCTAACGGGGGTGACTTCAGAGTCTCTTTTTGCAGGTCATTTGGGACACGACCTTCCTTTCTGGACTCTTGACCCACTTTCGGCACGAGAGTTAGTATCTATTGTTGTTATTTTACTTTGAGGACAAACTGGGCCAGGCAGGCAGGGTTTGCTTTCAAGTGTACCCCTCTGCTCTGGACCCTGTGGTACGGCGGCCGTCGGCGCCTCCAGCTCGCTCTGCGTCTCTCACCCTTTCTCATTCCCTGCGTGGACACGCACTCCCCGTCCACTCTGCGGCATGACCAGGAGCCCACACGTGACGCCGTCCTGCCCCCCTCCTCCAACGGGTCACAGAGTGGGGGCTGAACTTCAGACCAGACGGTGAGACAGAGGCCATCAGATTCACCTCCAGGGGGCGCCACTGGGTGGGGGCGCGGAGGAAGCAGAAGGGGCTCTAGAGCAGAGGTAAGCAGAGCACGCTCCGAGGTCCCAGAGGTCTGTTCTCGCCTCCCCCACAGCTCGGCTCTCTGCCTTCCGGTGGAAAATGTCGCCGGGCGAACAGACTTGGCCTGGCTGGTCCTTCCGGCGGGCGGCTCCCAGCCGACAAGCACCCCGCTCACGTCTCGTGGCCCCAAGAGAGCCCACGGGTGATGAAATCTATTAACTCACCATTTCTTTCTGCAGTTGTGGGTCTTTCTCTGAAAATGTGGCAAGAGCTCTTTGAAAGCCTATTCTGCCATGGCTGGCGGGGGAAGCCCTCCCTGCCCGGAGACTCCTGTCAGAAAAGTCTGAAATACCTGCATTGCCCATGGCACCCAGGGAGCCCAGCCCCTGTGGGCTGCCCGTTGGAATGTTTCTGGAAATGAGAGTGGCCTTCCCAGCTCATGCCAAGAAGAGCAGGCGGGCGGGGTGCGTCCTGCAGCCAGTCAGGGGGACCCCCTCTCTCTCAGGACGGGAATCAGTGAGGGGAGAGAACCCTGCCTACAGGAGCAAAGCCCACAGCCTTCCCCTCCCCCAGCGCACTCTGAGCCCCATCAGCGTCCGTGTGCTCCTTTCCAGAGAAGGACCCTGGCTCCCGGACTCTGCCCCTCCCTGCAGCCACCCCCGTTCACACATCCCCGCCTTCTTTCTCCAGCCGAGATGGGAAGTTCCCTGAGGGCACCAGTGGTTCTAGAACTTTCTCTCATACCTTGCACAGGCTGAAACGGTGTAGACACCAGGCTTGGCTAAGTAAAAGTGAGTTGTGCCCAGTATGGACTCTGGAGCCTCAACGCAGAGGCTGGACCCTCACCTGGTCATGGCGCCACGGAGCTCTGGCCTCGGCCACACGCGGGTTCCGTCGTGTGATGACCCGAGTTAGCGCTGGTCACTGTAGCGCTCAAGGTAAGTCAGTGGAGGCAGGTTTCTGAGATGCGGAGCACAGGCGGCCGTAGGCGACCCAGAGACAGCTCTCACAGCTCCCACCGGCTCGGTGGCTTGAAACAGCCCATATGGACTCGAAGACTTCTGAAGGTCAGAACCAGGAAGTTGGTCTCACACGCCTATAATCAAGCTGTTGGCAGGACTGTGTTCCTTCTGGAGGCTCTCGGGGGATCATCTTTCCTTGCCTTTTTGAGCTTCTAGAAGCTGCCTGCCTTCCTTGCCCACATCACTCCAACCTCTGCTTCCATCCCCATCCTTGACTCTGGCCCTCCTGCCTCCCCTCTTCACTTATAAAGACCGTGGTGATGATGCCGGGCCCACCAGGGTCACCCAGGATAATTCTACTCAGTGTCCTTCACTTAATCACCTCTGCAAAGTCCCTTCCATCTGGCCATATAAGGTTTTAGGGACAGAACATGGAAACCTTTGGGGGGCATTATTCTGCCTATCAAAAAGGCACCAAAATATGAAGGCAAAGCCAAGAGTAGGAAGAGACATTACCAGAGGTAGCAACGCGACTGAAGGAGGTGGTTAGGTGTTGGCATTTGGGGAGAGAGCCCTGGTGACTTTTGTGTCTGGGTGTTTTCCGTTCCTCCGCCTTGCTCATGTCCTTTGTTTTTCATTCAGAAGTCTGACTTCTCTGCCACATACACACACCGACTTGCATGCTATTTCTTTTTTCTTTTTTTTTTTCTTTTTAATTTGGCATTTATTGAAGCTGATGGAGTGAACTGGATAAGAGTGCCCCGGAGTAACCGATGTGCCACTTAAAATATTGAACATCCATTTAGAAAAAAAAAACGTACTGAACATTTGGTCCCATCACACCACGCGGAGTCCGCTCCCGCACTCTGGGGTCTCAGCCAGAGAGCAAATTCCCCCAACTCCAACCTCGGAGACCTAGGCCTGTTTCTCCGCTGGAGAAATGGCTCGTCCCAGAGAACAAGGTCATTAAGCAAAGTTAGTGACAACGAGAGCAAAGGGAAAGTGACAGCCGCGGGTGGGGCCCAGGGAGAGGGTCCCCCGGAGGCTTCTCAGCAAATAGATGCCCACCGCGAGGCCGTGAGAATACACGGGGTTGGGTGCCCCCAATTACAGGCAGTTCTACAACTGTGGTTTCCTATTTTGCCCATAAAATCCTATGATGTCTTAAATATGCTGTGTAATTTTGCATTGGCAGAGAAAGATATTCAAGCCTTTCGTTTTTAAACTCAAGATAGAGCATTTCGCAGGAAACAAGACGATTTCCCCGCCGTCACTGCAGCCCGCGTGTCCCCAAGACTGTGCTTACAGTCTGTATTTTCACTACTCTGCGATATCATCCTGAAGAAGAAAACCAGTACCTGTAACTCTGCGCAAAGGTGTGATGAGTTCTGTCGTTTCGGGGCAGGCTGCCGCGGGACTCCAGGACTGACCTGGGGCTCACTAAATGCCCTGGACTCTGACGCCCGCCACAGGGGCAGAGATTAAAACCCTTAGAAGTCCAGCCCCTGACTTGAATTTTTAGCACACGAAGATGGGTTTCCAGTAACAAAACAAAACAAAACAAAACAAAACAAAATAAAACAGCATTTCCTCCGCCGGCCAGGCTGAAAGCACAGCAGAGGCTAACCTCCGGCTGCTGGTGTTTTGCTCACATTCCCAGCTTTCACCGAGAAACGCAGACCTGCACCAGGGGATCCCGCCAGCAAAAACCGGAAGGATGGGGGCGAGCCAGAGCAGGAACTGCGGAATCGGCCCAGGGGCTCTCATTTCGTGGCAAAGAGTGTTCCTGTTGCAGTGGCGGATAAGGACTGAGTGGTGATGGAGAGTCTCGGAAACCGCTTCCGACGATGGTCGCCAGGACGGTCCTCGGGGGGGAAGCGAGGGGCAGGGGAGCCTGGGAAACCAAGGGGCACCGGGTTGCAGCGGAAGACGGCTGGACTTTGTGCACCGGGCCCCGCGGAGCAAAGGGGAACCTAATGGAGGCCCCTGGGCCACCCCTTCCGCCCCTCCGTCTTGGCTGGGGCTTGACAATGGCTTTTGTTCTTAAGGAATCCGGATGTCAAGACACAGACTGTTTGGGGTTATTATAAGATCATCAGGTTACTACAAACTCTCTACTTCAATATTCGGTGAGAACTCAGTAGGTTCTCATCATTTTGTTGCCTGGTAGATGGCCATACACGGTATGTTCAGGGCGTTTTAGATTTTAATCTTCATTGAGAAAATATGAAAGCACGGGCACCTGGGTGACTCAGTTGGTTAGTCTTCTGACTCTTGCTTTTGGCTCAAGTCACAATCTCACGGTTCATAAGATCGAGTCTCATGTCGAGCTCTGCACTGACAACATGGGGTCTGCTTGGGATTCTCTCTCTCTCCCTCTCTCTGCCCCTCCCCTGCTCTCTATCATACACACTCTATCCCAAAATAAGTAAACATTTAAAAAATATGAATACACTGATTTCTTTGGAAAATTTTCAGTAACACCTTTCATCTTGAATACTATGCCTCATGAGTCCAGCAATTCAACTCTTGAGAGGGTGACTGGTGGAAAGTTCTAGAAAGTCGAGCCGATTCCATCAAGCCTGACCATACCTGCCTGAGGTTGTGAAAGAGGTAAGTCCAAGAGTGTCATCTTCTGACCCTCGAAGTCATGTCTGCATCTGGTTTCCACGCCTTCACTGGTACCTTACCCCCGTGTTTGCAGTGCTTACAGCTGAATTCTGTTTCCTAACGTGTGCCTATGCAGCTTACACTCATCGATCGATTTAATGTCTCAACATGGTTAGCCAGCTGCGTTTCACTCATGCTGGTCTTCCTTCCTGCCTTCGAAGTTTTCTGTTTCCTGATCTGAGCTGTATGTCGCTCTGGGGTCCACGCGTCCAACCCCGGCTGCACAGTCACACCAACTAAGAGAGCTGGGCACTCTTCCTAGGCGGGTTTTGGCAAATCCTGTGTCGGGGCTCGGGTGAGCCATTAGGAGGAGTCTCCCCGTGTGATGGGAACACACAGCCCAGCTTTCTCTCTTCCCACACTGTGTCTGCCTTTCTTCGACCCGGATTATACACCTCGGCCCTCAGAAATGCATAAGAAGTTTCAATTCGGTTGACGGATATGTGGAAAGGCAAACAATCGTCACAAACAGTCCTAAGTTACCAGTGGTCCCAGAGCGTGACCACATGTATGGGGACAAGGCTACTTTCCTGCCGTCTCTGGATGTTGCACTTAGTGGTTGGAGGGTCACACATGAGGCTGACTCTTGGCGAAACTCATTAATGTATCCAAGAGTTTGTTTTATCATCTAATTCACATTTATTTTTTTAATTATTATTATTATTTTTTTAATTGAAGTTGGTTAACGTATAGTGTTGTCTTGGCTTCAGTAGAACCCAGTGATTCATCGCTTACATATGACACCCAGTGCTCATCCCAACGAGTGCCCTCCTTAATGCCCATCACCATCTAGCTCACCCCCCTACCGCCTCCCCTCCAGCAAACCCTGTTTATTCTCTCTATTTAAGAGTCTCGTATTGTTTGCCGTCACCTCTGTTTTTCGTCTTATTTTTCCTTCCCTTCCCCTATGTCCATCTGTTGAATATCTCAAATTCCACATATGAGTGGAATCATATCACGTCTGTCTTTCTCTGACTGGCTTATTTCACTTAGCATAATACATTCTAGTTCCATCCACGTTGCAAATGGCAAGATTTCACCCCAAGGAGCCAGAGCTGGGTCTCTGTCTGGGCTGGCTTTGCTCTCCCCCTTCACCCTCCAGGGCCCAAGGAAGGCTCAGAGCAAGCTCCAAAGCTTGCTCACTGGAACTGGCACGCAACCCAAGCGACATCGGTCCACGTTAACAAGGCAACACGGTAGCTCTGAACTCTTATTTCCTGATCGTCTCGGCACAGTGTATACATGGGGCAGCAGACTCGTCCTCGAGCCAGGGGTGGGTGCAGACTTGGCCAACGACTTCCCCCGTCAAGCTCAGCCCCTTCATCTCTAACCAGGAGTGGATACGAAGGGCCTTTTAGGGCTTTTCATGAGGTTGAAACGTGGTGACATCATATGGCAAATACCCGGTGTAAGGCTTCTTCTTCATTAGCCCTTAAGGTGCATCCTTGGCTTACTGTCCTCCTACTTCCTGCCTCAACGCTGGTGACCTGAAGCTCTCCCACTCCTGTTAGGACTTGGGAAAGCAGCCCCAGCTTGTAGCGTGCCCATGCTGATAGTACCTGCCGAGCTCTGTCTGTCCCCAGCCCGTTCCCCTCCGCCACTTGCTGTCCAGTACCACAGGCCACCATCAGGAATTAGAATCTCCCTGCAGTGGACACGGGGCACTGGCCCGGCACAGGGCCACCCTGCTGACGTCACCTGCATGAGAGTCTCTGGGGTTTGACTGGAGCTCTTCCAGTGGTCTGGATATTCTGGGTATTGATTTCCCGTGGCTGCCATAACAAGTTACCAAGACTTTGGTGCCTCAAAATGACAGAAATGTCTTCTCTCCCAGTCTCAGAGGCTACAAGTCTGAGGGCAGGGCTGCTTCCAGTAATCTTTGCTGCTCCTGGGTTTGCAGCTACAAAACTCCAATCCCGGCTTCGACTATGTGTGTTGCAAATCTCCATTTGCAACTCCAAGGACAGTTGTCGTTGGCTTTAGGGTCCACTCTGAGTCTAGGAAATCTCATCTCAAGATTGCTAACTTCTATCTACGACGAACCCGCCTCCAAATAAAAGGACACTCGGAGGAACCAGGGTACCCAAGCCTCTTCTTTCCCAGGTTCTTATGGAATAGAGATTTTAGGAGGCAAAATCCACACTGAAGAAGAACTGCCTGAAGGAGGCAACAAGCCGTGACAGAGGGGACGTCAGCTGGGACCCACCTCACCTGCAGAGTGCCCTGGCAGGTGACAGGTGGCATTCCCACACTTGTTCCCTCCATGTCAGGTCCTCCTACTCTCTGAGGGGACACACACATTGGTTTCTACCTAAGCCGCTCACCGGACATGGCCCCCATAATCGGCTACCGTGCACCTTGCTAACTCTTGGCTGTCAGCCTTGCTCAGAGATTTACCGAAGGATGCCTTTCGGGACAAACGTTCGGCCAAAACGCTCATGGGACAGAGCCACGCTTCTTTTTGTAACAAACGTGAATGATCTTGTTTAGATGGGTAGCTTCTCTCCCCCTTTGATTTTTATGTCAATGGTAAATTAGAGAACCCCGCATATCTTACATAGCCTCGCTGTGTTTTGAGGATATGTACAGAATCTCATCACCTCTGCCGCTTCCGCCCTGGGAGAGAAGTTCAGGGAGGCACCTGCAGGTTTTTTTTTTTTTTTCCCTTCAATGTGTTTAACTGGCCAAGTAGACTTTTACGTTGCGTTTTCTGTTCTAGAAGAAGTTCTGGATTGCCACTAACACCTGACAGGCACTTCTGTCAATCTTTTCGCACGTATTCCCCGGGGAGCAAGCAGGGTTGTTTGCTTGTTTTTTTTCTCTTGAATTTCCCTCTGGGGCACTTGGAGCTGGGAGATGAGGCTTGGGTGTTTAATCCGTGCCCAGTCTTGGCCAACCCTGGAGAAAGTAAAATGAAAAAGTGAGATTTCTCAGGGGGCGATGGATAGTACATTGCTTTAGCAAAACCGTAAGGCGGGACGAGCAATCCTACTTGAGGGAAAATTTAAAGAGCTCTGTTTATTTAGATAGTCAGCTCGACTCCTTACAAAACAATGTGTAAGAAAGGGGTACCTTTCACCACTCAGCCAACTAACTAATTAATAAATAAACACAGGGAACAAGGCTTCTGGAGCCCACGTCCCCAGGAGAACTTCCCTAAAATAATAAGCTCTTTGAGGAGACACAGAATACGTCAATGAACAGGGCAGGGGTGTCTTTCTGTGAGTGTGGGTGGTGTGTCAAAACGTGGAGCCTGACAACTAGGCACGTTTGCAGCCAGACGTGGGAGCTAAGGTTTGCAACCGGAACTCAGAACGGATTAAAACAAACAAACAAACAAACAAACAAACAAAAACAGCGGTGAGTATGGTACAGCACACAACGGCAGAGCTTAGACATCGGATGGCCCAGCAGAGCATGCTCCCTGAGGCTCCGTTCTCGGTGCCCCTGGCAGTCCCCAGGACCTCCTCCTCATCCATCCACCTTGGGACCCTTCAAGGTTGTTGGACCAGCATCCACGGTCACCCTACACAGGGACCAAGGTTAGAGAAGGCAAGCTAATCACCCCGGCTCCCCTGACGGGAGATGTCTCCTGACTGCCCTTCCTCGGTTCCGTTCAGCCACGGTACTCAGCTCTTACCGGAGATGACCAACGTCCCTTTCCACTACTCAATGGCCATTAGTCACAAAGTCGATCATGTACGGGATCAGAGCAAATGCTGTAAAAACTGAAAGGGGACAATAAAAGTAGAACGAGCGACCCACACACGACAACGCATCGGTGGACCTCAGAACTGCTCTGCGGAGGGAAGGGAGCCAGAAACAAAAGAATACAAAAGGGTGTGATTCCGTTTATAAAAAGCTTAAACTCAGGCAAAACAAACCCAGTTTGCCGAAATGAGAATCGTGGCTCCTCGTGGGGTAGGTGTGGGTGGAAGGGGCGAGGAACTCCCTGGGTGCGGCATGTTCTGTGTGGGAGCTGCGGCCACGCTGGCGCACGCATACGAAACAATCCATCATGCTCGACCCTTCGGATTTGCTCACTTTTCCCTGTGGATTGCACCCCGTGGGGGCACGAATGACAACGCCCAGCTACCAGACCAATCAAAGCAGAGGGAAGGCACATCACTTACACTATCGTTTCTCACATTTTTGCAGAATATCCTCGTATGAAAGTGGATTCGGCGCCACGGTAGGGATTTTTTTATGTGCGCTTAAAAAAATAACAACAACATAACGAGATTTCGGAATGCACATTCTGAGAAGGATACAGCTGCGTTTTTTTTTTTAATGGAGTCAGTGAAGTTTCAAATAGAATGGATATTCACTGTAAATAAATCATTCTTCAATTCCTTCAATGAAATTAATTTCGCATTCCTATTATTGCCCGCAATTCAATAACTGTCGCGGCTGGTCCAGCAAATATCGTTCTGCTAATGAATATGATCGTTAGTGCTGTTTTCATTTTACAGTAAGCCATTATTATTACCTTCTTTCATCTGAATGCATATAAAGTTGCAATAACTTGGTTTCTCTCCCTGCAGAATCGGATTGTCACAATCAGCTTCTCCTGACACCCGGCTCACCCAACCTAGACGTGGTCATCCCCAGAGACACGCATCTGGGGAAAGTTTCAAAGGAGAGCCGTCTTATTTTTCCCAAGTCGGTCCCTTAAATTCGGAAAACTTTGGGAGGAATACATCAACAACCCACTGTATCGAAGTGTATTATGGATTTCTAAATGTTTCACAAATTGTTTACTATTTCTTTCTGTGGCATTCCAGAAACGACCTTTACCTGACACCAAGAATTGAGGTGGCGGCAGGTGGGGGTGGGGGTGGGGGGGGAGACTGTATTCTCATTTTGTTGCAAACAAACTGCAACTAGCTGACTACTTGTTCTTGACTTTAATTATAGCGACAGGGCGTCCGATGGCCTGCAGGCCTAGCGTTTTGTTAAGGCTCACGTTGAGGATATTTCCAATTCCTGCCCCGAACTTCCTACAGTCTCTGCAACACGTGTGTCCACAAAGCACATGTAAACAAAGCAATGCATAGCTCATGTGAACCCTGTCGGGCAGGTGGCACTGGCTGGCCTTGCTTTGGAGAAGTTTTGCCATTTAGGAGCTTCCCTGGAATGATGGAGATTCCTGGGACCACATGGGGACGTTTCCCCCAAAGCCACCCACACAGTACACCGTCAGCTCCTCCCGGACCCCGGCCTGTGCATGAGGTTTCCTGACTTCTCTGGGCCCGCAGGCCTGGCGGAGGCCGAGACGGCTCCCAGTTAGCCTGGAGGGTCCCCTCTGTGCTCCTCATGCCACGCACGACTGAGCAGAGCACCACTCGCCCAGGAATGCCCTCAAGACCTGTGTTTGTAGCAAAGTGGCTAACCAACCTAACAGCGGGCAATGGCCTTAGAAACATTCTAAGGAACAAAGGCGGGGATTGCCTATAGGTCAGAACTGTCCTCATCAAAGACGAGCGGAAAGTTCAGCCACAGGATGCAGAGGCGGTGTTTTTGAAGGGAACGTTCACGGCTGTGGGGGTGATGAGCAAGCAGAAACATGAGTAACGTCGCCCAGAGCCCTCTGGAAAGGTTCCTGTCATTCGGCGGACTCCACCAGCTCATACGCCTCTGATGTTCCCGGTTGCGGTCACATGAGAAGAAAACACATAAACTAAGCCTGAACTACGGGGTCTGCTTTTTGCCACTAATTGGTGGACTGATTAATTAGGCTTCCCAGGCAGAGACAGCCCTGCTGCCGAAGGCGCCCCTGCATCACGCAGAGATCTTGGGGAAGGAGGGGGAAGGAGTTGGGTTGGCCAAAAGCAAAATCAGGGGCAAGGGGAGAAGAGAAGATTACACGGGGCTGAAGGCTTGTGACGATGACAGGCATGCATCTCTGCAGCCAGGGCGGGGAGGTTCTCGGGTGCCAGGTTTAAGTTAAACACATCCTCTGACCCCAATCAGGTGGCCCCAGAGGGTCACAGAGTGGCCCTCCCGTGACCAGGGGAGTCTGAAGGGGAACCAATAGGGGACCATGGTGGCGATGACTCTTAAGGGTGTGCTTACCTGGAGGAAACTTCCAGATGGGGAAGAGACAGCAGAGAGGAGCCTGGTAAAGGGCTACATGTCAGCCGGGCTGGTGCCCACCAGCCTTGACTCCTCCCAAGATTGTGGGATGGTCAAGTCCCCAGGAGGAGGCGCCCACAGCGTGGACACGCCAAAGACCCAGCTCTTGGGAAAGGAGATGCTGGCCAGGGGAGGGGTCACGGGCTGGGAACACCACGGCTGGAAGGGGCAACACACCGACCTACCCGTGGATCCAAATCCACTTCCCAGGTGGTCAGAGCCACATCGGCCCTGTTTGCAGAGGACCCGCCTTCTTGGCCACGAGCTTGGCTGTCCGTCCAAACAGGCCGGCCAAATCGTCAGGGTCAAGCTCACCAGTCATTTCTTTTCCTTCTTGACTGACTCCCACCACAGCGGCCAAAACAATATTTAAAAAATAATAATAAAAAATAAAGGAAAAAGAGGCTGTGTTTGGATTTTTAACAGATGAAGAATATTTCTAGTTCCAGCTCTCTCGATTCTGAGGATCAAAGACGCTAGCCGACCATGCCTCTCTGCGACAGTCCACCCCTGGCAGGAAAGCAGAGGCCGTACGGGGAGGCTGTGGGTTACATTCGCGGACCTCCGGGGCTTTCGTTTTGTGGAAAAGGGCAAGTGACTTTGTCTAATTGAACCCCCTCTGGCTCAGAACTTTGCAAACGCCAAATCCTTTCCGGAAGGTGCCGCCTGTCCACTGCCGCACAGCCGCCAGTCTTCGGGAATGTTTAAGAGCGACTAAAAATCTTCACTTGGAGAACCCAGACCTGCTGCTCACTGCTGAAGAAAAACGACATTCAAGGGGAGGGCCCCAATAAAAATACCATTATCCTCCCAGTGAATCCTTTGCAAAGTTTTCCACTGCATGTGACACCACCGAATACATCATGGAACTTCATTTATTAAGAAAATCAATGACATCGGTAACAATTGAATTCTTCCACCGCCTTGAGGTGCAACCGTTACTGAAAATCCTCTAAAGAGCAAACAGTGAATGAGGCAACACGTTAGATGAGGCTTGTTGTTTTCAAGTGCTCTGTGCACGAGCGCTTCAAGTACGTGTGTGGCTTAAAAGGCACAGTTTTAGTCGCGTAAACACGGAAGAGTGTTTACCGTCTTCTCTGCTTAACATTTGGTGGTTCGACTGTATTCCTCATGCTGAAACACTCTCTGTTCCTTTGAGGCTCCCGAGGAATAGCCTTCCCTTATGCGGAGTCATCCTTCAGGGAGGACCGAGCCGCTGGCGGAGGTGTGCGCCTGCTTGCCTCTGGGCTCTGTCCCTGCCGTGGGGCTGACGGGACACTGCGGGATGGCCTCCTCAAAGCAGATTTCCAGAGAGAAGACCTGGTGCAGAAAACTTGGACACTGTGCCTCTGGATTCAGAACCCACAGCCGGGAGCTTTTTTGTAGTTCTAGATGTTTCTGGGCATCGAGGGGTCCCCTATCTGTCCCTCCGTCCTTCACCCCGACCTTTTCTGTGGTTGATCTCTGACTCTGTGAGCTTCCCGTTTGCTGGGAGACGGTCTCATCAGATGCTGAGGGCGGACAGAGGCACAAAGCACCCTGGGCAATGGAAGCCTCTTCACGCTCTGCCTGACTTGAGACCACGCTGGCCTGGCCCCCAGCACCTGCACACTCCCCGCGGAACGGGGATGACGTGTTAAAGGGTATTTTCAGATGTGTTTTCATAACCTCTAAGTCCTGTCGTCCTCAGGCAGCGGGTGCCGGTGCTGCAGCAGCCTGACCAGCTAGGAAAACAAAGCCAGTTTTGTCAGTGTTGACTGGCAAAGGATTTGGGAGTCCCTAGCAAACAAAGGTTTTTGAAAGACGCGCATTATGGGGCGAAAGAGGATTTACTAAATTCCTTTAGTTGCCACACAAAGGGCCAGCCTGCCGGGCTAGATGGCATTGTTTCACCATAACCCTGGTGTGGAGTCGTCTCAGGATGTGGGTGCAGGAAGTCTTTGTCACCAGGGATGAGAGGTGACACCGGGTTGGAGGTAGGTCGGAGGAGAAGGCAGACGTGGGTGGGCGAGGGCGGCGGATGCCAGGGCCCTGGCCGTCTCCTCTTCCTTGGGCTTAGCATCCACGTGTGATGGCAACTGGGGCATTGAGGGGACAGTGGCAAGATTCAAAAACATGGGGACAGGGATGGCACTCAAACACGGGGACGGGGATGGCACTCTAGAACATGGAAGATGGATGCCACTGTAGAACATGGAGACAGGGCTGCCACTGTAGGACACGGGGGCAAAGAAGGCTCTTGAACATGGGGACAGAGATGGCACTCTAGGACATGGAAGGCCGATATCACTCTAGAATGTGGGGACAGGGGTATGACACTTGCAAATGGGGACAGGGATGGCTCTCTAGAACATGGAGACAGTGGCCCACTCTACTCGCTCTCCCTGGAGAAGGCTTTAGGTCTTTAGAGAAGCTTGACACTTGACCCAAATCCTCACAGACAGGGGACGTGGAGGCTTCGTGGCAGGGTGGGGAAGGTGGCTAGAGGGGACAGCAAGAGGCAGGGCTTCTGGGTCCATTCTGCCGGTGGGGGTGCACAGGGGACCCTGCTTTTACTGGAGCCCTAGTGAGAGAATGGCGTCTAAGAGGCCAGCTGTTCAAGAGAAACCTGGGGTAAGGACAACCTGAAAAACTTGGGGTCCTGAACTTCAGCAAAATGAAGACTTTGTTGCTTTAACTCTAAAACTTGAACTCTGACTCGCACTGATGCCTTCCGTCCTAAGGGGACTGACTAGTCTGCGGAATGTTCCGAAGTTCATGGAGAGCCTTTCCATCTTGAGCTAGGGAGGCGTCGTGGGTGGTTGTTGCAGCCGAGCCTTTCCCTTCAGCCACCAACCAAGATTTTACAGAAAACCTGACATTCCTCAAATGTCGATTAACTCGTGTGATGAGAAAGGGGAGGCCTGTCTCCCGGGGACCCCGTGCTGCAGTTCTCTCGGGCTGGAGTGTGCATGGTGAGGGGAGGGGAGGCGCTTAAGGGGCCTGCGGCCACACCACAATCCAGACGCCGTCTGACGCTGGCTCGTCCGGGATCGAGGGCCACCGACTGGGGCTTTGATTTCACTTATTCGCTGCTGAAATATCTAGAAATGAAAGTACTTCTTTTCTCATGCAAAGCAGCAGTTTCATAGGAGGCAATGACCCTGGTAACCCCTCATGCCAGCAGAGAGAGTGTGGGGAAGGGCCTGCTAGACACAAAGGGAGCAGTTTCTACCCACATCTTTGCTGGGATCTAGTCTCTTCTCAAGGAGCTGGGGCAGCCGACGCCCCTGAGCCCTGACCTGCTTGGATGGGTGTGCTTGTGTTTTAAGTGCAGGGGCAGAGAGAGGTGTCCTCAGCGTGTGCTGGGGTATCTTCTCAGTGTGCCTGGCCCTAAAAGACAAACTGAAAGAGGAGATTCATGGGGACCAGCATGACTCTGCCTCTCTGAGCATTGGCCACTGTTGAGTATGGGGCGGGGACAGCTTTGGTTCAGACGAGTGACCCAGGACACAGGAAGGAGGAGCCCCAGTGAGGAGCCAGGTGGTCACCTGTTTCAGAAGACACACTGGACAAGCCCCGCGGTATGCCGGAGTGGCTGGGTGGCCGTGGAGGGAGGCTGGGGACACGGAGTGATTCAGGTCTTCTCTTTCCCGGTAGGTCCCAGATTGGTGTGAGGAGTTCCTGCTGTACCCATAGACCGGGCCACCTGGGGACGTTTGTCCATTGTCCCATTTTTCAAAGATTAAATGGCAGAATTTGTTGTTTTAGGGAAAAATGGTGTTTTGGGGAGAAAAAGACCAATTTGACAGGCATAGTGTAAAAATTGTCAAACTTAGCTACAAATACCACAGCAGGTCCATAACCTCACACCCTTTTAGTCGGAAGGGGCAGAAACATAGTCGATCGCCCATCTGTACAAGCCTCCCAGCGACGCTGTTACAAAGAACCACACACCAGGTGTCTTCAAACACAGAGATCTAGAGGCCTGAGGTCCAGGAGCAAGACTTCGGCAAGGTTCGTTCATTCGGGGGGCTCAGGGGGAGACTCTTTCCTGCCTCTCCTCGCTTCTGGTCATTGCCTGCTATCGTTGGTGTCCTTGGCTCATAGGCACATACCTCCAATTCCTACTTCTGTCTTCACACGGTGTTCTTACGAAGATCTAGGTACTGAATTTAGGGATGATCTGGAATGATCTTGTCTCGACCACTTACATCTGCAAAGACCCTACTTCCAAAGAAAGTCCAATTCTGAGGTCTGCTGTGGATATGAATTTTGGGGTCCTTGTGAATCACCACTCAGAGGGGTACCAGTGGCCTGGAATGGGTCTCTGTGCTTGCTAGTGGGTATGAGGGCTCCGCCCTGAACTGTGAAGACACTGCAATCTGGGTTTGGGGTGCAGGATTTGTGGTGTGATTTGGGGGTTGCAGTCGGGTGGTCTCCATTCTTGCAAGGCAGAGTTTGTGGAACCCAGTACTTGGGGACCTACCAGTATCATTATTGCCGCCTCTGTGCCCTCTGACTCCTGTTAACACTGGGCTGAGGCCACAGGAGATCGAGAAGGGAAAGCATAGTCCCCAGAGGCTCTTAGCGGGGGACCTGTCTTATGGCAGATCCAAAATTTAGGATACTCAGGCTTTTTTCCCCCCCAGAAATGACCTTGCTCTTCTGTAAGAGAAACTTCTGCTCAGCAGATACTCCTGTGTCAAGACAGCAGGGATCCTGCCTGGGGGCCGATGCTAAGAAGTTAGTCCGGTAAGAAGGAACCTTCCAGGCCATCAAACGAAAACACAAGAGCGAGAGGTTTCACATCCGTTGGTCCTTTCTCCCCTCCACGGTCTCCCACACAGCATTTGGCCCTGTCTTCTCACCTACATGGTGAGATAAAATAGTTTCCTTCGTGTCCCTCAAATTCATTATGGAAATGGGCATTATTTACTTAAAAAATCTGATGTGGTCATAGCCTCAGCTTATTACTGTAGGGCACACAACGGTGCACTCTTCCTCCTGAAAAGTGCAGGGAGCAGAGGGGCACCTGGGTGGCTCAGCCCATTAAGCATCTGACTCTAGATTTCAACTCCAGTTATGAGCTCACGGTTCATGAGATTGAGCCCTGCACTGGGTTCTTTGCTGACAGCACAGAGCCTACTTGGGATTCTCCCTCTCTCCTTCTCTCTCTCTCTCTGCCCCTCCCCTGTTTGCACTCTCTCTCTCTCTCTCTCTCTCTTTCTATGCCCCTCCCCTGTTTGCACTCTCTCTCTCTCTCTCTCTTTCTCTGTCTCAAAAATAAATAAAGAAGCATTAAAAAAATAGTCGCAGGGAACAGCTTCCTAGGTAGGCCTGAGAGAGAAGGGCTGGGAGACCACACGACAGCTAGAATTCTTCTAGGTGACTCTGTCAGGCCAAAGAGTGCAGGTGATCTCTTTGGAGAGTGATGGGAGGCAGCTCTAGGAAGCTGGGAGAAGCCGATGGTCTCCGCGGGGCCTGGGCAGGCTGAAGATGCAGAATCCCGGGCCCCGTCCACGTGGCCGTGTGCACACGGGAGTCCTGCAGGTGCCCCGTGCCAGTGTGGACTCGCTGAGCTCCTGTCTCCTTCGCTCTCCTGACTCACTGAAAATTGTGACTATCTCTGCCTCTCCTTCCAGGCCATCAGCATTCCAACTGAGAAGGTTTTTCCACGACATCAATGTCAGAGGGGCGCACCGCGGCCGACATCACAGGCAAGGAGTATGCAGACTTAGCCTGGATCTCCACCACCAGCTCTTTGCTTCTGCCCCCCACCTCCCCAGCGCCGCCACCACCTCCTCTGACTAGTCATCTTCGTGTCCTTGTTAAATATGTAAAGTATGGCATGCTCTGTGCTCATCTCTGTGAATCAACAGACATTGTGACTTTTTTTTTTTTTCACGGGAAACATGGCACCAAGGAACTGGCAGGGTCGAAAACCCCAAGGCCCGGGCATCAAGAGCCCTTGCGCTGGGCACCATGCTTCAAATTCTCCAACTAACATGTTCCAAGGTTAGCATAGCTTCGCTCCGAGGCTGGCCAATGGGCATCCCAGGCCACCCTCAGACACTAAGATCGGTGTCATCCCTGGCAATGTGTGGTCTTAGAGCAAATAGTAAGAAATAAAATGTTAACAGGTCCAAGAAGGAAGACACATACCTTTATTTGTTTCATTTATAGTATACACTGATTTTTTAAAATACCATAAATCTCATACCATAAATTTCTACAATACAAGTGGCATCAAATGTAAACACTCTCATGGGAATAGGTTCGCAATTCTCCTTTTGCCAAAAGCTGGGCCGTGTGCTGTGAAGTGCATGGAGAGAGTTCCTCAGAATCTACGAGCACTCACCAGGTTACAAGGCCGGACACCGATAACACTGGGGACGGAGGAAAATATGAGAGATTTATTTGCTTGATTTGCTTTGTTGTTGCTACCCACCAACAAACATTCAAAGTCGGCGGGGATTCAAGAGCTATTACTGAGACTGTTTCTGTCCTCTCTGACCGTGTTAATTCTGGGAGAGGTAAGAAATAATCTAGCAGGGACTTGGTCATGGTAAGCAGCCCCAAACAAAGATGGCTGAGAAGCTAGGCAAGATTAAGATTACAACAAAAACCAGATAGCATGGACAAAACCCTTCCCTTTCATACTTTTCACCAAGAAAGGCAGAATTTGCCCTCAAACACAGTAACAATTACAAACCAAGGACATATTCCCTTGTCATAGTGGGATAAGCCTTAACTTGGAGAATGTAATTCCAGGTGCAGAGTGGTTAATGGATTCACAGGGAGAGTCTAAAGACCAAAGTCTCCCACTATGATTACCCATGGCCACGGTTTCCTCCCCAGCTCTCTCAAGCCATCAGTCATAGAAGCAGTGGTGGGAGGCTGGATTTGATGGTTTGTAAGGGATGGATTAAAACACTATCTTGGTTACCAAGAAGGGTGCCAAGGAATTTTGGCAATTTATACATGGATAAAGAACACAACCAAAGAGAATGCTCTTATTTAAAGAAGAGTGATATACAGCAATGAATAGCACAAAGCCCGTGTAAAAATTCTGCAGTGAAAAAGAAAAGACGATTTTCTATGTGTGTGTGTGTGTGTGTGTGTGTGTGTGTGTGTGTGTATCTTTTTTATCCATCCATAGACATTTGGGTTATTTGGGTTGTTTCAGTATCTTAGCTATTGTAAATAATTCAGCAATAAACATAGGGGTGCATGTATCTTTTTTAATTAGTTTTTTTTGTTTTGTTTTCTTTGGGCGAATACTCAGTATAGTGGAATTACTGGCTCATACGGAATACTACCCAGCCATAGAAAAGAATGAAATCCTTCCATTTGCAACAACATGGATGGAGCTACAGAGTGTGATGCTAAATGAAGTAAGTCAGTCAGAGAAAGACAAATACTATATGATTCCTTACGTGTGGAATTTAAGAAGCAAAACAAATGAACAAACAGGAATAAAAAGAAATAACGGAGTAGACAAATACTTAAATACAAAGAAAAACTGGGGGAGAGGATGGGAGGCAGGTGGGGGACGGGTTCAACAGTCGGGAGATCAAGAGGACACGTATCATGGTGAGCACTGAGTATCATGAAGAACTGTCGAATCACTATATTGTACACTGGAAGCTAATCTAACGCCATATATTATAACGCCACACTTCAATAAATGCATACATAAATTAATAAGAAAAAGATGAGGATCAAGCTGAATTGGAAAGATAAAGAATACACTTAGAAATAAGGTGTAGTTCAATAAATACGAGGGGTGCCTGGGTGGCTCAGTTGTTTAAGCGTCTGACTTTGGTCATGATCTCACAGTTCATGAGTTCGAGCCCCGCGTCGGGCTCTGTGCTGACAGCTCAGAGCCTGGAGCCTGCTTCAGATTCTGTGTCTTGTTCTCTCTCTGTCCATCCCCCACTCATGCTCTGTTTCTCTGTCAAAAATAAATTTAAAAAATATTAAAAAAAATAAATACAAGAAAATTGAAAATATTTAGAGCTTCCCCTGCTCATGGACATTAATAAAACGCAGATCCTGCAAACAGAAATAAAAGATAAGATAATAAGACAATGGGCAGCTGCTCGACCCAATAAGTAAATTTAAGAAAAATTAAATATTATGGCATAAATTGGAAGCTTAATATAAACAGGAGTGAGCGAAGCAACAATGGAGAAAGGCAAATTGATGAGACAGAGTAACACCAGCCCGCTAGGTAACACCAGCCCGCTATGGAAGGAAGGCCAAGGGATCGCGCTCGCTTGGAGCAGAGACTGTAAATACGGAAGATGAAAAAGATGCAGATTGTGAGTAATCAATAGATCTGGAAAATAGACAGCAAATAAATGGAAGCTTCTGGTGAGAGACACTCGCTTGGGTGTAACAGGAGGAATTGGAAAACGCGGTGGATGCGGAGACATTATAAAGTTAACAAACTCAAAGTATTAAAGAGATTTCCATGAAACACCTAGAGAAAAAAAAATCAATTTGCCTATGAAAGAGACAACAAAAGAAATAGTCCCCAAATAAGACACAAAAAGAGCAGGCTGGCCCATCGACAATAAAGGGACAGACTCAATCCTTCGGAAAGAATGGCACGTGGAACCCAAATGCTTAACCCAAAGGTATGGTTGCTTATCTATGAAAAATGGGGGGAGGGAGCTTAAATATGTATGAACTCATGAGGTAGATAAATTATTGATTCAACAAATATTTCAGGGTCAACAATCCTGAAAACGTGAGTAGAAGAGGTAATCTTATTCAATGAATAGAGTCAAAAACTCCTAAATGGAGTTAGTCACACGGTGAAGGGACCGGAGTGAAAAGGTCGGGCTGAAAACTATGAAACCAAAATGGAAGCACTCGTGTCAATAGGATTATAACCCTAATCCAACATGTTGTCATCCTGGAGAGGGAAGCTACAGAATATTAAGAAATGATAATGCAGATACAGAAATTAGGCCCCAAACCCCGAGTTCAGACTCACGTGGGACATGAAGTGGCGGTGTGGGCGTGGGCAGGATAAAGCATGGCTACGCGTGACCTCCCCTTCAGCGCTGCGGACACGTTCAGTATTTCTTCACTTCTGACACCAAGAGAGTGAGAAATGCGGGTTGAAACAAGTTGTTTCAATTGCAAAAGTTATCACTACTCAAGTCAAGGACAGGCCCTGTCATCCACGTATCCAGAGGCAGCAAAATCAAAAACCGAAGAAGCCCTTGACCTTATAACATCTAGGACAACAACAGTAATGGAACAAAACAAAATCAAAAAAAGCTTTCACTTAAAAAGGTGAAAAGTAAAGGTACATGGTCTAAGTGTACCTATAAAAAGAAAAACACGCTCCGACTGGAACAAAACAATAACCACATGAGTACTAAAGACATACCTGAAACAAATAAATCTTTCAGAGTCAAACATAAGAGGTAACTATGAGCAAAAAGATGTACAGTCCAGTTGAGCTCAAAGCTACAAGCATGAATGGCTCTCCTCCTAAGCAAGGAGACAAAGGATAAAAAGAATCAAGCATCGCGATTATTAACCATACTGATCGGTAAGTAGACGCGCCACACTCTACACTCTGAGTGAGAACGCGTTGCTTGGAATGTAGACCTCTGTTGAAAAATGGACTTCCATCATTGCTCCCAGGGGGAAAAGTGTCCATCATTATTCTCTGCCCACAGTGCACCTCTGTGCGTGAGGAAGTGACGCACACAAAGAAACAAAGCAGCAAATGGAAAATTAAAAATAAAAAACAAAAACAAATGGGATCTCTAGGGGCGCCTGCACAGCTCAGTCGATTAAGCGTCTGACTTCAGCTCAGGTGATGATCTCACGGCTCATGGGTTTGAGCCCCACAGCGGGCTCTGTGATGACAACTCAGAGCCTGGAGCCTGCTTCCCATTCCGTATCTCCCTCTCTCTCTGTCCCTCCCCTGCTTGCACCCTCTCTCCCTCTCTCTCTTTCAAAAAAATTACAAAAATTAAGAACTAAAATGAGATCTCTAAAACATTTCATCAGCCAATGAGAAAGCAGCGAACTACAACCGCGGCCTTATAAAACATGATTGTAATAAGGGCACCTCCTCTTAGAAAATAGCAGATGCACCCAAAGTTGCATTTAGAGGCTGAGTCATGTCTTCTTCCCTTCTAGTACTGGACAGGAAAAGATCAAGAATTAATGCATTAGGAATGAACAAATCAAGAAATTGTTTTCTGAAGAAATGAAAAGGATAAAACTAATCATGATAAAAGGAACAATGAAAGATTCTGAGTATTAGAAAAAATTAGGGAGCAGGAAGAAAGCAGAAACATTGAAACACATATCCTGCTGATTCTGTATAAGAAAAATGGAAAAAAAAAAACACTAGATACATCACTCACTAAAGTGATTGAGAAGGCCAATTACAAATACACACATTTAGGACTGATAGTTCGATGTAATCAGAGATACAGGGAACAAGGAGAAGAAACGAGAGTATATTTGGTATAATCTCCCACAGTGGAATAATGCAGACTCTTAGTAGGTGACCAAAGAAGATTTATTTGATGCAAGAGATTTTATTATGTCAAGTACCCCATGTCATTAAATTTTCTGTGCTCATTCGATATGTTATATTATTATATTATTATATTGTTATACTGATGGATAATACATGAGGACTCACAGCTGTCCTACACACACACACACACACACACACACACACACACACACTTAAACCAGTAACCTCCTCATGCTTAATCGTCAAAAATGTCGGATTGCATTAAAGGCAGGACTCTGGTTGGCACTTACCACCCAGATTTTGGGGGTAGTGATGGTGAGAGTTTTCCATCCCCCTCACAGGGGGCCACAGGGGACTTTCTGTCTCCATCCCAGGCACTTTCAGTATTCAGAAGAGGGGCCTCCGGGGACTCTGTCTCCTCCCTCAGGAAGCCGAGACGGGATTGAAATGTCCCCCAGGGCCCCCGAAGCGCTGTTTCCATGCTCCGGGCTTCCTGCGCCCACCTCGATCCAGGCCTTATCACTGCTTGCCGCTATTTGACCCTTGGATGGATGTGCCTAAGTTCATGGAGCCGCTCTGCAGATGCCAAAGCTTTCATCAGCACACTCAGGGGTGGTGTTTGGAAACCAGAAATGGAGCTTTGGCCTCATCCCGGGAACGGGGAGTTCCAATCAGGCGTTACACGGCATGCAGAGGAAAAGAAACCTCACCGTGTGTTCTCATGTTTGGGTAATGACTGCGCTAATGACCGGGCCTGTGAATGCCTTAGACGGGTCCCTGGATATCATGACAACGGGCCCGCGAACGCCTTAATGACTTTGGACTCCAGAGCTAATGTCGACCATGGACACCCCAAGAGTGGCAGGTGGTGGGAAGTTGGAGAAGAGTCAGAGGGAAGTGCCTGGCCACGAGAAGTCGTTCGGGGCGGGGGGTAGAGTGGAGGGAAAAAGCAGGGGGTGCAGGCTTGGTGGCGGGTGTACAGAGAGGCCACGGAGGGGAGAACCCCACCTCCAAGAGGAAAGAACGTAGTGTCCCGTGAGACAGTGCAGGGCCTGGGAAGGCCAAGCTCAGGGGGGCTGGCTGAGTGGCCGGCCACAGGCAGCCCAGACGTGGACCCCTCATGGGATCAGAGGGGGGAAGTAGAGGGGTGAGGAGGAAGCAGGTGAAGCCATGTCGTCAAGGATGGAAACCCGGATCTCACACTGAGAAAGTGTGCCCTTGGGCCGGGGCGTGGAGTCACCGCCGATGCCAGGTGGCCCAGCAGCGGGGCGTGTGGAAAAGGAAGGGCAGGAAAACATCCCAGGGCCACGCTTGCAGGACGAGCTGGCCAACGGCGTGGGCTGAGCTTTGCTGGGCATCCCCGCTTCAGGGGGCGGACTGTTTTCATCCTCGTTGGGGGTCACTGAAATGTGACAAACAGTTTCATTTCCTGGAGAGACCTACAGTGTCCGCCGAGAATAATGGCCAAATAAAAAGATATGCTAAAAGGCTTTCCGGACGCAAAGTCCACCCTGTACTTTAGGGCGTGATTGAATAAAATCGGCCTTCGCCACTCGGTAAAGCACCTCGCTTTGCTTTTCATGGCACTTCATAAACTAGGACGTGTGATTGGAGATGCCCAGAACGGTGGCCGATAAATGATTTTATAGCCATAATTGTGTTTCTCGGGAAAAGGGAGTATTTCATGTAAAACCAGATAAGCCGTGCCCGGACTAACTGCACAGGATCTGGCCACTTAGGTTCAATTGATCTATTGTGCGTATTTCATGTGATTTTTATTGGCGTTTCTCTTTTCTGCACATCTCGGAATCAAGGGGAATTCTATTACCATTGTTTCATAGCGAATTTTTGGTAAGAAAAGAAAACCTGATTTGAAGCTGGGAATAATCCTATACTTCTATTTTTTAGGGGGTGAAGCCGGATGGTGACACCTAATACGTACTAAGAGCAAATGACACACCCGCAGGCTGAGATAGCTCTGGGTGTGTCGGTCTGTCCCAGCACCTCCGGGGCGAGGCGGACGGCAGCCCTTTCCCCAGGGGAATGTGTTTATTCCGAGGACGCATCCAGCCAGGGCTTCCTCCAGCGTTGGGCGTGTGGCTTGGTTTCCACGGACACTTTATTCTCCTCCTTCAAATTCGAGACACTTTATGAGGCTGCTGCATTTGGGGGCGGGACCAGAAAGAGAAAGAAGTTGAGGCCAAGGGAGATGGGTTCTGAGTGAGGGTCCAGGCCCTTCGGTCAGCCGGCCGTCCGCGGACGCACTGTAACTTGGCTATGTATCATTTCCCTTGTTTTTGTTTTTGTTTTTAATTGAACTTTTTTATTGTCACAAAACATATACAGCACACAATCTCCCGTTTGAAGCGTTTTTAAGTGTGCCATCCAGTGGCATTAAGGACTTTTATGATGTTGTGTCACCAACACCACTACCGAGGACATTTTTGGCATCTCAAACCAGAAGTCTGTCCCCATTAAACACAAACACCCCATTCTCCCCCTCCCGCAATCCCTGGTGACACGATTCTGCTTCCTGTCTTGGTGGCTGTGTCTGCACTCGGGGCCTCATTCAAGTGGGCTCATAGAACGTTTGCACTTTTGACTCTAGTTTATTTCACTCAGCGTGTTTTCAAGGTTCTAGCTGCATCGTATCCCGTTGTGTGCAGACACCGCATATTTTTACCCATTTCTCCGTCGATGGGCACGTGGGCTGTTTCCATCCTTCGGCTGTTGCGCGTGACGCTGCGGGAGCTGCTGTGACACCGGAGAGGGGAAGTCCTGCATCGTATGAGAATTCTGTGCTCGGCTCTTCAAGGCGTCGCCAGACCGTTTTTCACAGCGGCTGCACCATCTTACATTCCCACGAGCAATGCATCGGGGTTCCAGATGCTCCCCATCCAGGGAACCCTGTTATTTCCTGTTTTTAGCATCTTAAAACATTTTTTACTTTTCTGATAATAGCTAATCTAATGGGTGCTAGGTGGTACCTCCTTGAAGTTTTGATGTTTATTTGCCTAGGGACGGCTGGTGACGTTGAGCATGGTTTCGTGTGTCCACTGGGCACGTCTCCGGTTTTCATCTGGTTGGAGATAAGCGAGAAACTATCTGCCATGTCCTGACCGTCACCCAGGTTGACTCCCCCACTGCTCTTTGTCCAGTGTGAGACAGGGGGTTGATGACATGTCCCCTCCTTGCTTGAGAGAGAGCAGGAGAGCGAGTGGGGAGGCTGAGACTGTGTGCCCCTGAAGAGGGGTGCGTCAGCCTCCACCTAAGGCCGGTGTCGGAAGGAGGCACTACCGGAAGTGTCTGGGTTGTGACATCCAGCTCCGGCCGTGTGGGCATGAGCGTTGGGCCCGGTGGCTGGGCTCCCGGAACCCTGTGAGGCAGCCAACATTCTGAGACTTTGCACTGGCATGGCCCCTGGACGCCCTACTGGCTGCCCCCAGCTGTCGCGGAGGATGCTGTCACGCCCTCGTGCAGTGCGGGGTCCAATGATCAGCATCCACACCCACGTCTGTCCAGGATCCAGGGCCTCGAATGCAAGCCTGAGGGGAAATGGCTGCTTTCTTGTTTTCCTTCCGTGAAATTAGCCCAGCTTAATCCCACCTCGTCTGCACGGGGGTGGGGGTCTGGGTCAGGGGAAAGGCCCGCAATCATGGGGGAGCTAGGACAGGTTCTGGGGACATCCCTAAGTGATTCACCATGAAGTGTTGACATTTAACTCTGAAGTGTTGACATTTAATGTAGAATAACTGAAACATTAAGTAATTTAGGGCACGCTGCTACTGAGCTTCAGAACGTACGAAGCCTCTCTCTGGAGATGAAAACATTCGCCGAGCCAAATAGACAAAATAGTTTCGTACGTCTCGGGCCCACACAAGACCTACGGGGCCTGAGTTTTCATTTATCAAAACAAAAAACTCTGTGCCACGCGGCACAATTCCCGTGTCTTAGACTATCGTGTGTGTTCCAGAGCTACCAAGTCAAGGGCCTTGTTGAACGGACCACACTCGAGCCCCTCTCCCGCTGCCCGAAGCGGGAAGCGTGTCCCCACGTGTCCGAGGCGCGTGCTCAGAACTGCGGACGCCCTCACTCACTACTTCTCCTAATCCCTGCAGGACCTCGGTCTGCGGAATCGGCCTTCACACCGATTCGTCTGGAAGAAAAATGAAGCCCTAATTTCTTAAGCCAAGGACTCCACGCGTTTATGCATTTAGCCCCTCAAGACAGCAGGAAATAATTAGCGGTTTGGGACTCCGTTCCCGAAAACCAAGGGCTTTCTCAACCCTCGGACTCCTGTCGTTCAGTCCAAACTAGCAAGCATGCCAGAGCGAACAATGCTCTTCTGTGACCAGGAGGTCACCCTGAACCTGCGTCCCAGCCCCCGGGGCCGCCGCCACGGGGACCGTCCTGTGTCGCCGGGGCCATCGCCAGATGGCCCATCTCGTGTTGAGCGCCCGGGACGAACGCGGACGGCGGGCCGGGCAGGTCGTCTCCCTCCGCAGCTGGGAGGGAGTCCCGTAAAACACCACTTTATTTAATCGAAGTGATTTTCTGTCAGGCTCTCCTTCTAATGTGGAACCAAATATTTAAATGGCCGCTGCATGCAGGTCCTAAAATACAAGCCGGGGTGAGAATTTTCAGGTGATGGCACGAGCAGAGCAGAGCAGGTTTGTAAACAGACAAGAGGTTCCGTCCTGGGTGGCACCAGCCGCCGGCCCCTTCGTTATTTAGCGATGTCGCGTTTGTTCCCAAGGTCAAGGAGGGCTGTGGCCACAGCTGATTTTTCTGTGGCAGCTTGCGTTCTTCTATTCCTCACGTTCAAGTCGGGAGGAATCAAAAATTCCCCTCTTAAAACTCTTTTCTTCGGCCCAGTGACTTTATGAGACTAGGAGTAAAAATGGACAGGATAATTTCATCTCTGCAAAACCAGCCCCTGCGGTGTCGCCTTTGAACGGGGCGGTTGGGGCCCCGGGGACGGGAGGGGGCGGGGCGCCCCTATCACAGGACCCGTCTCCCTGGGAGAAGGAAGTTTCTGGATGCCAGAGGAAATGGTTTTGTGTGTAGGAAGTCAGATGAAAATACGCTGGACGGTCTTAATAGATGAGCAAATATTTTGCAGGACGTTTGTCTGTTTACTTTGCATTAACCATGAAAGGCCTGTAGGGGGAGTTTGAGTCCCCAAATGCAGAGAGTAATTTCGGGATTTTCTGCTTCCTGACCAAGCTGCTTCTGCTCCGTGTCGCGTCAGGGTTCAGATACGCTTTTGCGCCGACGGTCGCTGCCTCCGCTTTCCAAAGGCTGCCCTCGGAGCGTCTGAGATCGTCGCGAAGGACGAAGAACATCTGTGGGCAGCGGGGGATTTCGGGAAGCCCAGGGAGGAAGGGAGGGTGATCTTGAAACAAGCCTTGGCCATCAGCAGGACGAGGGAGGGAGCGCTGCCGGTGAGTGCCAAGGGCGGGGTGAGGTCCTGCTGACACGCGGGCCCTCCTGCTCGCTGGACGGCTCCCCCACCCAGGCCCAGCCGGACCCCAGCTGAGGTCCTGGGGAGGCTGTGGGGCAAATGGAAGGCAAGCTAGGTCCTGAGGCCCTGCCCTGTCCTGCCCGTGTGGCCCGGAGGAGGAGGCCAGGTGGAACACCTGAGTGGAACCCCTGAGTCCGTTTAATAAACCATAACCTGGTGACCACGGCCACTCTCGGAGGCCAGAAGAGTCTCCCTGCCTGATTTCAGAGGCAGAGGCAGAGGGAGGTTGCTCCGTCTGGTCACGGGGAAGAATACAGAAACGAGGGGACGTCTGCTTTGGAGCAAGGTGCCCAGGAGAAAGCAGCATAGTCCCAAGGCCTTGGGACTCCACTGGGGACGGGAGTCCCCACCTTGGCAGAAATGGCAGGTGCCCCGCAGGGCGGGACAGCCCAGAGGGAACACAGGGGTTCTCTCTGACATTGCATACGCCAGCACATCTGCAGCTAGTGCGGGGTCCTGAGGCAGTCCGGCCTCGAGGGACGGCGTCTTTTAAGGCCTGCCCCCTGATGCCACAGCAAGTCCATGGGTGAGCCCCAGTCCACACGGAGACCCCCCCCCCCACACCCCCAGTGAGAAGGCCTGCGGAGCCACAGGACACAGGCCGCGGGTCAGAGAAGGTGAAGACCGGCCACCGCTGTAATGATCCCGGCCGTGTCGGTAAGGCTGTGGCAACACGGTGCTTTATTCCCTGCAGGGCAGCATGGAAACCGGGATCACGTCTCTGGAGGCGGCGGCGCCCGTCAGCACTTTCGAATGCAAATCCGTCGTGAGGAACTCATCACGTAGATGTAGTCACCCAGGGCGCCAGAGAGGCGCAGGACAGTTCGTAGAGGGTGGAGCCAGAGCAAGAGGGGATCTGAACTTGACGAGGGGTCGCTGAAGCAGTTTAGGGAGAAAAGGAACGGACAGTGAGTCAGACGTGCACGCGATGACACGGAGTGAGCGTTACGATATTTTACAAGGTGAAACTCAGCTCAAGAGCAGGGTTTCAAGATTATTCATACAAAATAAAGGATGTGCTGTGGGTATGAGACGGACTGTTGACAGCGGTCACCTCCGGAAAACGAGGCTCCGGTGAACAGGAGAAAGCAAAGCAGATCAGATTTTCATGTGATACCTTTCTGTGCTCCTCGACTTTTTTCCCCAGTGCCTGTATTACTTTTCTCATTTAAAAAACTGGTTTGGGGGCGCCTGGGTGGCTCAGTCGGTTGAGTGGCCGACTTCGGCTCAGGTCATGATCTCACGGTCTGTGGGTTCGAACTCCGCGTCGGGCTCTGTGCTGACAGCTCAGAGCCTGGAGCCTGCTTCCGATTCTGTGTCTCCCTCTCTCTCTGCCCCTCCCCTGCTCACGCTCTGTCTCTGTGTCTCTCAAAAATAAATAAATGTTAAAAAAAATTAAAAAAAATTGGTTCGGTAACGGTTCCGTATTCGTCTTAAAGCCTCATTGAGTTAGAAGCAAACATTTCTCAGAATCTCAGAACTTTTCCTTCTGAAGCTCACATCTTGGGCTGTAAGCACGCTGTGACTCGGGAGCTGAATCCAGTCCGTCCACACTGAAGAGAAGTACTCGACCACTAGGAAGCAGAGGAATAGCCCAAAGTTCTGTACCCCCCCCCATTTCTACGTGTCCCGCTCATCCGGTTAGCATCTCAGAATCTTCTCTCGACTCGGAGAACCAGGCATGCGTTCCGAGGAGGGGCCCGACCTCTCCTGGACGGCAGACCCTGGGTGTCGGTTGTTGTTGGGATTTCTTGTTTCGATCCTTACCGCGCACACGAGGTGTCTACACAACGCACTACAGTGCACAGGATGCGTGTTCTCCCCTCCCCTGACCACACCTTCCCCCTCCTCCCCAAGGTGCACCCCTGCATGCATGGAAATGGCTATTTCATTGCCCAAGTCGGTGGCACGTGTTTTCTGCTTATTGGACCGATCAGCAGGAGGCAATGTGGTTATCCCTTCCTCTTTCTGGGAATGCTCCTTAGCGTTTTCTTTTTTTTCTTTTTTTTTAATTTTTTTTTAACATTTATTTAATTTTGAGAGACATAGAGACACAGCGTGAGCAGGGGAAGGGCAGAGAGAGAAGGAGACACTGAATCGGAAGCAGGCTCCAGGCTCTGAGCTGTCAGCGCAGAGCCCGACGCGGGGCTTGAACTCACAGACTGTGAGATCATGACCTGAGCCGAAGTGGGCCGCTTAACTGACCGAGCCACCCAGGCGCCCCCTTAGCGTTTTCTTGACACCGACTCTCTCAGTTTTCCTCCTGCTTTCTTAGCTTCTCGTTCTCACTCTCCTGGCTGCCTCCTCTTCCTCGCCCAAACTTCTCAGCAGTCTTTCTTCATCTTCTCTGCTTTCCCGTCCGGTTTGCTGGCTTTAAGCACCACATACACACTGAGGCTTCTTGTCTTCTCTGTCCTAGGTCGGACTTTGGAGATTAGATTTCCTTCTTTGGTTTCGTATCCGCCCCACCCCCACCGTGTCATAGGAGTCTCAGACTTAGTGTTGTGAGCCCATGTCTGTACCCTGCCCCTCCTCCGATTTTCCTGATCTCAGCGGAGACCGGCAGCAAACAGCAGTGCCATCCACCCTATCCCTCAGCTCAAAAACCCACCGCAAACTTCCTTGATTTCTTTGTCTTAACATCCATGGATACTACGGATAGTTCTTTTTGGGTTTATGGGGAGGGCAGAGAGAGGAGGGGACAGAGGATCTGAAGCAGGCTCTTTGCTGACAGCAGAGACCCTGATGAAGGGCTTGGACCCACGAGCACTGAGATCCTGACCTGAGCCAAAGTCAGGCACTCAACCGACTGAGCCACCCGGGCGCCCGGAGAGAGAGGATCTTAAGCAGATTCCATGCTTATCACTGAGGCTGATGTGGGGCTTGACCTTCCAATCCTGGGATCACGACATGTGCGGAAGCCGAGAGTCAGACGCTCAAGCAACTGAGCCACCCAGGCGCCCCTGAAGCATTCTTACGGAATAGATTTTCAAAATATATTCCAGTTCTGGTCATACCTGAGTCTTCACTGTGTGACATCCTGAGTCCTGGTCACCGTGACCTTTCACCTGGTAACCGTAGTGTCTTACCTGTCAGCTCACTTGCAATGTCCCTTGTCCTTCACCCAGCAACCAGGAACTATGTGTGTACTCGCTGGCTTCAAAATTTGGTAACAATAGAATAACCATACCCTACCCTACCCTTCACACTGGTTACTATGGAGAGGCTTGAAAGAATGCATATAGCAACTATCTGAGGAATCTGGAAGGGTTTTAAAAAGTAGGTCAGGTAAGGAGAGAAACCAAAGCCTGAAATGAATACATGACTTCAAAATATCTAAATTACCGTAGAACTCTAGCAGGTGTTTGTGTTGAAAGACTCAGTGAGATGGAGAGGAGTTGTTCACAAATTGTACTCTAGCTTCAACACAGTGGCAAAAAATCGGCTAAATAGATTATTTTATTTAATTTGTTTATTTTTTAAAGACCTAATTTTGTTTTGAGAGAAAGGGACCCCAAGTGGGGAAGTGGGGCGAGGGAGGGAGAGAGAGAATCTCACGCAGGCTCCACACTCAGCACGGAGCCCAATGCCAGGGCTCCATCCCATGACCCGGGGATCATGGCTTGAGCCAAAATCAAGGGTCAGAAGCTCAACGGACTGAGCCACCCAGTCGTCCCATGTTATTTTATTTTTATGTAGAATTTGAGAAGCGTATATATAGAATATGTATTTATTCTATATATGTACTTATATATAGAATAGCCATAGGGCTTCTGAATAAGGACAAGATGGCTGAAAGGGGGTGCTGAGACTTGCCTCATCAGATTTCTAGCCGATGAAAAGCTGTCAGGGAGTAAAAACCGGCACTTTCATGACCAAATAGGCAAATTTTCAAATAGCCAATGAAGTGCAATAGAGAATCAGAAACTGACACCTAGTGATGCGGAGACTGAAGCCAGGATAGGGTGGGCATTTTAGATCAAAGAAGAAAGAAGGAACTCTTTAGAAAACTGATCATGGGCCAACTGCTGTTTTCATGGAAAAGAAGGAAACTTGATCCCTGCCTCACAGCCTACTCAAAAACCAATTCCAGGTGGCTTTAAGACTTGAGGATAGTCCCGTGTCTTCTGAAAGTTGTTTTAGTTTTCCTTTTCACATTTGTGACCTGGGGGTAGAAAAGGATTTAAATAAAATAAAAGGAAACAATAAACAGAAGACACAAAATACAAATGCCACAGAGGAAAAGATTGATGCTTCGAACTATATTTCATTAGGAATTTAAGTCATCAAAATACACAGGAAGGATGCGAAAATTCGAGCCACAAACTAGGAAACAACACTCACAACATATATTTCAGAAAAATAATTTATATCTGGAATCCAGAAGGATTCTTACAAATCAATAAGGAGAAAACGACAGATTCAATAGCGAACTATGCAAAAGGCAGGGAGGAGCATTTTCCCAAAAAAGAAACACAAAAGCAACCAAACATGAGAGATAAAGGTCAACTTGATCACAAACCAGAAACCTGGAGATGCAAAAATCCCAGCGAGGTTCTTTTCCATCCAGTGGTTGGGCAAAAATTTTAAAGTTCATTAACACCCAATGTTGGTAAGGCCATGAGTCAGTAGAAGTTTTTCTTTGCTGCTGGACCACATATAATTTTTAAATTTTTTTTAACGTTTATTTTATTTTTGAGACATAGAGACAGAGCACGAGCAGGAGAAGGGCAGAGAGAGAAGGAGACACAGAATCTGAAGCAGGCTCCAGGCTCTGAGCCGTCAGCACAGAGCCCGACGCGGGGCTTGAACTCACAGACCGTGAGATCATGACCTGAGCCAAAGTCGGCCACCTAACCGACTGAGCCACCCAGGCACCCCTGGACCATATATAATTTGTAGCGACAACTTTGGAACATAATTGGACATTATTTTATAAATATGAATCTTTGACCAAATAATTTCACGCTTAGGTACAGGGCGGAAACTTTTGCATCTACATGCCAGGAAGCAAGCACGTGAATATTCAACAAGCATCATTCCTACTGACATAACCAGGAATTACCCTAATTTTATCAACAAGAAAATAGATAAAGAAATTATCTTCACTCATACAATTGTCTTAAAATGGGCAATTATAAAGCCATGGAAACTCAGCTACATGCGACAGTATGAATAAGTTCTACAAATACGATAAAAAAGTTCTAGAAAAATTTTTAGGATATAATATGTATAATATGACTTTGTACGGCTCAGAAATAAGTAAACAGTATATTGTACAGGCACACACACATATGTGATATAACTATTGTATGAAATAAAACCAAGGAGTAATAGACGTAAAATTAGGGAGGTGGTAGCTTCTGGGGGTGGGGGATTGGGAAGGAGGAGACATAAAGCTGGGGCAAAGATTTTGATTTAATTTTGGTGTGGTTCATGAGTCTAAATTTCATGAGGATGCTTCATATTTTACATGTATATTATAAATATTAATTTTTAAAAAGAAATGCACACCATGTGATTCTGGACTCCTATTAAAAATGGTCTGTACATTTAGCGCTGAGCTCCCTGTTGGCCAAAGCAAAGAAGTAAGTAAGTTTGGTGTATGCATTACTTTGTGGCCAAAATTATACCGGTTGTTCGGGAGAAACAGCGTGTATCTGCTAGGTAGTGTTGAAGGTCAAGCAATGGTTGAATAAACGCATTTTCTCTCAACGAAAACATAGTTTAGGAGGAATATGTTTAACACGAATTATTTTTCCAGCTCCTCCTCAACACATGAATTTCACAAAACGTCCTCATGGTCTCCTTTCCCAAGACGCTCCAGTTTCCTGTGTCCGAAGTCACTGCTCGCTGACCGCGGATCCGGGAAGGGTTCAGTTCTAGAAAGTTCTCATCAGCACGGGCCACATCTGGCCACCTCTCCTCACGTTCACAGATGGCAGTCACTGCATGCCGTCCCCCAGTTATTCTGCTAATATTTGCAACAAAAATGTTTGTTCGAATGTATCTCATCGAAGTAATGTTTGTATTCTGGATTAGTCATTGCTTGGTTAAAGATTTGTATAATCAGCTTATTTTAAGATTAATTCATTAAAAAAAACCTCTGCAAATTCCTATTATCACTTAATTTGTATAAAGATATTTACTATATTTTAACAGTGCAATTAAGATTAATATGGGCTCTAAAACCATAAGGTCAAGTAAACATGAATTGGATGACACTCTAAACAGTCATTTCTGATCCTCAGATATTATTATGCAGCCTAGGCCTTGTGGGTTTGCAGAATAGCAAAAAGGTCAGAAGTGGAATGAAATGAATATTCTCCGACTGTCCCGTGCGGACGGGAGCACCTGCTCATTCATCATTCTGGGTCTGAGAGCTGGCAGAGGCTCCGGAGGCTGGAAGGGGATGGATGCAGCTCCGGCGGGGGCGGTGGGTGGGGGAGACTCTCCCTCAGGAAGACACGGAAAGCAAATCAGAAAGATGCTGGGTGTGTTCCTGCTTCTCTCCAGGCCAACTTTTCTCTATACCTCTTATTCTGTGGGCCAGGACCTGATGGCGGTGCCTCTTAGTGACAGACCGTTGGCCTTCACTTCCTCTGAGACGCTCCAGGCCGCCACCAGCCGTAGTCTCTGTGATCATGCTCCCTGAATCATAATGCCTGGCACGGGCTTTCCAAATATTTTGATGGAGCTGAGAAGTCCATTAATTCCTTAAATGAACTGGATCGTAGAGGGTTGAATGGCGGTCCCCTAATCCTTGGTGCCTGTGACTATGAACTTGTTTCATTGAGTTCATTGACTTGTGTCATTGAGTTCAAGATCTCGAGAGGAGATTATCTGGGTTATCCTAGGGGACCTTGAATCCCATGACAAGTGTCCCGACAGGAGACAGGAGAGAAGTCAAGAGAGGCAGAGACTAGAAGGACAAGGCCACTGGCCCGAAGCCACATGCAGCTGGAAGAGGCAGGGAAGGTGCCTTCTCTAGAGCTATCGTTCCTTTCATCTTGGCTTCCAGAACTGTGGGAGTGTTCATTTTTGTTGTTTTAAGCCACTCAGTTTGTGGCACTTTGGGGTAGCTCTAGCAAACTAACATATACCTCCCAAATCAGTTTTAGTTTTAGTTTTTGTTTTAGTTTTCCTTAGAAATAAATTTCTTATAAAAACTGTAAAATCTATGTGTCTCGGTTTTAGAACATACCCAATGGAAGCTGTCATTTCGACTTCCCTCTCAGATCGCGTGGGGGGTTGAACTCACCCGAGTTAGGGAGACTGGTCAACCCACATGGCTTTAATTAAAATCTTCGAAAAGCGTGTACGCGAGAGGCGGCTTATTACAGCTCTCTCTCGTTGACCTCATTTTTACTCTAGTCGCTTTGTTTTCTCTATGCTGATGGGTTGGGGAAGCTGAATCAGAATTTCCCTTCTCTGGTTTTCCTTGACTGATTATGCTGCACAGTCACAAGGAAGAGGCAGTAGGTCCGGTCTTCCAGTTTTCTTTCCCCCAACCTGGGAGGAAGACAGGCCATCTCACACGGCGATCACTGCTACCACAAAGGTGTGGACAAAACGTCAAGCTGGTGTGCTGCAAGGAGCGATGTCTTCTGCCTAAAGCCGTGCTGTGAACGGACATTCCTGCACTGATGGGAGGTTGTCATCTGTGGCGGCCAGCACTCATCCCTCCCTGGGACTCTCCACAAGGGGCTGTGGAACGCTTGAAGTGTGGCCCTTACAACGAGGAACTGCATCTGTAATTTATTTAATTTTAACTACACACCGATCATACCTGGAGAGGGTTGTTGGAGGGGGCATCTGTGCTGAGCCTGTAGGTGCGCCCTCTGGAGTCCCAGGACATTTCTGGATCACAGACCTAATGCCACGTAGTGGGAAATGAAGAGAACATATTTAGAATCCATCCGCAAGTCTCAAGGAATGAATCCAGGAAAATCAGGGATAGTCTTCAATCACGAGGCCATGGGATCTTCTCAAGGTCACAGGCATACACCTGCTGGGAAGTTCCAGTCCGATTGCCCTTTCTGTAGTTTCCAGCCAGTTATGACCCTTCGTGGGAATCAGAGATGTGGATTGCTAGTCCCCACATACCGGTGAGACACGGACCTTCCTTGTACGTGAGTCAGGAGCAAAACGAGACCCATTGGCATCTGAGGGGGAGATGGAGCTGGCTCTGAGGTCCAGCACCTGCCAAACAGGAAGCTTGGGCATCACTCTATACCTGTCCATGAGAAACATGATGCCAGGAAACCCAAGGCTGGGTGGGAGGTCAAAAGAAGTACACGAATGGCCAACAACATCCAAACCCATGTCAGCTGTGGGCACTTCCCAAGGGAACGCAAACTGAACAAATTGTTAACACAATCACTAATGGCTTTAGCAATGTTTGATGTAATGAAATCATAGGGAATAGAAAATCCCTATTCTCAAGTAATTTATATGAGCTGTTTTTTAGTCACAAGGGGGTCAATTCAATTTAGAAATTACACATGGATTTATGGAGTTGGCAACTTGAATATGGCTTTCTATCCCTCCCCTCAGCTCAAGGCTACCTGACTTTCCTGAGGAGCCCGTGACCTCAGGGCCCACGGGTAGCTGTGGGATTCCTGGTGGGCGGAGCGACGTGGGGCTTTCTCCTTTTGAAGTTCACATGAGTGTGCATCCCCTTGTTAGAGGAAGAATGGCAGCAGGAGCATTCTGGGAAAACTGTGGACTATTGTGTCAATGGCCTTGAGGCATGTCATGATCAGCCCTGATTCACCATCAGCCCTGATTCGTTCATTCACTGAACATGTGTGTCCAGGGAAATGCTCAGCTCTCTCCGCAGGCGGGGCTCCTTCTGCCCCCGACTCTGGAAACGCAGGAAGAGCCAGTAAGGTGTCTTCCTCGTCCCTTCCTCAGAGGAGGACACAGAAGGGACCTGCTGTTGCCCCGTTGGGTCACAAGGGCTGAAAAGACTTGCATTTCACCATTGAGATACCATAGCACTTAGAGTGTGTCAGCAATCAGAACGAACCCGAACGAGGAGCTGACAAAAACAAATGACAATCCCACTGAGAAGAGAGAGGGAGGCGGGGGATGGCAGTCAGTCCACAGAGGACATGCTCGGCTCAGCTCACACTCTAGAAAGAGACACCGACACTGTTTGGAACCTCGGGGCCCCTGCGAGGAACCAGCCTCCTTCCTTCCTGTGTTCCCGTTTCGGTATTATTCTGGACTCTCTTTATTTTCTGATCCCGTTGTCCTCCAAAGAACTATGCGCTCTGCCCTTGGAAAACCCCTCTGTGGTAGACGAGCTGCCCCACAAGCCCAGCGTCTCCCCTTCCTGCCTCCCCTGAGACATGCTAGTCTTTTCCTACAACACCCCTTCAGCCTTGGCATTCTCAAAAGGGTAATTCGTGATGCCCAATTTCCTACCCTGCAAGCATCTAATGTTCAAGAGGTAGACTTGCTGTTCCCTCCTTTCTCTTTTTTTTTTTTTTTAATTTTTTTTAATGTTTATTTATTTTTGAGACAGAGAGAGACAGAGCAGGAGTGGGGGAGGGGCAGAGAGAGAGGGAGACACAGAATCTGAAGCAGGCTCCAGGCTCTGCGCTGTCAGCACAGAGCCTGACGCAGGCTCGAACTCACAGACTGCGAGATCATGACCTGAGCCGAAGTCGGACGCTCAACCGACTGAGCCACCCAGGCACCCCTCCCTCCTTTCTCAATGTTGTTTACAGAGATGTTTTAAATGTAAAGACACAGAAATGGTGAAAGGGACATAACAGACACATGAATACCGTAGAAACACTAAGCAGTATGGCTGTGTGCCCATAGTAGCGTCAGATAGTTGGACTTCAACGTAAGGAATATTCCTAATTCGACAGAAAGATGTGACAATCCTGCAAATTTCTCCATTAGAATAACTTCAAAATATACAAACCTAAAAGAAAAAAAAATGAATAATTTTTAACCTTCATTCGTTGACTGAAAGGATATTAGAAAGATAGTAAGGATATAGAAGATTGGAGAAACGCAACTAACCATCTACGCTGAATAAGACAATAGAACACTAAATCTCACATAGTTTAGCTCTCATTTGGTAAAACAGACCAGATTCTGGGCCAGGAAGCAAGCGTTAACAAATACCAAAAGACTGAAATCTTACAGTCTATGTTCTTTGGCCGTTGGGCAATTATATTAAACTCAATATCAGAAAAAAAAAGTAGAGAATCTTTAAATGCTTAGAAATTTGAAAAAAAAAGTAATTATAAATAGTATATAAGTTAAAGAATGAATTACAACAGAAATGAAGAAATACAAGAATAGGGGCGCTTGGGTGGCTCAGATGGTTGAGCAACTGATTTCAGCTCAGGTCATGATCTTACAGTTCTTGAGTTTAAGCCCCACATTGGGCTCTGTGCTGACAGCTCAGAGCCTGGAGTCTGCTTCAGATTCTCTCCCCCCCCTCCCATCCCCTACTCACGTTCTGTCTCTTTCTCTCTCTCTCTCTCAAAATAAACATTAAAAAAATAAAAAAATAGAAATACAAGAATACACACAAACATATGTATATATTTTACTTGCATACATCTATATTAATATCCGTATATCTACATGAGCTTAAAGTCAATGCTCTTAGCTTCCAATTCAAGAAGTTGGAGAAAGAGCAGTAAATTAATCCCAAATAAATTAGAAGAAATAAACAATAATCATGTAAGCAGAAATCAACAGAATATAAAACAAATATATAAGAGAGAAATGGATAAAATGTTGATTCTTCAAAAAGAATACTAAAGCTGATAAATCCCTTGCCAGACATAAATTAAAAAGAGAGAGAAACATGAATCACCAATATCAGGAAAAAGAGAACAGGTCGATCCTACAGAAATCAAGAGAAAATGAGTGGATTAAAAACTATATGCCATTAGGCTTAAAAATTTAGATAAAATGGATAATTAAAAAAAATCAATTTAGAGAAATGGACACACATGAAAAATAGAAAATCTCAATAGTGCTATATCTTTTAAAAGAAAAAGTATCAACAATAAAAAGTTTTCCCGCAAAGAGAATTCTAAGCCCATGTGGAGTTACTTTTGAATTCTACTAAATATTTCAGAGAGAAATTAGTTATGTCTTAAACAGAACCTCACAGACAGTCGTTTGATGAGATCACTGTAACCTGATCCCAAACATGACAAAGACATTACCCGAAAAGAAAATCGCAAGATGAGAATATTACACATGAACAAATACACAACAATCCTAAATAAATATTAGCCAATCAAATCCAGCAATATACAAAAAGAGCGATAAGAATAATATATCAGAACCAACTGGGATTTTCCTCACAAATTCAAAAAAATGTAAAATTGCTTTAAATATCAATAATGTAATTCACTATTTTAACAGAACGAAAGAGAAAGTCTACAGTAATGTCAATAAATGCATAAAAGTAATTTTATAAAATTAAATAGCTGTTCCTGATAAAATGTATCAACAAATTAAAAACAAAATCCTTAATTTGATAAAGGGCCCATACGAAATGAAATGAAACAGACAGAGAGAAACCCTACGGCTGACACTACACTTGATGACAAAATATTGAATGCTTTCCTTCTGAGGTCAAGAATAAGACAAGGATGTACAGTATCACCACTTCGATGTAATGTTGTACTAAAGATCCTGGTTCAATAAGGCAAGAAAAAAATTTTAAATCCTCATAAAATCATAAAAGAAAAAAATTCATGTATAGATGATATGATTGCGTTTATATAACTTTCAAAAAAAATCCGCCAAGAAATTATTAGCAAAGGGTGAGCTTAATAAAGTTGCTGGATACGAGGCCGAGATACAAAATTGATTGTATCTATGTACTAGAAACAAATAAATGAAAAAATTAAAAAATTTAAAAACACCATTTAAAAGAGGATCAAAACTATAAATGCCCAATAAGAACTCTGAAGTGTATACAAATCTTCCACACTGGAAATTATAAAGCTTTACCGACATAAATCCAAGAAGTCCCAAAGAAATGGCTAGATTTATAAAATTATATTTATAAAATATTCTATGTTTATAGATGAAGTTGACTTAATATTGTTACTATGTTCATTTTGCCCCCATATGATTTTAGTTTTAATGAAATTCCAATCAAAATGCCAGCGGATTTTTTTTTTTCATGTGCGTGGAAATTGGTAAGCGAAAACTTATATAGATAAAGATAAACATTAAAGAATATGCGAAGTGATAATGTATGTAATGTAGTTACGGAGATGCGAAGGACCTAGGATAAGCAAAAGAATAAAATTGGAGGATTTATACTCAAAGATATCAGGACCTTTTATAAAGTTACGGTGCTTGCAACAATGTGTTCTTTGTGCAAAGGCAGAAAAATGGATCAATCTGTGACATAGTCTCTATTGCTATTCAGGAGGGGACAGGACGATCTTTTTCAATAAATGCACCAGATAAAAATGACCTTGACCGCTATCTGACAAGATCCACAAAAAATAATCCAAGAGGGATAATAGATTAAATGCTGAATGTGACCTTTTTTTGGAAAATACAGTCTGTATGGATGTAATCGAGTTAAAATTATGTCATTAGGGTTAACCCTACTCCAATATGACAGGTATCCTTATAAAAAGGGGAAATTTGGACACAGAGACAGACATGCATAGAGGAACGACCGTGTGAAGAGATGCAGAGAAAACAGCATGTGAAGATGGAAACAGAGATTGGATTTAGCTGTCAGAAGCCAAGGGATTTCTGGGACTAGGAATGCTGCAAGAGGCAAGGAAGGATCCTTCTCTCCCAGGTTTTGGAGGGAACATGGCCCTGCTCACCCATCGATTTGAGGCTTCTGGCCTCCAAAATGGCAGACAACAAATTTCTATCGTTCTACGTCACCCTGTTCGAGGTACTTTGTTACAGCAGCTCTTGGAAACCAATACACAATACATGGCAAAAGTAAAGAGTGATACGTTGTCCTTGGCTAAGGTAAGAACCTCTGGGTACCAAACAATCCCATTAAGTGTGAAGAGGGGTTGTTATTTGCAGTAGGCGTATCTAACAAAGGACTCCAGAATTTTTAAAGAATTTCCTGCATTTCGATTTTTTAAAAAGGAACAAACTTGAAAACTGGTGAGAGACTTGAATAGAACTTTCATAAATGTGCATGTTAAAATGGCCAATCCACATATAAAAATGTACATCGTATCACTTACCATTAGAGAAATGAAAAAAAATTTAAGTTTATTTTTGAAAGGGACAGAGACAGCGTGAGTGGGGAAGGGGCAGAGAGAAGAAGAACGAGAATCCCGAGCAGACTCTGTGCCGCAAGCACAGAGCCCGATGTGGGGCTCAGAGTTACGAAACTGCGGGATCATGACCTGAGCCGAAACCAAGAGGTGGATGCCTAACCGACTGAGGCACCCAGGTGCCCTGAGAAATGAACATTTTAATGTGAGACATAACTACACATTCACTAGAAGGGCCGAAACTAAAAAGACATACTAATACTAGACGCCAGGGCGGGGGTAACCTAACAACTGTAGATCTGTTACATTTCTGGCGGGAGTGTAAGCGGCTACCATTTTGGAAACAGTTTGACCAAATCTTCTAAAACTGAGCAAATATAGACCCCATGACCCAGTTATTCATTTAGGTATTTACCCAACTGAAGTGAGTGTTTATATTCACCAAAAGATATGCATGAGAAGGTTCAAAATAGTTTCATTTGTAAGAGCCCCAAACTGGATACACCCCAAATGTCTGTCCAGAGTACAGTGGGTGATAGAGTTGTGATACATTCATACGGTGGAATGAAAAAGGGCTACATGCAAATGACAGGCATTGTATGAAAGATGCTTTGTGAAATACGTCTGACGCTAAGAATCACCTGCTCCGTCCTTCGTTTATATGAAGTTCAGGAACGGAAGGGATCAACCCGTGATGGAAGAAGTCAGGATAGTGGTTACTCCTTAGGGATCGCATTGGCATAGGGGGACCATGGGGGAATCTTCTGGAATCAAGGAGATATTCTTTGAGTTGATCTAGGTGGTAGCTATTCTGCTGATTACAAACATAAATATTTATCAGGGTGTATAATTTAGATTTATACATTGTATCAAATAAAAGCTAAGCCTGTAAAACTATTGAAAAGCAAAACAATTATCAGATAATAGTCAAGAAGTGTAAGAAATATGTTGAGGGGAAGATAATTTCCTTATCAGATATCAGAACATAAAAATTACTGTAATTATCACTTTCAGTAGGGGCAAAGGAACAGGCAAAAAAAAAAGTGGAATTGATCGGAGAGTCAGTGATAAGCAGTTGTGAGTTTCACACAATAGATAAGTTAATAATTTCTAAGCATGCCAACCTTTACTGAGCTCTGGGTGAGTGCTAGTCAATCAATTAAAGTAAAAAAGACTGGATTCCTGTATATAATGATTTACTATGTTACAATTATTATACTTCAATTTTAGGAAAATAAATGCATTATTTAATATGTGGAGTGCCTTCACTGCCTATACTTTGAAAATAAATGAAGTTGGTCATCTATTTCCATTATAGGTAATGTAAAAACCCAAACGAGAAAAGCTTTACAAAAAATCGAGGCGATTACAAGTAATTTACAAGTGAAGAAGAATTTCTTAGGCAAGACGCTCCACAGTTTTAAGAAAAAATATACTCATTTCGCTGTATAAAATTTTTAAATATTAGAATAATAAAATATAGATATAGTCATAAACAAAAAGTAGATTTGGTAAAATCTTGCAGAGAGTGAATAAGGTTAATATTTATTATATAACCTTAAATATATATTAAATATGGAATATATAAATATGTCAAGATGTGATAACTAATATGCATTTGTAAAATATAATTTATATATTATTGATATAAAATAATGATAATAATATAAGTAATATTTATTATAGAACCTTATATATTAAATTTAATACATATAGTATGTATGATATGTATAAATATGTAATATATAAATATATAAAGATGTAATAACAAATGTATATTTATAATATAACATATATAATTGATATAGTTATATGATATAGTTATATGATATATATAGTCATATATAGTTAATAATATGAGTAATGTTTATAATACACCTTTATATATATCTTAGATATCTAAAGAGCTCTTAAACTTTGACAAGAAGTAGACCACGCAATAAAAACATGGACAAAAAGTGTCCAGACTCACCAAAAGCCAGAGAATGAGATCTGGTTTTTACACGTTTAATATTCACAGAGAGAAAGAGCTATAGCCCCTTTGCTGGTAGAAATACGGGAAAAGATATTTGAATGTCTTCCTTTTTGCAGAGTGGTTGGGCCACATTTTTACAGATTAGGAAGAGTGTCCTCCACCCCAACAGGCCAGTGCCGGGACGCCCAGGAAACAGGGCACGGGTCTCCGGACAAGGATGCTCCTGCCCTTCTCCAAGGACAGAGTCCTGGCATCGAGGGCACAGCCCCGCGAGGAGGTGCGGAGAGGGGGTAAAACAAAGCAGGCATGAAAAGAGCAAGTCAGTGACACTGAAACCCCCCGAGCTGAGCTGAGTGACAAAAGAAGCGAGCGGAAGTCATGAACGCCTGGCCTGGAGCTGAGAGAATGAACGGAGACTCTGTGTGTCAGCACACGTGAGCATCGGGCTGGTGCGTGGCGCTGTGGCCTGGAGCCCCCCACCGACGGGCTGCGTGTCAGGGTGCTGCGCGTGCGGGGTGAGGTGCGGGGAGGAGGAGACGGAGGAAGGAGTTCAGCAAAAATTGAAAAAAACACCACACCAAAGTGAAATATATATCCACGTGTTCTCTCATCTCAGGTGTGCATTCAGGTAAATTTACACAAGCATATACGTGCGGCTGGCGTTAAAAGGTGGCACCTGATGTCAAGTTCACCTGGGCTCAGCACAAGACGTGCCCACGTGCAGAGTCGAGACTGCTGGGGATCCTGAAATCCTCGTCCCCAGTCTTCCAGGGGAGGGCACGAAGGCCCCCTTGCACCTTTTGCTAGATGCAGGGAAACAGAAGGGGGCCGAGCCGACCTGAGCGGGTTCTGAGCGGACTGAGCCCTCCCTGTCCTTGCCGTGGGGACCCACGAGCACCTGTGGAAAGAGAGCAAGGTCCACGCAGGCCTGAGTGGTGATTCTCTGTCTGCCCCCACCCACCGGAGAGTTGATTTGGGTAACAATTACTCCCTCGACTCTTCTGGGGGACCTTCCCCTGTGGGACCCCTTGTGGCAGAAAAAGACCAATCCTAAAAATAAGCAAATGCATAATAAACCAGAATAACACCGACGACAGAAACAGATGGCCTCGAGAAGTTAGCTTTTTAATATTTATCTTAAAATAAAAAAACACATGCTCCTTGCAGAGTTATTTAAACAACAGGAAACTGTAGAAAAAAGGTACGGCTTCCAGCCCCCACAACCGAGAGATAAGAACTATTGATAGGTGAACATGTCGCCATCCAGACTTTATAAATGTATCTTAAATATATGCATGTAGTATATATTCCCACATGCATGTGTACCATGTATATATATAGTTATGAAAAGGTAGGTTATGTATTCTAAACAAAAATGAAATCATGCCAGTACATAGTATTGTACAATCTGTTTTTTGTTTGTTTCCATTTAACAAACACCGTGGGCACCCTCGCAGGCAGGCCAGGCAGAGATGCCTCAGTCTTACAAAATAGCTGCCCACCTAGCGTTGCCGTACACGGGTGCACCATCACTAAGTACAGAGGGACTAGACCGTGGGCTCACTGAGATGTTTGCTTTTCCATAGTGACTGCAGTGCTATCCTTGTCCATGTCTATTCACAGACTCATGCTAACATTTCTGTAGCAAAGATGCCTGCAAGCATCTGATTATAAAATCTACTCGTTCGCAAATGAGCCTTCCCAAGTGGCTATACAAAGGTCTACTTTACCGAGAGTGTGAAAACCCCCCGTCTTCCACACCCTGCTTTGAAAAGGTGTGTCCACATGAGAGGCAAAGATCTTTGGTCCATGATGTTTAAAATTTTTATTTCGGCGAGGTCGAGTTTTTTTCCGTGTGTTCACAGGGGGAGATAGTTCAGCTTATGGGGTCCGGAGGTTACCTCTAGTTACAACTGGGACCTAAGGAAGATTGGAGAAGCCGATCCGTACAAAATTAATGGTAAAGATATCTCAACATTAATAGTTTGGTTGACAATTTTGAGACTTCCTCATAGGTAGACAAATAGTGAGATTTTTATTCTTCCTTCCTAATATTTATATTGTTTTTTCTTCTCCTTGTCTTAGCTGGTTGCTAGGATCACAAGGGGACAAAACATGACCCAAAGCTGTGTTCTCGGATGGGCATTGCTTGTGGTTCTGACCGAAGCCGGAACACTCTCCACATTCCACGGTTAAGGGCAGTGTTGACGACCAGTTCCAGGTAAACGGCCTTTATTGGGTTAACAAGAGACACTTGCTTCTTCTATTTTCAGTTAATTATTTTGTTTTGGCGCCTCTATCTCTGGATCTGAAGGCCCTTTGCTGTCCTGTCTCCGACTCGGATGTTCTGAACAGCTAAAGCCATTTGCAAATTTTAGTTCCGATCAGTTCAGTTCAAGAAATAGCTGTCACATGCCGGCACCTGGCAGGCCCTGGGGACGCGGCAGCGAAGACGGTGGCAGAGGTCTCTGTCCCCACGGATCTAACGGCGCATCTGGAGTTCACGTGCGGGGCGCCTCCCACGGCAGCTGTGACGGGGCGTCAGGGGGAGCGCAGGGCTGCCCCCGTGGGGGGGAGGGCTGGGGGGCAGGCCGCGGAGGGGCTCACGCCGCCTGCGCGCGGGCAGGATGGGCCAGCGCCGCCCGAGGACCCTCTGAGCGGCGAGAACTGAGCCAGCGTCTTCATCTAAAATTGATGCTCCTCTGATTAATTGACCGGCAGGAAATCCCGCTTGCAGTTTCCGTATTTCCCAGGAACGCCTGAGATTTGTCTCCTTCTGATGGCTTTATTTCTCCGGAAAACTCAGTGCAACGTCTGTGTGTCCTGAGGGCTTCTGCTGGGCCCGGTACTGTTGTATTATTTACCTAATCCTAAAACCCACCTCACCTTGTGTTCAGAGGCTGACGTCATGCACGGCCCCGCCCCTTCCAGGCAGGACCCTAGCCAGCGGCGAGGGGCGCGGGGGCCCGCAGCTTCCAGCTCTTCCTTCAGGGCCGGCCTCCTCTTTCAGGTGAAGGGGATGCTTTTCTAGAGCCCTGTCTTAGTCCCTCAGCAGGCGAGGCAGCAGTGGAAGGGCCCGGCCGCTCCGCCCTCGGGGGGGGGGGGGGGGTCCTTGCTCTGAAGGCCCTGGGCAGAGAGCCGATCAGCTCTGCCGGCTTCCCTCCCGCTTGTGAACGCTTCTTGGCCTCCCCAGGCTCGCTCCCCAATGACCCTCAGGCATACCTAAGTCCACCTGGGGCTCTGCTTCACAGAGACCCCGACCTGTGGGGAAACTGAGGCCCTGGGGCAGCCACATTGGCTGCTTCGATGTTTATTCTTGGCTACCATGGATGAGACAGAGTCAAACGTGTCCTTGGGTCACCTGGGATCCTCCCGCAAACTTTCCTGGGAGAGAAACTCCTCATTCCTTCCCCTCCCCTCCCCTGCCACGCCCCCACCCCCACCCTGCCCAGCCCCCCACCACCCCCCACCACCCCAGCCCTGGAATGGCCTGGCCTCCCCTGGCCCGGGCATGGGGTCTGCTGAGAACACGGCTCCCTGCTGCCTCTTGAGAAGGGCCTCTCCTCTCTGGGAACCCTGAGCCCTGGGGGGCCGAGGACAAGCAGCGAGCTGGCCTGCGGGGGACATCCACGCCTGGGGGAGTGTTTGCCCTGTAACCAAATCACAGAGGGCGGCCGGCTGTTTTATTGCAACGGCTGGAGTGTGTGTTTTCTTTTGGCACCTTGCAAACACCTCGGGTGCCCTGGAGTCACGAGGAAGGGGTGGGGACGCTCGGAGGCTTATGAATGGGGGCTTTCACGCAGCCCTTCCCGTCGGAGCCCTTTCCCTCCTGCGGGGGCCCAGCTTGTGGCTGAGTCCTGGCGTCCCCGCCGGCCCGACCCCCGCGCTCCCGAGGGCTTCCCTGGGGCGGAGAGAAGCTAGTTGGTCTTTCTCCTGGAGAGCTTCCTGAACAAAGTCAAAGGAGCTTTCACAAGAAAAAGGGAAACTTAGCGTCCAACAAAATCGTCCTTACTTTTACAGCCGAGACCTTCGTGGGCCTTGTCTTACAGGGACTAGGGAAACAGCCCTGGGAGTACCCGTGACTCCTGAAGTGAGCAGCCCACGCCAGGCTCTGAACCGACTCCCGCGGTCAAACACTTTGCCTCACTGCCCGAGATCCAGAGTTAAATCGGGTTTTATGAGGTCTAGGGTATAGACAGTTTGGGAAGGCTTTTTATTTTTTTTTAATTTTTTACCATTTTTATTTTATTTTTGAGAGACATAGAGATAGAAAGAGAGAGGGAGACACAGAATCCAAAGCAGGCTCCAGGCTCTGAGCCATCAGCACAGAGCCCGACGCGGGGCTCGAACTCACAGACCATGAGATCATGACCTGAGCTGAAGTCGGACGCTTAACCGACTGAACCCCCCAGGTGCCCCGGGAAGCCTTTTTAAAGAAAAGGATACAAAATTAGAAATGTAAGTGAATATTTATCTGGAATAAGATCAGAGTCGTCATGATGGAGACCAGGGACCACACTTGGGGAAGAGGCACGCCCGGCCCAGGTCAGAGCCCTGGGGAAAAAAATCTCTTTGGAGAAACTGATCACTGAGTTCTGCCACCATTGTCCCCATCTCAGACGCAGAGAGGAGATGCGTTGGACTCCCTGTCCTGGAGCGGGTCATGTCAACAAACCTTGGCCTCGGCCTTGACCGCGGTTCATAGCTCAATACCCCACGAGGCCACCTCGGTTTAGGGGGACTGGCCATCCAGTTGGCCTGAAATCGAGGGTTTCCTGGGAGCCAGGACCTGTAGCGCTGGCACGCGGAGCATTCTGGGCAAATGGAGACAAGTCGGTCACCGTAGGCAGCCAAGTCAAGTGCCCGTGGTCCAAATCCCGAGATCGTTACTCTGCAAAAATGATAAACTTCTAAGAAGAAGAAGGTGAGCTCCACGTATGCAGCCTTTATGATGTGCCGGGTCTGAGCTGCGTGCGTGGCTTGCAGGAGCTCGTTCGGTCCTCGTGGGAGGCTGGCCTTTTTCTATCATCGTCACGGGACTGCTGGAGAAGCCGGGTGGCAAGGCAGCCAAGCTGGCTGTCTGAGGCCTCAGGCTCAGCCAAGCCACTGGGCTGGCCCGTCCTGTGTGCTCTGTTCTCTCACTTGGAAACCAAGCGTCTACTCCACAGTGCTGCGGTGAGCACCGCGTGCGTGACAATGGCCGGGGCAGCCCTCGTAGATGTCGCCGAGTGTCTGTTACTCTTACGCCAGCGTTACGGCTAAGATCCAAGCTCTGCCCTCACCTCCTGCAATCCTCATGTCGCTTCTGCTATTTGACTGTTGTCCGTGTTTTACGGGTGGGGGGACTGAGGTTCAGGGAATATAATACCATGAATTGCCCGAGGTCACGCAGCAGCAGAACAAGGTCATCTACCCCCTCTAAGGAACAGGAGTTTCCTCTGAATCAAATTTTCCGGCAAAGCTGTAGCCAAAGCTAATCCAGGTGGAATACGAGGCAATGCTGAGCACAGAGAAAGCCCCCCAAGATGGCCATTGAAGCAAAAGAAGACGGGGTCACCATGGTAGTTTCCAGGTCTTGACAACTTTACCCCTGCACAGTCTCCGTCAATGGCATCTCACGGCCCCTAAGCCGTGGGGGTCAGCACGCTAAGCCCGCCGTGGCCTCGTGTCCTGCCGTCCGTGAGCTCCTACACTTGTAGAATTGGAAAAACAACTTGAAGGAGAACAATGGTGACAGAGACCACACGGGTCCTGCAAATACTTAGAATTTTATTATCTTGCTCTTCGCAGAAAAAACCCTTGCTGTAATTCAAGGACGTGTCACCTGCCACCTAAATAAGTATCCTAAAAATATTCAGAACCTTCTTAAATATAGGCTTTGGCCAGGTCTCTCCTGAGCCTAAAAATATTCAGTGGCTCCCTAGTGCCAAATGGCCAAATCTTTTAACCAAAGTCTCCAGCTTCCCCAAATCGATCTTTCCAGGCTCTCACCTGTGTCCAGATCTGGCCGCCGTCCCCGTCATGTGTACTCATCGCTGATGCCGATGGAGCTTCCGGAGGCCTCATGGGCGGTCCTCAGTCATCCCGCCTCTCAGAACAGGGATTCGGGAGCCCTCCAAGGTCTGTGAATGGGACTGTGGTTCACCAGATCCTCAGACACGCACCCCCAGCCTTCCTAAATTCTCCCATGGTACCTTCCCCGGGCACAAGACCGTGCCCAGACCTCATTTTTTGTGGGGTTCAAGCCATTTTCTATCAATGGTCCCACAAGTCTGTGTATCTTTGAGTCCCTCGCGGAGGACATGACTTCTCTTTCTTCTGAACACCACACCTGGCTCACCTCTGCAAGGCTCAACCCTGTGTCCGCTGGGAGATGGTTTGGAGCCCACGTAACTCTGAACCAGTGACTTCACAGGCATCACAGAACTGCAGGGCGAGGGGTGGTGAGGGGTCCCGTCACCTTTCACGGTTGAGGAGAACGTAGCTGCCTCAGCTGGTCCAGGCTGCACCTGCCGCGTCTCTTCACTCCCGGCCCCTGGCTTCGGCACTGGCCTCCCTCCCTGGGCCTCACGCTGGGAGATGCAGGTCTCTGGTCCGGCCATGACCGGGGCAGCATTCTTCTGTGGACTCTGACAGCCCCCTGGTGACCTTCCGTGGAGTCGGTGGATGCAGTCTGTGTTTTTAACAACAAAAAACTAAGAGACAAAAACAGTCTTCCTTAAAATACATTACTCTGGAAAATTTCAAATGTTTACAGAAATAGAAAAATATAAATTCCCATATACCGATCACTCAGCTTAAGCAATAATTATCTGTTTCATCTATACCCTGTATCCTTCCCGATATAGCAAATCATATATAACAAATCTTTTTTTTTTAATGTTTTATTTACTTTGAGAGAGAGACATAGCATGAGTGGGAGAAGGGCAGAGAGAGAGAGAGAGAGACACAGAATCCGAAGCAGGATCCAGGCTCTGCGCTGTCAAGGCAGAGCCCAATGTGGGATTTGAACCAGCAAACTTCGAGATCATGACCTGAGTCGAAGTCAGATGCTTAACCAACTGAGCCATCCAGGTGCCCCCATATGTAGCAAATCTTAAGTTCATAAAATTTGGGGGTGCCTGGGTGGTTCAGTCAGTTAAACGTCCGACTCTGGATTTCGACTCAGGTCATAATCTCATGGTTTATGAGTTCGAGCTTCACAGTGGGCTCCATGCCGGCAGTGTGAAGCCTGCTTGGGATTCTCTCTCCCTCTCTCTTTGCCCCTCCCCAGTTTGCTCTCTCTCTCAAAGAGTAAATAAAATTAAATTAAAAGCATTTTTCAAATTATGCTGATATATATATATATATATATATATATATGTATATATATATATATATGTAACTGTCATTATTGTTGTGTTACTGTCATTTGGGACAGGATACCTCTCTGTGGTTGACTGCCCTGTGCATCATAGGGTTTTAGGCATCATTCCTGGCCTCTACCGTTATTTGCCAGAAGCACCCCCAGCTGTGACAACCAAAACATCGCCGGCTGCCCTCCTGAGAGGCGAAGTCGCCTTTTACTGAGAACCGCTGTTTTAAAGGTGTTGGGATTCAGGTTTAGTTTCAGGGTAGCAGCGTTCACGTTGTGCTGCGCTGTGTAGTCCTCTGTTCTCACTGGAGCTGATGCTGTCGCCAAGCTGGTAACGGCCCAGAGTAAGAAACTGATTCGAGGATGCATGAACCACTTCACGAGACAATAAAGAAATAGATTAAACCACAGTGTTGCTTTGCATCAAAAATCTCGCAAGGTCTCTGCTAAATACAAGTAGACGTCTCAACACTGACCTCGTTCTTGACGACAATGACATTACTTGGATTAACATAAAGCAAAATTGCACCATGATCTGAGGTGGACTGCCTGGGCTGGGATGCCCACCAGGGGATGGGCTGCACTGTCCCACGTTCTGGGTCAAGGTAGACCTGGTAGGACCGCACAAGGAAGCGGGGCTCTGACTGCCGCCAAGAAACTGATTTTGTTTTGATTTGTGGGGCGTGAATCTGATGGATTAGACACAGTCAATCAACTGACGGTCCTCCAGGTCATCGCTCCAGGAAAGATGAGCTCCTTAATGAACCCTTTTACATTAAAACGCCACAATTATTTAATAAAGTTTTTCCTTTCTTCATTAGATGACACAATTTTGACTTTTTTTCCCCTCTGTTTTGTATTATTACAATTTAAAATGAGGAAAGCTCTGTAGCCATTTCAGGTTAATTTGTTGTTATATTTGCCAGCTTATTTCACTGCATTATTAAAACATTTAGTACCGTGTGTCATTAGTATTCCAAAATGTAATTAGCATATTTAATCAAAAACAATTAAGAGCGAACACTGCTTCCCTTTTTAAGTAATAAAATATTTACTACTGTAAAAATAAATGGAAATCAAAACATACTTTGAGGTGTTGATTTCTGAGAAAGAAAGTGAAAGAAAGAAAGAAAGAAAGAAAGAAAGAAAGAAAGAAAGAAAGAAAGAAAGAAAGAAAGAAAGAAAGAGAAAGAAAGAAAGAAAGAAAGAAAGAGAAAGAAAGAAAGAAAGAATCCTAAAGGTACTTGCCAACTCTAAGCCCCCTCTGGTGGATTCTTTAACTTTTTTTTTCCTCTTGGGAATTTTGATTTCTTTAAGTCAAGTACAAAGAAATAAAATTTCATTACTGCTTCTCAAAACAATAATAAAGGACAGTGGATGAACTAAGAAAAGTTATGTAATTCTGTGCCTGGGGATTTGATTTCTCAGCTGAAAATTTATTTCTGTAAAAATAAGTTTAGATGCTAAATTAGGGAATGAGGCCATGAGATGTCAATCATGACAACAAAAAGAGATATTTGAAAATCTGTAGACCCTTTGCATTTGGAGGTGACTATAAAAACTTATCTATACAGTTTCTTGCCAGCTGGTTAGCCTTTCTTTGCCTTTCCATTTGAGATCATACAAAACACTCACATACCTTCAGTCTCCATTTGCTTCTTCCAGTGCCTGCAGTTCCTAGCATCACATGGATTTGGGTGCTAGCCTGAAACTCTGCCCCTTGAAATCTCTGGCCCTCTAACATACCACCGACACTAATTTTATCCCTCATCAAGACTATTAGACCCTGGACATCATACTTAATGGTGAGAAACTCAAAGACTCCTTACAAAGACCAAGTACAAGGCAAGGAGGTCCCCTTTCACCGTCCGTTTGCAACACCATCCTGGAAGTTCTAGCTAATGTAATAAGACAAGAAAAGGAAATTAAAGGTATACAGATTGGAAACAAAGACGAAAACCTTTCTGTGTCTGCAGATGACGTTTTTACATGTGTAGACAATCTGAAGTCGTAGACAACAGCAATGAAAATGCCAGGAACTAATAAGCAGTTACAGAAAGTTACAAGATACAAGGTTAATGTATGATGGTCACTTACCTATGTACCAGCAATGAACAAATGGAATTAGAAATTTAAAAAAATTAATACCACTTACATTAACATTCAAAAACTTTGAGATACTTAGGTACAAATCTAACAAAATATGTATGAGGTCTATATGAGTAAACTTCTAAACTTTGCTGAATGAAATAAAATAACTAAATAGTGAGGAGATATTCACGGATAGAAAGACTCAATATTTTCAAGAGGTCAGTTCTTCCCAACTTGATCTATAGACGCAATATATTTCTAATACTACAGCAAGTTATTTTGTGGATATTGACAAACTGATTGTGACGTTTATACAGAGAGGCAAAAGGCCCAGAATAACCAAAATGACACTGAAAGAGAACACAGTTGGGGAACTGACACTATGTGACTTCAAGACTTACAATAAAGCTATGGCAATTAAGACAGCGTGGTACTGGTGCAAAAATAGATACATAGATCAACAGAACAGAACACAGAGCCCCAAAATAGGCCCACACAAATACAGCCAACTGATTTTGACAAATAACCAAAGACAATACAACAGAGAAAAGATAGTCTTCTCAACAGGACATGCAGGAACATCGGGATACCTACATGCAAAAAAAACCCCAAAAAATAAAAAACAAAAACAAAATTAATCCAAGTCTAGATCTGACACATTTCCTAAAGATCAATTAAAAATGGATCGTGGACCTAAATGTAAAATGCAAAACTATAAGTCTTTTAAAAAACAATATAGGAGAAATCCCAGATGATCTTGGGCACAGTGATGCCTTTTTAGATAAAACACCAAAGTCACAATCCATGAAAGTAACTGATAAGCTGAACTTCATTCAAGTTAAAAGCTCCTGCTCTGTGAAAGTCAAGAAAATGAGAACATAAGCCACAGACTGAGTGAAAATATTTACTCAACATACATCTGATAAGGGAGTTATTTAAAATACACACACACACACACACAAACTAACACAAAACCAAACAACTCTTAAAACTCAACAATAAGAAAATTAAAAAAAAAATTCTTTAAAATGAGCCAAAGACCTTAACAGACACTTCAGTGAAGAAGATATACAGATGGAAAATAAGCATATAAAAAGATGTTCCTCACTATATGTTATCAGTGAAGCGTAAATTAAAATAACAATGAAAGGGATGGCAGGGTGGCCCAGTTGCTTAAGTTCCTGACTCTTGATTTCAGCGTGGGTCTTGATCTCAGAGTTGTAAATTTAGACCCCACATTGGGCTCTGTGCTGGGCATGCAGCCTACTTACAAAAACCAAAACAGAAACATAAAAAACACCACACTGAGATACCACTACACACCTATAGAAAGGCCAACATCTATCACACTGACAACAGCAAACGCTGGCAAGGACGTGGAGCCACAGGAACTCTCGTTCGTTGCTGGGATGTGAAATGGCGCAGTCACTTAGGAAGACGGTTGGCCTGTTTCCTACCAAATCAAACATACTCTTACCATACGACCCAGCAGTCTTGCTCCTTAGTATCCACCTGTAAGAGTTGGAAACATATCCACACAAAAACTGGCACGTGAATGTTTATAGCAGTTTATTCATAATGTTCAAAACTTAAAGACAACCAAGATGCCCTCCGGTAGGTGAACGGATATGTAAACTGGTAAATACAAAAGAAATAATGTAAATAATATATAAATAATGTAATTAATAAAAAGAGAAGAGATACCAAGCCATGAAAAGACATGCGGAAAATGTAAATGCATATTAATAAATGAAAGAAGCCTGGAGGAAAGGCTATACGTGTATAATTCCAACTAGATGATGTTTTTGAAAAGGCAAAACTTTGGAGACAGTGAACAGATCAATGGTTGCCTGGGTTTGGGAGCAGGGGCGATGAACGCACGAACCAGCGATGTTTAGGGCAGTGAAACTACTTCATACGTTATAAGCATGATGGGTACGTGTCATGACACATTTATGCAAACCCATAGTGTGTAGACACCAAGGCGAACCGCAGTGTAAACCACAGACCTTGCAGATGATGATGTATCAGATAGGTTCACCAACTTTGACGCGCGCACCCTGTGGTAGGGGTGTCAATAGTGGGGAAATTGTACGTGCGTGCAGGGCGTGGATCTATGGAAAATCTCTGCACTTCCTCTCAGTTTTGCCATGATACAAATGCTCTAAAAATCGAACGTTAATTTAAAAAAAAAAATCGAAGTAAGCGTTAGAACACATTGAGAACTGAAATCCAATGAAAATTCTACACGTCAAAACTTGTGGGAGGACTAGCTGAGAATGTGAACACAAGAACTTTCTGAGGTGATGAACGCCTTTGGTCCGCTAAACCTTTGTTACTAGGGCTGACCTAGAGCTTCACAGGGGTGAGCAGTGGGGGTGCATGTGCCCGCAGACTTTTACTTGACAGCACTGTGAGTGTGTTTCTGGCTCTTATGATTTTCTTAATGACATTTCCTTTCTCTACCTTATACTCATGCAAGAATACAGTAATGTAACACATATAATGTGTAAAATCTATGTTAATCCACTGTTTATGTTCTCAGGAAGGCTTCCAGTGACAGTGGGCTATTCATAGTTCAGTTTTGGGGGAAGTTAAAGTTATACGCAGGTCTTTGATCATGGAAGAGATTGGAACCCCTGATCCCTGCATCATTCAAAGGTCAAGGATACTCATTCAGCAGTACACTTAAGGTTGGAACCCTTTCACTGTGTGTAATATACATTAGCAATAACAATCGATAATAATAGTAATCATATCTTGCGGATTTCTGTGAAGGAAATACTCATGTGGAAATCATAGTTTCAAGTCCACAGAAAAAAACCTAAGAGATAACTCATGAATAAGGAAAAAAACAAGAACAGTAAAAAGATTCAAACCGTAGTTGCGCAGAAATTATTAGAATAAAAAATAAAAGAGATGTTGAACAAAACTAAAAGTTGGCTCTTTTAAATGACTAATAAAACAGAGCAAAATAGGCAAAATTAATCAACAAAATATTGTGTTAATCCCACAAGCGTATAAAGATGGTGTAACACTAGAAAAATCTATTAAGAAAGTTGGCTGAATTAACAGATTCGAGGAGAAAACCTCTATGATCAACTCCCTACGTTCGGGGGGAAAATGTAATAAAATCCAACACAGATTTTTTATTAAAACTCTTAGCAAACTATGAAAAGAAGATCAATTTCTTAACCTAACTACCAAAAAATTCTACAGCAAACATCACATTTGAAATTGATTAAAACACACTGGAAGCAGACCCTTCTAGATGAAGAAACCAGGAGCAGAGACAGGACCTCTCCAGCACTACCTCCGTTAAGCATTTTAGGAAAGACCTCAGCCAGGCCAGTGGCGGGACAGGGGAAGCTGGGAGAACTCAAAAGGAAGAAAGAAATTAATCGCTAATCACAGTGGACACGATTTATCAACACAGAAATTAAAGAGAATCTACAAAGCCATTGGCAGAACTGCTACATGTCAGAAGTTTACAAGAATCAAACTCCCCCCCTCCCCAGTTAAAATCCCCATATTCCTGCAACAAGTAAATATAAATAAGAGTCTGTTCTCAAGAGCCGCAAAATCTATGTACTTCCTAAACTTAAATGTAAGGCATTTAGGAATAAAATTTAAAACCCTACTGAGGAATTTAGGCCTAAGTAAACGGATAGCTAGAAAGTTCAATAAAGCAGGGAACGCCTGGGCTCAGTCGGTTAAGCATCTGACTGACTTTTGGTTTCAGCTCAGGTCACAATCACATGGTTTCGTGAGTTCGAGCCCCATGTTGGGCTCTGTGCGGACAGCGTGGAGCCTGCTCCTCTCCCTCTGCCCCTCCTCCACTCACCCTGTCTCTGTCTCTCTCAAAATAAATAAATAAACTTAAAAAAAAAAAAAAAAAAGAAAGTTCACTGAAGGAAAGATTCAGTACCAAAAAGATGATAATTTCTCGCTTCATAAAAAAAATTTAAAAAAATAACCTGAGTTAATAAAAAAAATGTTTATCTTGGGATAAAAATCCCAAGAGTGGTTTTCTCTGGAAACTTGCTCTCTTTAAGAATTTTTGAATAGTCCGTCAATGGCTGAGAGCCAAGACAATTTTGATAAGGTATCAGGTGGGGAAATCAATAGATACCAGGGGTTGTTATTTGTACACTGGTAGAAAAAAAGAGTAAGGAAACAAGATAGAAAGTCTATTAGAGTATCCATATATTTGAATACTATTTAATATATAAGCTATGACAATGATGGCTGTAAGATTAGGAGAAACAAAAGGCTTTTAAATAAATGGTACTAGAGCTAATGGTTATTCTCATAAAAAAAAACAAAAAACAAAAAACAAAGATTGATCCTTACAGTGTATCTTACATGCACTTAAAGTCCAGATGGACGCAAGACCTGCGTGTGAAGACAAAACCCAAACTTCGCGGAGATTCCCTTCTCTTTTCATCTAGAGGTGTTCGATGAAACCCAATGACCCCGGACCATATATTTATCTGCATATAAGGTGAAAAGAATGTCTAACAGACTAGAACATCTCTGCAGCCTTATAACTGATACAAGATGAATATCAAACGCCGATGCAGAAACTTGGCAAAGTTCGCCGAGAGCTGGCTGAGACCCCAGGAGAAAGGCACGCAGCAGTATGGACAATTTCCAGCAGAGGGTCCTCGTCCTGCTGCCCATCTCTAAATGTAATCGTCAGTCTTGCTTCCTGTGTTTCCTCCAGTCCACAAGTTATCCGTCAGCAGATGCGGTTCATTCAGCCTCTCCAACACCAGCCAGAAGGCCTGGTTCCCACGTCTGGGCTTCCAGAGCTATCACAGAACCCTGTTGGCAGACAAGACTCAGGAAATCCTTGCTTGGCCCCCTTCTCTCCATCCATCCCGCGGCTCTGGAAACATCTCCATGTGGGGTGGCTCCCTTCTCTCTGAAACTCTCCAGTTTTTCCAGTCCTCCTGGGGGAAAGCAAACAAACACTTCTCCCCATGGCTAAGAGTGTACAGGACCTGGCCGTTGAGTTCCTCTCCAAAAATCACTTCCTACCCCTTTCCTTAGACACAAATGTTCTTCAGAGCCCAGAGCCTGGAACATTCTCCCCAAGATCTTGCTTTACTCAGTCTTTCTCAGGGAGGTCTCTCCAAGATGCTCCTCGTCCCGTCCCTAGATCTCCTGACCCAGTGTGGTTTCTCTGCATGACACTCAACGCTGCCGGGAGTCAGGTGAGAACAGATGAAGAGAAAGGACCTGTCTTTCCCCAGAGTAGAAGGTGAGCTCTGGGGAGTCTAGATTCCTTGTCTCCACCGCTCGCTCCTTCCCTCCCAGCATGGCAGACAGAGCTGGGAGTTTATGGAGTGGACAGGGAGGCCTGTGGGATGGACGAAAATTGCTCGACCTTATGGTAGTGATGGCAACCTTATGGTGTTTTCTCTGGGAAGGTCTGTGCAGGTGTGCAGAGATGGGAGCCCTGCCGTCAGCGGCTGGCCCCGTGTCCTGGCTTGACTGGGACCACTCGGGTTTATGCTTCTTGTCCAGTATAATTATCCACAGAGACCACCCTCACTGTCCAAATGTCCTGGTTGGACAAGAAATTACATGGCTTCCCTCTGTATTAGGAAAGGACACAAGTAGAAAGTGGTATCGATCACACGGTGGCGCAGTCTGGCGACATCCCTGTATGTGGAAGAGGAGCTGACTCTCCGATCCAGAGATTCTGCTCCCAGGTGCATACCCCAGAGAATCCCCTCCCTACAGGTGCATGGGGACACTTTTAGAAGGACATCAACTGCATCCTCGTTCCTACGAACTAATAACGAACCAACTTCAATACCCTCTGCAGAGAAATGAATAAACTAATTATTATGTAGTTAGGTAATAGAATAGCATGTGACTCAGTGAACGAAAGCCACATGTATGAATCATGAACTCACGCTCAGTGGAAAACCGAGTCCTAAAAGAATCTTCAGTGTATTTTTCCACTTCCTCAGACTTCAAGAAAGCGTACATAGTATTCGTGGATATGCCTACGCAGGCATATACATATATGTAAATCTGACCAAGATGGATGGATACCCAGCAATTTCAAGGGTGAGTTCACCTTTAGGGGAGAGAGGACAGTTGTAGCGGGACTGAAGGCTTTAACCGTATCTAGAAAGGTTTATTTTATGAAAACTTAAGATTGGGAGTAAATATGGCCAACGCTTGCATTCCTTAATATCTTTGTGGCACTTTAATGGGCTTCTGTTATATTATGCTCAGCTCCATGCTGTACGTTTGAAGCACTTCATAATTAAAATTGCAAAAACAATTAAAAAGATAAGAGCAGATATTAATAATTCAGAAAACAAAAAGATAGCACTGACAAGTCAAAGGCTCGCGTGACACACATTAGAAGAGGAACCTCATAAAATAGACAAAATCGTAGACAGTGTAATAAGGAAGAAAAAAGAAGAAATAGAAACAGCAATTTTTATAGATTGCAAAAGCTTGCCTGCACAGATCCATGCTGAAGAACTCAAAAATCTCAATAAAATAAATGTATTTTTTAGAAAAATAGGAAGTAACAAAACTGAATTGCCCAACAGTAATGGAAGACATTAGAAGAAGGTTATCTCGATCTCGCTCATTCTGCTGACGGTGCTGAGAATCTGCTTGTTACCAGTAGCTTCCTGAGGGGCTTCGATCCGCCTTCTGCAGCGGCCACGTGAGCCATGGGGTCGAGTGGCTGGCTCATCGTGGCGTCATGATTAGGGTCAGAAACAGACAAGTTCCAATTAGAAGGTTCGTGTGTGGCTATAATTGTTGTTAAAATACTTCGTGCCCGTTGGTAAAATCCCCAGCCTGACACTGCCCGCCGCAGTGCCTCCTGACCACCCGAAGCCCTGGCTCCTCCTCTCGCTTCCCTGGGGAGACCTCCCCAACCCGACAATTAGGGCCTCTGTGCCTCTCCTGGCCTCTACCACCCGCTGACTGTCCTGGGCCTGTTCTATACCAGGCACTACGTTCTGTGCACACGGGTATCACTCTGTCCATACTACATAACACGTTTCCGACCTTAGAGCAGCAAGCGACTTCTGGATTCATTTTATAAGAAGAGAGTAATCTCTCAGCTCTCAATCCAAAAAGATCACACGGACACATACACGCACACACATGCACGCACACAAATAAAACTATTGATCGCTTTTAGTTTTGACTGTAGGTATAAAAACCCTTTAAAAATGTCAAATTAAGACATTTTTAGAAGTATGCGTTTCCTGGATTTTATATAAATGGAATCATAGAGTATCTAACCTTTTTTGGTCTGCCTTCCTTTCCTCAGAGTAATTATCTTGAGATTTACCCATGTTGTGGTGTGGGTAGATATTATATTCCTTACTGAGTAATATTCTTTGTAGGGAAGTTATTTTGGGGGAGGAGGTAGAGGACTAAACACAATTATTCCATAGTTCACCTGGTAGAAAGGACGTACAAGAATCATACCGAAATTTTTGAAAGGGAAAAAAAAACATTAGTGGAGAATGTTAAAACCAATCATTGAGATACAACAATTAAAATGTGGGAAAAGTCTCAGAACAACAGATGTCTCAATGGCTGAGACTAAAACCTATAGAGACAGAGGGAAAGCTAGATTTTAAAAAGGACAAAGGGATTTTAAGTCCACAGGTAAAGGGTAGTCTATTTGATAAATGCTGTTATGAAAACTAGTTAACTGAAGTTAACATATATATAAGAATATATTTATAGAGAGAGACATAGATATATAGACAGCTATAATCTCCATCATAATCATCCACAGCAAAACTACAAAAGTATCACACAAGAAATATTTTTAGAACCTTAAGGCAAGTGAGGACTTTCTAAATATTTAGCCAACGGCAGAAACCAGATAGGAGAGTAAAAGGAGGCGTAAGTACATAAAAATTAAAAACGAAAGACTCTTTGACAGCATAGGAAAGGCCAAAGGCAGACGGCCATGAAGGGCTAGCATAATTAATACAGTAAAGATCTCTTCAAACTCAAACTTAAAACCCACACGCTTCCAAGTTGAAAATGGCCCTCAAAGGAAATTCACAGAAGTGCGAATGTCCAGGGAGAGGACAGGGCGCTTGAATCGCTGCTGAGGAATCGGTCTCACGGGCCAGGCTGGGGGGGTGCGGATTTCATGTCCAGAGAGATGCAGGGCTCTTACGGGATTCAGCAGGGCCGGGGGACATCGAGGGAGAGTGGGTCACAGCGGCGGCAGGCATGGGCAAGAATGGAAGCAGGAAGTGAGTTGGGGGCTCTTGCTGTAATCCAGTCAAGACAACGAGGACTGGGCGGAGGCGGTGGCAGCTAAGATGGATGAAAACAGATTCTTTTGGAATGTGTTTGGAGGACATTGGGGGACTTGGTCGTGACTAGCCTTGGCTTAGGAGAAGCCGGTCGTCACCATTACCACAGTCTCGGTGTGCCCAGCAGAGGAGGCTCTGGCAGTCTCCTGACTCTGCCCATCCTGCGGCCAGTGACCTCGTCCTCCGGGGGGTCTCCCTTGTCCTCGACAGCTACAGGTGGATGGCGGGACCGAATCTGACCCGTGAATCCCATTGGCTGGGCTCGCACTGAGGGAAATCTTAAAATGTTCAGATCTAAACTGGGGAGATGCGTGGGGCATTTGGCCATTCCGATTGCATAATAAAGTTTGGAAATTTCAGCGAACGTAACATTCGTTTTTTCATTTCCCTCAATAGCAAGCTCCTACTAACATTTATCCGATGCCAGGCACTGCTCGCTACTGTCAGAATAAAAGGCTTGTAGCAAGGGCCCGTGCCTCCCAGAACCCACCCGACCACAGGGACACGCAGGAGAGCTCTCCAACAAAACCATGCAGACGACCGAGTGCACCACAGCCTGGGAGCATCTGAGCGGGTCCACCGAGGGCACGGGATGTGAGACGCAGTGGCACCTGCCGACAGTTTGTCCCGGTGGGCTCTGTGCGGAGACCCTCTCCCGGATGGGCCCATCTGATCCTCACACCGACCCGCAGGTGGGCTTGCTGCCCTGGCGGGGATTCAGATCAGACAGGGAGGAGGTCCCCAGGGAGGTTCTAAGTGACATGTCCGAGGTTGAGTTTGAGAGCCGGACATCACACCCAGACTCACCACTCGTTCTGCCCGCTTATCCGCACTCTGCACAGGACTCTCCCCTAGAACAAAGGGCGAGCTTCACAAGATGGGCCAGAGATTGGGCATTCCAGACAGAGTGGCAACTGCAGATGACCAAGTAGAGAGCGGCAGTGGACGTTTGGGGACCGTCCCTGTGTGACGTGGCCGGTCCCCAGCGTGCAGGGAGTAAGAGCAGCCATGATGTCCGTGGAGAGGGAGGGTGCTCATGGAGCGGGGGACAGGGAGCGGGGGACGCGGAACCAGCAAGGGGGCAGAGGCGGGGCCTGCCCACCGGGCACCCGGGGCCGGGAGTGCCCCTCAGCAGGAGCCTGCTCCCGTGGGATGCCCTGGACTGGAACAAAAGACATCAGACAACAGGCCTCCCTCTGAGAGCTGGGGCAGGGACAGAAGAAGGCAGGGAGGGAGGGAGGGAACTTCCGGAATGTAGCAAACATTTGTTCCATCCTCTCCGGGGAAAATAAAAGCCAAACCCAATGAGCATATAATATCGATGAACGTCTCTTGGGCAAAAGTCACACCTAAGCCCATATGTTTTAACAAATTAAGAGGTAAATAATTCGCTGAAGGTAGAGCGGCACCACATCTGAGCGCCTCCGTCAGTGAGAAATCTTGGTCCCTCCACCACGGCCCTCCGTGGGAATTCGCTGCTCGATGCTTTCCCGGGAACAGAGCTCCCGGCTCGATTTTCAAGGCGAGCGCCGGGCGCCTGCTGCTACACCCTGCGGACTCTCGGCAAGACGAGGAAGCCCTCCCCGGGCTTCGGGTGGTTGAAAATCCACCCCTGACCTCCGGGGCTGATAAGACAGAGCTTTATCCGCAGGAAAAAAGAAAACCGCACGGAGGATTGTCTCATATGCATAAAAAGAGACATGCAAAGGTTACATCGTGAATGCGAAGGGCCCAGGGCCCGCTCACATTCCTGCCAAGAAAACATTAATTTATGTAAAGAGGCCCGGCTCAGCCCCCGAATGGTTAACTTTCCCGGGTCGCGGTTCCTGCTCCTTAGCTGCGAATCTATCTCCACGCGCAGAGGCCGTCAAACCTGGCCCCCGGGGGCCCCGGCGCCGACTCCCGCAGGGCGCCCGGATCGCTCCCGCCCTGGCGGAAAATATCTCGGGGGTCCCCGAGCGGAGCATTTAGATCTCCCGCGCGGCGCCAGCGCCGCCGAGAAGGCTGGAGAGGGGCGAGAACACTTTCCTCGCATAATTTCATTTGTCAGGAGAATCTTGCGGCTGACATTGGAAGAGTGATTTAATTGATTTTAATCATACACCTGAGAGCCGGAAATTGAGCCCTCTGTCCTGAAAAATAATTCCAGGCCTGCACCAGAATATCTAATTTGTAGCTAATCGTTTTTTTTTTTTTTTTCTTGAAGTTTTGTTGTGAAGTTTGGAAAACACGGATCAAGGGGGAGAGTCCGCGGAGGGCCGCGCGGAGCCCCGGAGGCTGGGAGCACCCTGGTGCTCCCCGCAGCGCGGGCCGCGGTTCCGGGGCGCCGGGGCCGCCTGGCCGCCAGCCCTGGGCTCCTTCCCGCAGGCCCTGTGGCTCCCGGCGACCTGCGTCCCGGGAGGGGGCGCGGCGCCGCGCGGGCCCCGGTCTCTGACCCCTCGTGAGAGACACGAGCGAGGACCCCGAGGCTTCGGGGGAACCACGTGCTGTCGCGGCCTTGACTGAAACCTGGGAGGGGGCGTGGACCACCGAGGTTTCTTCCGAGGAAGGCTTTCATCCGAAATGGAAGAAACATGAAAAATAAATGAGCGTCGCTTTCATCTTCTTAAATTTAATCCACTCTAAGGAAACATTATTGCACAACAAGGGCTTCTGGGTTGAAACGAGTTTATCTGCAGGAGAGAAGTCCGATTAGCTTCGCGTGGCAAAGAGCCAGAGCATTTGTATCCGCTTCCCAGGAAACCTCCATGACCTTCCGGTACTATTATTAGCGATTATTCAGAAGGGACCTCGGTCAGCGAGAGCGCGCGCATCCCCTAAAATGCACGCACGCCGCCGCCGCCGCAGCAGCCTTGGGACGCGTCAGCAAGCCGAGACGGGTCACGTCCGTGCGAATCCGCTCAGGACCTGCGGGGAAAATCCCGGAGGAGCCCCCGGCAGGGGGCGCTCGGGAAATAAGCCGCCGGATGTTCGCCGCGCAGACACGGCTCAGCTCAGCCGCGTGCTTGCCTCCCATAAAACCCGAAGACACAGGGGAGGCCATCAGGGTTCATGTGCCGCGTGGATACATGACGGAATCCGCTGCCCACACGCCCCTCCCCCAGTATGTCGCAGTATTTGATTCAAGTAAAAATGGGGGCGCCTGGGTGGTTCAGTCGGTTAAGCGTCCGACTTCGGCTCAGGTCATGATCTCGCGGTCTGTGAGTTCGAGCCCCGCGTCGGGCTCTGTGCTGACGGCTCAGAGCCTGGAGCCTGCTTCAGATTCTGTGTCTCCCTGTCTCTCTGCCTCTCCCCAACTCGTGCTCTGTCTCTCTCTCACTCTCTCAAAAATAAATAAAGATTTAAAAAAAAATTTCAAGTAAAAGTGTGCACTTTCTTGAATGTCTCTAGTTCATCAACAGAGAAGCCAGGGAAATATTAAAGAGGTGGTAGGTCTTATGAACGTCCAGCAGTCCGAGATACGCCATGTTTCGTAATACTTAATTTGTGAAATGGTGGTCTGCTTCGCCAAAACCTGTGCGCCTCGGATTCTGAGGACGGATGACAACAGACGGCAGGGGAGCAGCGGGGAAGCCCGCCACTCATGTCAGAGGGGAGGGAATTTCTCAAGCCCTCCCTGGCCGTCTTGCTTGGTGCATGGCTTCCGCAGCCTGGATCATGGCTTTGGGCTAATTCGCCTGTGACCTTGAACGTGTCACATGCCTTATTTTTCCTCATGTTGATTTTAATTATTTTTTTAATTATTTATTTTGAGAGGGAGAGAACGAGCTGGGGAGGGGCAGAGAGAGAGGGAGAGAGAGAGAATCCCAAGCCGACTCCACACTGTCAGTGCAGAGCCCGCCCTGGGGTTTAGGTCTCCTAACTGGGGGATCGCGACCTGAGCCGAAATCAGGAGTTGGATGCTTAGCGGACTGAGCCACCGGGCGCCCCTGTTTTTCTTATTTTTAAAATGAGTCTAGCACACGGCCTCCCTGTTGCCTTGGGATGACAGCTGTAAATAATATCACAGACACGAACAGAGAGCCTCTTGAAAATGGTAGGAAATTGAATTCTTGGCTTTCTTCACGGATCTGGGGCAAAGTGGTGCGTTTATGCTTTAAGCACCCAAGAGCCTTCAAGTCTACCGGTCGGCATATCCGTCCTGTGCTTATCGGGCCCTCTAGATGACAGCGGCTCGTGAGCAAGCTATCAGAATCACTGGGGGTGTGGCCGTGGATCAGGTGTAGAGGTTGAATGCCCGGATTTGAATTTCAAGTTGGCCACCTGCTTATTCTGCAAGGAAAGGTACTGTCTCAGTCCCCTGAGCCTTAGTCTTACCATCTGACAAATGGGAGACACCTCATCGTTTCACGCTGTGACGGCCTAGGAAGGATGGAGAGAGAGAGCTCTGAGTGCTAGCCAAATGGGGGCTGCCGCACCGTCGGGTCAGACACCCCGAGATCCCCCCATGGGGATTTTACCCAGAATTCCAGGACTTGGGTCAACGGACCCAGCACTGTGGACTCGGGTGGCCATCTCCTGGCCAGAGCTGGCAGCACCATGGCTGGCGTGGTGCACTGGACCCCAGCGCCCACCGGCGACAAGGTCAAGGCACTGGAGATGAGTGCCAAACGTAACCCTCAAGAGCGGAGCTAGTGATTCCTGGAGGGGGCGCTCCACCGGCAGCAGGAGAGACAGCACCTGCGAACTGACAACGAGGTTGGTCTGCGAAGAAATGACACATCCGCCAACGGCCGCGCGGTGGGGGTTGGAGCTCCACCTTTGAACCGCATCGCTCCGGCGCTCTGCCTTCTGAGGCCTGAAACCGACGAAACCGACGGAGCGCCCAGCACTTTAAAATGCCGCCCTTTAGAACATTCTCGGTTTCCCAAGGGCATCGGCAGCAGAAGCCGCACATCTGGGCAAAGCTGGAGAGTTTACAAAGGCCTCTGATAAACATCTCCGCATTTAACTTTCTCAGGGACCCTCAGACTCAATATTTAATAAGCTAACATGGGCATATTGGGTCTCAGTACATTCCCATTCAGGAGCAGAATCGGGCAAATTAAAAACGGGAGAGCAGTCGTTAATTCATTAATATGCTTATTAAACACCCATGCATGTTCTTCGGGATATACTTTATGACTGCTCTTAGTCGTTTTGACATCACACTCCAGTGTGTGTGTGTGTATGTGTGTGCATGTGTGCCCCTAATTAAGACAAGTTTCACAGAACCCTACTTATCTCTAGTATGAGCCAGGCTCCTTAATAGTTTCTATTTTTATTCAATTTAGCTTCATTTTTTTAACAAGTGCTGGGTGCAGGTCTCACCTTGCGGGACAAGATTTTAAGTCTGTAGAACTGTTACGTTTTCAAAACCTTGACCCGGATATGAATAGATTTGCTTTTGAAATTTTATTAACGAGAAAGAAACTAGTTGTGAATGGCAAGGACCATCCATCAGCTCTGTCGACCCGCAGCCCCTGAAGCGGATGGAACATACTTGGTAAAAGGGGCGGGGGCCTGGTCCCTGAGGTTGGCAGGACCGTGGTGGTGTGTCCCCTACGAACATCCCACCCGCCTTTGGATCCCACTTCCCAGTTATCGCGACAGTCGGCACATTATTTCATGTCCCTCTCTCGTATGTAAAAATTATGGGCATCTTTACTGAAATGAGAATATTCGCCAGCAGAATGATTCTTCATAAAACTCCTTCTCCCCTGGACAAAACAAAGCAACGTCCATTCCGATGACAGTTTGTTTACTGGTAACCTGTTTTAGTGAGTGGATGAGCGCTTCCGGAGAGTTACCCTGCGAACAGACAGCACGAGGGCTGAGGGCCTCTGCTCCCTGGTGAGTACTGAGGCCTTGGTGCGCCTGCTGAGGTGGTTTATCCTCGCGGGCTCCTTCCTGCACGCAGGGCACGGGCCAGGCGGTCAGTTAGCGCATCCTGCCGCCTCCTCGCCTCTCCTGGCTTCCTCTCTCCTCCTCCTCCTCCTCTTTATGTATTTATGTATTTATATATTTATTTATTTATGTTTTAAATAATTATAGATAGGTAATTAGATGACATAGATACAGTATAGAGACATTACATAATCTGGATAGGTCATTAACAAATGCACAGAACGGTCGCACACACCCTCCATCTCATTCCCTCCGGTGGTTGTGTTACTTCCCACTTAACCACAGCATGCTATTTAAACCACGAAACTGACATCAGTATAATCCACAAGCCTTTTCCAGATTTCATCAGTGTTCCATGTCCGTGCGCGCGTGTGTGCGTGCATGCGTGCGTGTGTGTGTGTGTGTGTGTGTGTGTGTAGTGTTCTCCGCCATCGCATCTATGCGAAGACACACGTAAGCGGCCGTCAGCACGGTCAGGAAGCAGAACTAGTCCGGGCTCCCTGCCCCCCCCCTTTTATAGCTACACCCTCCCCCCAGTCTCTAACTCCGGCCACCACTGCTCTCTCCTCCATCGCTATAATTTGTTATTTCAAGAATGTTAGATGGAACGGAACCATCCTGTGTGGGACCCGCCATGCGCTGGTTTCCCACGGTTTCCCTGAGATACACCCAGGGTGCTGTGTATACCCGCGCCCGATTCCTCTCTCTTGCCGAGTAGTGCGTCACATACACACTCCGTGGAATCCTTCTCCCGTTAACGAACAACTGGCTCATTTCCAGTTTTGTGCTTTTACAAGTGAATCTGCTACGAACGTGTACAGGCTTTTGCGCAAACGCGGCTTCTTCGTTTCTCTGTGATAAGGGCCAGGAGCCCAGCTGCGGGTTGGATCATAACTGCAAGCTTCCATTTCGATAAATTGCCAAACCGTTTCTCAGAGTGGCTGCACTGTGCGTATTCCCACCCGCCACGGCCGAGTGACCCAGCGGCTCGTGGTCAGCCGGTGTTCGACGCCGTCGCCGTCTTTTTATGCTGACATTCCGACAGGTATGCAGTGATGCTTCCCTGTGGTTTTAACTTGGATCTCCCTAATAGCTCCTAATGTTGAATCCAGCTGTTTCTTTCTAAATTTATCAAATAATTGAACTTGCTGACAAGTCGCGATAACCTCAGTCTGCCACTCCAACCCTTCTCTCCCCAAGAACCTTGATTCTGTGTGTTCTTTGCCTGTGGGATGAGGGGGGCGGGACGTCCTCGAGCTCTTCCTCGGCATGCGGACGCGCGGCCCTCTCTGAGCCGGGCTCTCAGGCGATCCCAGCCAGGGAGGACCGAAGACACGGCCGAGGCGACTTGGCAAACCCGTGAGTTTCCGCGGCGGAGCCTCGGGTGAGCAAAGGAGCCGTCGGTGAGTGTGACGTGAGCCCAAGCATGGAGATGGGAGTTGGGACAGGAACGCCATGCTTCGCGAGACCGTGGCTGCCCCCTCTGGGTCTCACCCTGCCTCCTTGCCTCTCTCCTCTCTCCTGCCCTTGTTTGCAGTCTCCCCAACGCCGTCCTCCTCTTTCCTTCTATTCTTGGTAAATGGCAAACGTTCACAACCCAAGTAAAACGCCACCAGCATAAACCTTGTGTTTGCTCTTTGGACAATATTCAATGGATTGTAGTGACCTGCAAATGCCACTGATGTGGGAGCTGTGAGTGCTTTGTCGGTAAGTCTTTGAGCAAAGACCCGCAGCTGAGGCAGTGGCGAGGTAAGCCCCGAGGATAAGCCCCTTTTAATGTGGGGCAAGGGGGTTTTCCGCAGCCAGGCTGGCCCTGGACCCTGTGCAGAGCTGGGCAGGGCTGGACGTCCCTGCTTTTCCGGAACCATCTCTTCGGAATGGGCCCGCCTCCTGCTTTCTCTAAAACTAGATTGGTTCGAGTCTGTTTTTAAAAACCGTGCCAAAAGACTGAGCTAGGAAACTGCATGTTCGTCTCTGGAGACCAAACCTGGACCATGAAATTCACTTCCTCCGAGAGTTCGGGAACCCGAGCCACCGAAGCAGGTCCTTCGATGTACATTGTGGGGACGGGACTCGGTCGTCCCTACCAGCTCCGTTTAAAATGCATCACAAGCAGGGACTGTCCTACAGGAAGGGTGACACTCGCCTCTCTCACACAGCCGGCCGGCCTCAGGACCCTGGCTGCGCGGTGGAGCGTGCCTGTCCCCAGGGCCTTAGCGCACAGCAGAAGCGGGACATTGGGCTGCATTTCTTCCTTTCGGTGGAAGAGCTCCAGCTCTCCGTGTGGTTGAGGGGACAGGGTTCACGCTCTTCAGGGAAGAGGCAGCTGCACGGGCCGTCAGGATTCCTCGAGCATCGCGAGGCGGCGGCCTTACGGGCACACCTGCCTCGGCACGGAGCCCCTCTGCGGCCAGGTCCTGAACGCACCCCGTTTCCAGCAGATCCCCCGGTCAGGAGACTCGCTGCTTCGCCATCGGAATCCTGTTAAGTTTTTTTGGTTGTTGTTATTCGTTTTTGGACTTTTTTTTTTTTTTTTTTTTGCCCAGTGGTCCTTTTATGGCTTTATGTAGCTCCTCCTGTTAAGTAATTTGTGAAGAAGGAGAAGGAGAAGGAGAAGGAGAAGGAGAAGGAGAAGGAGAGGGAGAAGAAGAAGAAGGAGAAGGAGAAGGAGAAGGAGAGGGAGAAGAAGGAGGAGGAGGAGGAGGAGGAGGAGGAGAAGGAGAAGGAGAAGAAGAAGGAGAAGAAGAAGAAGAAGAAGAGAAAATAGAAAAACAACTGATGGGTGACAGCACCCAGAATTCATAATTAATTAATGAAATGGTGACAACGAGTACATAATATGGTTTCTTTTCCTTTGTGCCCCGGGCACCCCAGCATCTACTTGTTCCACAGGTGCTGGGGCCCCGTCTCAGCTTTGCGGGTTGTCGGGAGCCACATCCAGACCAGCAAGGCCATTCGACGTAGGGCTCTGGGCTGAACTAAGAGCGTAGATTCGGGGAACTCGGAAATCTGCCTCCCTGACCCAAGATGCGCTCTCCTTCCGGAATTATTTCACTTTCACCAAAGCAGGATTGGAAAAGAGGCTTCGTTGTTTTTTTTTTTTTTTCTTTATTTACTTTATTTTAGTTTTTAATTTTTATTTTTTTTATTTTAGAGAGAGAAAGAACTCAAGCAGGGGAGAGAGGCAGAGGGAGAGAGAGAGAGAAAGAGAGAGTCTCAGGCAGTCTCCTCACTCAGCATGGAGCCTGACATGGCACTCAATCCCACGAAGTATGAGTTCCTGACCTGAGCTGAAATTGAGAGTCAGACACTCAACCTGACTGAGTCCCCCAGGCACCCCCGTTGTCTGTTTAATGCCTTCAGCATGGGCAAACAGGGCTCCCAGGGCCCCGCACTGGGAGGACATAGTGGTCTCCATTGCAGAAGCGGGGTTTTCTGCACTTGTATGACAGAAGGCTGGCTGCCTGGCCACCCGGGCCACAGGGCAAGGATTTGATGAAGTTCACTGCAAGGCAGAAACTCGGGGTGATATCGCAGATGTGGCTTCAATGTAAATGTTAACATATCCAAACAGCAATTGAAAAAGAAAATGTCTAAATAAATGGACAAGCCTGGAGAGAAAAAAAGGGCAGGAAAGGGTGCAGGGGTTATTCTGTGGGTGACCCAGGTACCGGAGACAAATGAATTCTGGCAAAGGAGGGCATGACGGTTTGCTTTCATTCTGGAAGGAAGAGAAGAGGTGTTATCAGCTTTCTCATGTAATTTCTTTGCACTGGGACATGAGTCTCAGGTTGGGGACCAGGAAGCAGACAGCCAGGATTTTATGTCCTCTTGGGTTGGCCAAGGAGACAGGCTGCCTGCGAGGGGTGGGGACGCAACAGAAAGGGATTACGGATGCTGGCTTCTCTCTCCCAAGTGGGTCTTCTTGAGATGTTGCCTTTCTGTACCAGGTTCTAGTTCTGAAATGGAGTCACTGATATCCCAGAAGGGACTGTTGGGACCCAAGTGAGCCTATGTCAACTCAAGAGTTCCCTGCCCTTGGGAAGGGCTCCCAGCAGAAGGGAGCCTGAGGAACAAGCTTGGTGAGGCTTGAATGTGGTCTTCCTGGGGCAGCCTGTGGCTTCTTAAGATCTATCATGGAACAGAGGAGCCATTTTAAAACAAAGAGACAGAAAGTGTTTCCTTACACTCTCCTCTGCCTTTGACAGCAGAGTTCCTGTTCTTCCCCTTCCAGATGCATCACTGGGTACATGTCACCCCTACTCCTGGGGGATCAGCAGGAAGAGACGTGGGTGTATCCTCCTGGTCAGGGTGTTTTGGGGTTAAATGCACTCGTACCTCGTGTGAGGGGTTTTGCAAATTAAAAGCCCATCTGTTAGATGCTGTTGTTATTACCATAGGGTTTCAGGAACTGAAGAGTCTGCTTCTACTCAGAAGAAAGCCTCGTGGAAACGGATCCTGCTTTTACCTCGATTCTTGAAGTTTGCCAGTGGATTTCCTAGGCAAGGGAGACAGTCGGGATTCTCCTAGTGATGACGAGTGGCATCGAAATGATTTGTCACCAAATTCCAAGTGAAGAGCACAGACACAGGACTCACCGTCCCTCACCCGCAAGTGGTAGCGAGGGGACGGCCATTTAAACAGTCGGACGTAACGAGCATGGTTTATGTCAAATGGTGGCCCCAGAGCTCCACTCAGAGGGCTGGCCCTTTATTTGCAAAATCCCAGACTGAGAATTCCATCGGCTTGGATCTGTGGCTGGTGGCAGGTTGCTGGCTGCCTCTGACATTGGTGGGAAGAGCAGTCATCAGCTCTCAGACGACCCACTGAAAATGCTTTCCGCCTAATAAGGAAGCGTGGCGCATGGCCTGAGGGTCACCGCACGTCAGCAGTTCCATAGTTCCTGGGCGGAGATGCAGGTGGGAAGAAGGCAGAGAAGCCCAGGTGATTGGGGAACATCCCGGGCCAGGGCGATCAGGGAACTTGCAGGAGAGACCTAGAGGTGGGGGCTGTGATCCACGTTTGATCACTCAACAGCGATTGCGATGGGCCATGTTAAGAACCAGAGTTACAGCCTTGAAAAGATCCCGGTGCTCTCTGCATCGTATGAGTGTGTATTTGCTACTACGCACTCAGATATTAATCACGCAATGTCATGAGCCGTAACTGTCATTTTGGTTAAGTTACACTAGAAATGTTGGTGGAAGAACACCACGGTTCTTAACTGGGCCCTGATCTACAGCTTTAGGGGAGTTTCCACTGTGATGAGCCTTCTTCCTGGCTGAGCAATCGATTGTTCCCAAATGTAGTCACGGTAGGGTAGACTGATTGCTCTGGCTGATCACCCCAAATTTCAGCCGCTTTACACAATGTTTGTTTCCCATTTTTGTTGCATTTAAGGATTGTAGGCCGGTAGAGTGGAGAAGGCTGCTCAGTGCAGGCTTCAAGATCCAGAACATTCTATCCTGCGGCCCTGTGGACCCCACTTGACGCACACAGGTGGGTGCCGCCCACTGCCATCATCCCGTCCATTCTCTTGGCCCCTTTGGTGACACGTCCCACCTAAGAGCAACTGGAATTAGAAAATGGGGCTAGGAGAGTGCCCCGGAGGGTGAAGGAACAGGGCCATCCGTGATCTTTCTGGCCACCCTCTGCCTTTGGGACCTCTCCGTTCAATAGTATGTTGCTAGGATGGCATGGTTGACAACCGTGCCACGTCTGTTGGTATTGGTTTGTCAACCAAGAAACACTCATCCCTGTGGCTAAAAGTCAACATTACTCTGCTTTGTCTCCTTCACAAAATTATCCAGTAACTATTTTCTAAGGAATGGTCTTGCCTTATACTTTCCTGGAGTTATAAGTTAGAAAGCATTCTTTTTTATTTTAATTTTTAAAGTTCTTTGGTCAAAGGCTAAAGCATGCTCACAGGCAAAAAAATAAGTAATTAAGACTTTCTAAACAAAATTATCACATGCCACGAGGCTGAGATGCCTGCTTACAGGGCTCTTTTGAGACTCGAATGAAGTCACACAGGTGAAATCAGAGATGATGCAATGGTAGGGGCTCAGTAAACATGACTTATATTTATTGTAATTTCACAGGAACTTTCACAGAAGGGTGCTTAAGGAAAATCCCTCAGTAAGCCAACCTAACTGGCATCTAAAATAGTCCATATTCTTTTATTTCTTGAGCAGCAAGGGCTAAAAGACATGTTCTCTGAGTTGTAGTATGATAATACAAGCCCGACTATTGAAAATGGCCTGGCACGTGTTTTCCTGACCTTGCTGTAGGGCTTGATGTGCCCTTGGTGCCCAGATGAGAAGGCACCATCCCCGCCTACTCTAGGTTCACGGTTCAGGGGGGGCAGATGCTTCCGTCGGGCTTTCCCGAGGCTGCTGAAGTGGCCTGTGACAACAGTGCTGCTTGGGCAGCTCTCTTTGTGGGCAGTTTAGCTGTCTCTGTGCGATGCTAATTTTTTCATTCACTCAGTATGGATGGAAACAGTGTTGCTCTGGAATTTTCTGGTATGCTTCTGAATTTTAAGTCTCTTCCTCCATGGATGATAGCAGGCTTAGAGACCTCACAGGGCTGGTTCAAGGTGAACACGTGCCAACATAGGTAGAAGCTCTCCCATAAATAGCGGAGCAGCCTGATAACCTGTAACTGTCCGTGTTATTGAACCTTCCATGCCAAGACACTCTCTCTAGAATGTCATCTTCTGTGAAAACAAACAGGAAATTACAAAATGCTTTCCCACAATCAAATGGGTGGCGGCACTGGGTAGCAAACATTCCTGACGCTAAGATGCTAAGACACTCACCAAACAATCCTTTTCTTGTCCTTTCTAGAACTTTCTAAGTTTCTAGATGATTTTTGCTGCATTGGGGCTTAACAAATGGATGTCCCTGTTGATTCTGACCACACATGCTGCCTGATGGGTGACTTTAATCATTAATGGATTGTTGGTGTTCCCTGATTAGACCTGAATTGTTTATTTTTAAACTCTGCGATTATTTTAGTTAGAAAATCAGGGGATGCAAATATTTGGAAGTAGAGTACAGAGGTATGACTATATTATCAGGCTGTGTCTCAGAAAGACAGATGAAACAAAAGAGAGAAAGAAGTATAAAAATAGTTAAGAACGAAGCTTACTGGATTCCAAACACCTAAAGCAAATCTGTCTTTAATTTTTGAACCATTCAATTAATGTTTTTCTACTTTCCCCCTCGAACTTTTTATAAGCAGACCAGGATTCTATAGCTAAGGAGCTGGTAATCCAGGGTGTATTTACATACAATGAAATGCATTGTTTGAAGAGTAAACAGGACGGTAGCTCATATATCGGAGTCTAAGTTAATTGTCCATTTGAGAGTAAGAGGAAGCTTTTCCTTAACCATTTGCCCTTAGATTTTGATTGAGTGATATTTGCTTCAATTCAAGATGCTGAGTGGATAGCAAAGCCAGAGTGCGATCATTCCATCCCATCCTATTAGTATGTTCGGCTAATACCAACCAGTATTCAGCTATCCCTTAGAAACATGACGCCCTCTCTCCTGAGCGTCGCCGGTCATCCAGATGGCCATCTCCAAGGAAGCAGACACCCTGAACCAGCAGCCCTTGACCTCTCCTTGTGGGGAGAGCCACTGCTGACCTTGAGAGTGAGGGTGTGCTGTGGAGGGCGAGATGCTCTCGAGGCATAAATGCCTCCTGGGTGGGTCCTTGGCATTTATTTCCTCTGACATACTTGTGTTTTCCTAACCCTCATTGGCAGCAATGCTCCTGAGCTCAGAAAGAGAAAAACGTGAGGCTGGTTCTCAGAGGTCAGCCTTCACCAGAGTGGCCCCCTTACAGCTCTAAAATTAAGAAAAAGAGAACAAGAGAAAGAGGTAAAGAGAGAAAGAGACAGAGAAAGGAAGGAAGGAAGGAGGGAGAGAGGGAGGGAGGGAAGGAAGGAAGGAAAGAAAGCAGGAAGGAAGGAAGAAGGAAGGAAGGAAGAAAGGGATGGAGGGAGAGAGGGAAGGGAGGAGGGAGGCAGGAAGGAGAGGGAAGGAAGGAAGGAAGGAAGGAAGGAAGGAAGGAAGGAAGGAAGGAAGGAAGGAAGGAAAGAGGGAGGGAGGGATGGGAGGAGGGAGGGAGAGAGGGAGGAAGGAAGACGAGAAAAGAAGGAGAAACTATTAATTCCCAATCCTGAGTCACTCAGCTATCCTCTTGCTCACCCTCCCATGGAAAGATCTGGGCCCTGGATCCTGAGAGTGGCAGCCCCCGAAGCCCACCCCACCCCTGGCCGAGTGACAGCCGCACTCTTCAGGGCAAGCTGGCAGATCTGGGCAGGGGATGGGGAGAGGGAGCTGCCAGCCTTCTTTGCAATTCAGATGGTAATGTTCTCCTGGGCTGGTTTACCATCTGCTGGGCACTCAGACATTTCTCTATTTGGTCATTAATTAATGTCCTAACTACCAAGCCACACTAAACGTGCAGCACTGCTATTTCCGAGGCACTTGTTTACAAAGTCAGTGCAATGGCTTCTCTCTCAAAAGCTAAGACTTTTTCCTGCTTGAGAATGGCCTGTTCTGCTGTGGGTTTGATGTTAAGACAGATTTTTACATCATGAACTCATTTCGTTTCAGTGCTCCGAGGTTGGTCAAATGAGTAACATCCGAATGTTTATTTTCAGTGTTTTCCCTAAAAAGTAACATGGAGTCTAAGCAGCACAAAGGTCTCTTTATTCCTTTAATGACCTGGTGATTACGGATGGGGCTTAGGGCCTAAAGACACGTGCTCTTAGATTTCCAAGTCAAAGACCGAGTCGCCATCTTGGTCCCATCCCCTGAGACGCTGGTTGGTCAATACTTGCAGATGTTCTATTTAAACTCAACACGTGACCTTGGGCACATCTCAAAGCACCTCCGTATTTTGGTTTCTCTCTCTGAAATGGAATTGGAGGCAAGTGGGCCTGTGAGGAAATTTCCAGCCAAAGATCATCAATGTGATGATGATACCCGGCAGGAGAGGCTTTAGCAGAAAATGGGTCAAAAAGAGGGTATGAGGGTCGAACCCTCGGCAATGGGATTAGCGCCCTTTTAAGAGTCAGGAGAGACCTTGCTTCCTCTCTATCTCTGCCACATGAGGACACAGTAAGAAGTCAGCTGTCTGCGAGCGAGGGAGAGATTCTCACCAGACACTGGCCATGCTCCACCCTAATCTTAGACTTCCAGCCTAAAAAGTGTAAGAGGCTCTGTTGCTGATAGCCACCCAGTCTGTGGTACTTTGTTGCAGGAGCCTGAACAGACTAAGACAGCATGAAAGCAAAGATGTCCGTGACGCTCGGCCTTGTGCTGGCTGGAGAAGGGAGAGAAGGTTAGTCTCTGTAGATGCCCTCAAGACTGTCCAGCCCTGTTGATAGGATTGACTAGCCAACCAATGGGCAAAGTCAAATAATCAACCCATAATATGATTACAGAAAGAGCTGGGAACTTCCCAAGCCCTTTGGGTGCTAGCCCAGCAAACCATTGAGTAGAATCTTTTGGTCAATGGGACTAGAAGTACACAGGCATTCTTGCTTCATTGAACTTGAGGCTTAAAACCAACAGGCTCTCATGTAGGGCCTTGGTGGAGGGCATCAGCCCCAAATGAAGCGACTCCTTCAGAAAGTGTTCGCTATTATATTTCAGGAGGTAACGTTTTCCCACCTCCATTTCTTTGAGTAGGAAACGTTGGACAATCCGGTTAATTTTGGTATCATGGATTCAGTGTTTTCACATGCTACAGAGGAACAGGCATCCCTAGTGAACAACCCTCAAGTCAGAAAGGGCAGCCAGCTGCGAGTCTGGGTGAGAAAGTATGGAGTCACTTTTTCAGGTCCCTACCATCCTGGGATTGGATGACGTGACGTCCTGCTATCCTGAAAGTCAGTGCTGGGTCCTCCTGGTCCTCCAGGCTCTATGCTTTCAGAAGTGCCTCCAAGGAGGGCCTAGAGTGCCATCGTCCCTGATGCCACGGTGAGCATGGGCAGGTATCCTATGGTACCCCAAGAGTGGGCACCCTGTCAGGTGGGAGAGGGGGAGCAGCAGGAGTCCCAAAGTGGGTTCTCTTCCAACGGGAAGCCTGGTTTCTGAGGGGCATCCCCAGATGGCAGCTGCAGGACGTGAGGCTAAATAGCCAGACAGGGGAGGGGAGGATACAGGCAGACCTGGCTTCTGGAGCCACGGTGAGCCCAAGGCCTGGGGGTTCAATCCCATGGGGAGATGGCGGGCTGATGGTGAAGCTGAGGCTGGGGCCGGGCCCAGAGGAGACAGGGCTTGACTTTAGCAGGCAGGTAAGCCAACACAGAAAATGTCTGTTTCCTCGTACATCCTTCCTCTTACGACTTTCATCACTTCGTGGACCATTCTGTCAATCAATCTATCACGTTAAAATATGGGCCAAGTGTCTCCTTTGGGAGAGCACCCCCAGGGATCCCAGCTACTTCCCCCCTGACTGCCACCCCCAGCTGCAGCTACCGTTGGGGTGAGTCCCCCCAGATCTTTCATGAGGGCTCGGCAAGGGGAGGAGAGCCCAGGGCCCCCACACGTGGCATCTTTGTACATAGCCTGGGGAATTCTCTAGGCTTCTCACTACCTGTTGAGACTGCAGACTGGAGTGACGTGCGCAGTCCCGAACAACAATCCCTCTGAACTGTTCTAAGCAGGAACACCTGTACTCGCCCTTTTGGGAAATTCTGTGCTCTAGGCAGCGCTTTCTACAGGGTGTCACCCTCCGTGTGTGTGTACCCTACCCCCCAACTGCCTCCAAGCTGGCAGCCAGGCAGAAACATGAACTACTCTATTGTCACTGACTCTGCTAATTAAAGCTGACACACATGTGCAAACAACAACCCCACCCCCACCCCAAGAAAAGGCTAAAAAGAAAACAATACCTCAAAATATTTCCTCCTGGACAGCCTTTGACCTCCACGCAGGCAAACCTCGGGGAGAAGCCCCTATCGCGAACGGCTTAAATCTATCAAAACACCTTCTTGATTGATAAACATGCCAGGTTTATATTATGATTACTGCATACAATTTTCTGTCACTGTTAATTTATTTGAAAGTCTTAACCTGGTAGGGTATGACACCGGCAGTATTTTATAATGAGAACGGTGGAAATAAATCATCCCCTCCAAATAGTACAAAGAAAGCACTCCCCAATCATTCAGTACGCAGGTGCCAGAATCCGAACAGGCTCACCACGCAAACAGACAGACAGATGCACCCACTGGGATGAATATCCCCGGATCTGAGCCCTTTAAAAGCTGTGAGAGTTACTGGGGCTCCTGTAGGTTTTTCATCTGATGGCGTCCAAGTGCTTTGGCCCGCAGAGTGCTAACCTCTCTCTTCATCTGGGCCCAAACCGAAAAACAAAAAACAAAAAAAACGCCAAAAAACACCTAAGGCACAGCGAGGTTCGGTCCCTGGTCTGCATTTGGCATTGCCAGCACCTGAACTTGGAGCCCAAACCCCAGAAGGAACGCTCCAAGCGAGGTCTTTCTCCTCCACCGGAAAGTGGGGTGTGGGATGCAGGCGGCGGTCCGAGGAGGAGGCGCTGCTGGGCGACTGAGGGAGAGCCACCGGGACGTGAGCCGCAAGGCGGCTGGGTGCTGCAGATCCCTGGCCGCCCAGCCCACCCCAGCGGCGCACCTCACCCGGGGACTGGAGGGTGGGGTCCAGGTACCCGCACGCCGTGTCCGTGGGCAACACCCGCCTCCGCTAGGCCGCTCTTCCGTAGTTGGGGGACATCCAGACAATATTGAAGCCTTCCCAAATGAACTTTGCAGAGAGACATTTTCATTCGCTGCCTCCCTCCTCATGCATATTAACAAATGGTATGCGCGGCCTCATTTAATTCAGTGATTTTACATTCCGATCACTTTCTCTTTTACAGCTATTTTTACCGGGCTTCATTAATCTTTGTTGAATACAATGGCATACATCTTTAATGCGGCCGCTGTCAAGTCATATTTCAGCAAGAGCCGCAAACTGAATGGCAGGGAGCAATATTAATAAATTTAACATAGACTATATCAATTTTTAACAGAACGAATGTGGAAAAGCTAAATGTATTATTTTTCGTTTAAATCATAGGGTTTATCACCGGTTAAGTAGCAGCGATTTCGCGGAAACTTGTGACGCGCCATACAAATAGATTTACATCTCATTAATAAGTAAATTAGGCAAATGCCTTTCAAGTTCAGACAAGTACATAAGTGTAATCTCCATATTAAAGGAGTAGTCTTTGATAAACCACCGAGGAATTGTGGCGGCCAAGGATGTGACATGTTGCGGGGGCTGGTGGCTGGTCTGCGGGCCCACCTTTAATTACACCCCTTCATTACTAAAGAGATAAGTGTCTCTCCAGTTAAGATTCTATAAATGAACAGCATGCTAGCACCTCCCAAATCATTTTTGCAGGAACCATGAAAAGGTGGTAACAGTTATGAACAAAAACGAATTATCACCTGTTCTTTCTCTTTCCGACCCGGCAATAACGTGGGTCTATTGACATGAATTCACCTTAAATCTCTGCACGAAATGACCCGGTAAGGATGCTATTTTTGTTTAAGGATGAAAAGGGGAGGGAGACGAAGAAGAAGGAAAAAAAAAAAGCACAGCAACGACGACCCTGGTGTGTCTTTTTTGTTTTGTTTTGTGTTTTTGTTTTTTTTGTTTTTTTAAATTTCTCTTCATAAATCCCAACAGAGATAATTTGCTGTAAAATGTAAGCCCAGTGAGAACTTGCCTGTCTGTGTTAAATAAAAAGTTACGGTTGGCAGGAGGCATGTTTTTGCAGTAGCTTTAGCGATTATAGGAAATTACATGCAAAGCCAGAGTTCTGATCCTAAGTTAATTTATAATTGGAAAAAACTTATTAATTAGCTATGTCACTCTAATTAAGAATTAGAAGAGTGTGCGCTAGGACATCAGTCAGTAGCCAACTGACAGGAGTTTCTTAAAGCCCAGAAGAGACAGCTGTTCAGCCTTGCCCACTGTGTCCTGCCTCTTCCGGGAGACTGGCGCGCACAGACGCCCGTCCTGTGTCCTGAAGCTCCGGGGAAGGGCTAGAGCGTCCTGAAGACGGGCCACCCGCAGCCGAGGGGCTGGCCCAGGCCCAGCGGCCTGCGCTGCTTCCACGTGGGACCAGAAACTTCTAGACACACACTCCCACACACGTACACACACCCCTCTGAGCCTTTCCCACCGTCTTCCAGCTTGGTTCTATTTTTGTTTCCAAACTGGCTTTTCTTCCTCTGCATTTTTTTAAGCACCTTTTAATTATTTTCTTTCTTGCCAATGATAGATACCAAAAAAAGAATTACATATGTAAGCACTTTGAAAGGTCAGAAGATTTCTTAAAAGACGTGTGTAACTAAAAACGAAATTTCAGAATCCGTAATCCTAGGACCTCCCCAGGTTGGCCACTCTTCTTCGCATGGAATTTGCACTTTCCAGGGGCAAAACGGGATGCGAAACGGCTTCTATTCGGACCGATTATTAAGACAGAAAATGAAATAAGAACACAAACAGAATGAAAGCTACTGTCTAAGTTAATTGTTCTCTGAAAAAAAAAAAATACATGATTAATTTTTTTAACCCAACCTAAACCTTTGCCATCTGTAAGGGTCATTTTCCACGCGAAGGTTTGCTTTCAATTAGGGCCGAACAAAAGCTCAAGTGGGCATTAGAGAGAGTTCCGTTTTCTTATTTGAATACCAAAAAAGATGTCCCCCAGATAATGATGCTTAAAAAAAAAAAAAATCTCTGCATTAGCACATTTCCGCCATTCTATTCCATTTGCTGGCAAAATACAAGATTCCTGATACACTTGTCTTACGAGGTTAATGATCTTTTGTTGTCTGCTCTAAGCCTATTATTCATTTTAAATTAGAGGCAAAGTGGTGTGTTTAAAAGTAATTCAAATGGGAAGTAGTCTTTCTTTAAAATAAGGGGCTTTAATCCCTTTTCACAATCATTAGCCTGTACTTAGTTGAAAGAACAAGGTTGTGTAGGATAAGGAACAGTTCGCTGGGTATTTTGGGTGTTGCCTGTAATGAAGCTCCAGGGGCAAGGGCGGAGGGACCCCCTACTTCCCGAATCCCTCCTAGCGCTCTGTTAACTCCGTGGGTTTTCGGCAGAACTGGGGAGTTCCCAGCGAGGCCGCGTGTCCGGGAGGTAGTCTGGGACTTACTCGGTACGCTACGCTACTAGTCTCAGTAAAGATCGCCCGGTTTTAGAAGGAACTCAAATTCTGAAAGGCAAACCTATTTTAAAGTCAAGACTGGAGGGGCACCTGGGTGGCTCAGTCGGTTAAGTGGCCGACTTCGGCTCAGGTCATGATCTCACGGTCTGTGAGTTCGAGCCCCGCGTCGGGCTCTGTGCTGACAGCTCAGAGCCTGGAGCCTGCTTCGGATTCTGTATCTCCCTCTCTCTGGCCTTCCCCTGCTCATACTCTGTCTCTATGTCTCTCAAAAATAAATAAACGTTAAAAAAAAATTAAAAAAAAATAAAGTTAAGACTGGAGATTGTGGCGTTTATCCTGAGAAGATTAAAATCTCTAAGGCCTATGGCCCTTCTAGCTTACCAGCAGGTGCAGAGAAGGTTCAAGGAAACCCGGTGAAGTCGGTGACCGCTTGTGCTGGCGTCCGGGACGAGGAAGTACACACTCTCCAGGAACCTGGTCTGCGGCCCGGTGGTTACCGGGTCCACAGGCAGCGGAAGGCCTTCCCTGCCGTTCCCCGCCCCTGTCACCTGGGACCTCTGCTCCGAGACTGCAGAAGCCTTCCCAGTCTGTTTGGTGAACTTGGCAGCCTCACTGTAAAGTGCGGCTTGAAAGGTCAGCCCTCAGCCGCGCTCGCATCCGACACCTGCCGGTCACAGGTGAGCCCATTTGAAGAGGTCCGTTCTCCACTGTGCCAGGGAGAACCCGTCTTTGTTGCCGGGGCCTCAGGGTCTGGCATGAGGTATGGCACGTAGTAGGCATTTTATGGATCAGTTCGTGAACGGAGGGAGAGCAGAGGCAGTGCAGCAGCTGACACGGAGCTCGAACTCCGTCTCTCCACCTACCGAGCCCCTCAGAACCAGCTGGTTCCTCCCTGTTCCGCCTCCTCTGGATGCTGGAGGGGTTCCTGTTCCCCTTACCTGTTGGGCAGAGCCTCCAATGTACTCAGAGGGGCTCGATTTCTTTGGAGTGGAAAGGGGTCTTTTAGGTCAGATAGCTCTGAAGGAGGAGCTGACTCTTTGGGGTTCTCACGAGCTCCACGACAAGCAGAGGAAGTACCTGGGAGCCCTTCGCCACCCTCCGCCTGCTGGGGCTCCCTACTCCGTGAGTTCGATAGCCCGGGGAAGCAGGACCCGCTGGGGCTGTTGGAGGAAAGAGAACGCATCCCGATGAAGGGGAGGACAGCCCGCTTTGCTGGATGGGCGTGTTCTGGAAAACCGATCCGTCTACCGCAGCCTGTCCTTTGCTGGCACGACTATTTCCTTATGTTGCTTAGGGTGTGCTCACTCGACGCAAGGAGTTCAGAAAAGGAAAAAACAAACCACAAAACATGTAACTTTTAGTCTAGCATAGTTTTCATTATTGGCGAAAGAAAAAATGATTGTTCTCCTGGAAAATTTAAGAATTGAAAAGAATTACTAAAAATATTAGAAATAATAAGATTTCCATGACATCCATAATTTTAAATAAATAAACCAAAATCTGTCACCTTCTTATATGCCAATGATAATCATTATGGTAATCAAATGGGTATAAGGCTCCATTGACAATTGCAAAACCACTCTATAAACTACCTAGGGATAGTTATCAAGAAATGCATGGGGAAAGTATATGAGGAAAACTATAAAAATCTAATAAGAGACATAAAATAAGGCTTGAATCAATGGAGATGCAAACCATGTTTTCAGAAAGGCTCGGTTTTGTTTATGCTAAATATCATACCCATAAAAATCCAACGGGACTTTTTGTGTGGGGTAAGGGTTAGAAATGGATAAAATGATTTCTGAGATAGACATGCAAATTGTCAGAATGCTTCGGAAAAACCCATATAAACAGTGAGGAGGAGCTGAATGCTTCATGCATCAGGCGAACCACGGTGCGGCGGTGGTGCAGATACAAAGAGATCCGAAAAGCAGAAGAAAGAATATATATGTGTGTATGTATGTATATGTATATATACACCCAAATATGCATGGCAATCCGCTATGTGCTTTAAGGTGGCATTCTAAATCAATATAAAAAATAAATTGCTTACTAAATGTGGGCAGGACCCCTACGTAGGCATTTGCAAGGTGGGGATGGGGAGATTTCAGTACCACCCGGGTGCCGCGCCCAGACGTCCTGGTGTGGCTTTCTAAACGACAAGAGGCTCCCTTTCACAGAATCATCATTTTATTATTTTGAAAGTTTTTTGGGGTTTGTATTATGACTGTTGATTCCAAAGGCGGTGCTTGTATATCTGTTTTTGAGAATTTTCAAGCAGATGGCAGTAAAGAGTCTTGGTTGGACACGAGTTATGGTATTATGACAATTTTCCAGAATATGAAAGTCAAGTGCCTAGCTCTCCCATGGTGGATCTGTATCATTCTGCCTAAGACATAGGGAGGAAGATCAGACTCCATTACTGAACAATCTAGAAACATCGAGTATGACCAAAGCCTCTACTCAGTGAGGGCCCTGTCTCTGCTCTGCCTATCTACAGGTATCTTTTTAAAAAGTAAATACAAAAAATAAATGAAATAGACTTAACAATAAACAAACAGCAACAACAAACTATGATTGTCGGCATCCTGGCTAAGAATTTGAACATTTTATGCTATAGTTTATATCCTTTGCTGTTTGTTTAATTTATCAGAATAATATTGCTGAGTTTCCCATTTAAACTGCAAGTACTTCCGGGGCACCTTGGTGGCTCAGTTGGTTGAGTGTCCAACAACAGCTCGGGTCATGATCTCACAGTTTGTGAATTTGAGCCTCACATCGGGCTCTGCGCTGACAGTGCAGAGCTTGCTTGGGAGTCTCTCTCTTTCTCTCTCTGTCCCATCCCCACTTGTGCTCTCTCTCTCTCTCTCTCTCTCAAAATTAAAAAAAAAAAAAAGACAAACTTTAAACTACAAATACTTTTAGGTAGATCATGAATCATTATATAATTATTAATATTTATTTTCTAATAATAATTTATTTTATTAAAAAATTGATTTGTGCTGATTGTTCTTAAGAAATAATAGTATATTAAATTATTTTTTTTCTTTATGTTTTTGACCAGAAGCGTCTTATTCCTCATCACAAACCCCAAAATGAAGTTCAGACCTGTTGCAACTTTAACATAAAAAGGAAAGCTCCACATGAAGCAGAAGATATAAATAAATGACCTTGAGGAGGGGAAGGGTCTTCTAATCTCAATTCAAAGAATAAAATCATAAAAAAAAGATGGCGAAATTATTTGAGGAAAAATAACATATTTTTATAAACACTTCCTAAAATTTTATAATATTTCAATAACAAGCAAGAATTAAAGCAAAACAAAAAACAAAAAAAAAAAAAAAAGAAAGAAAGAAAGAAAAAAAGGAAAATCTAGAAGGAAAATGCCGGCCCAGGACAGGCTGGGACACTGCATCCCTGCAGGGCAGGGGCCAGCAGCCTACTTACTGCATGAACGCTTCCTGCAGATCAGGTCAAAAAAGTTAACACCTTGGTTCAAAAATGGTCAAAGAAATGGAAAGGGAATGAGGCAAATGGGAAGATGGTGACAGTCCCTTGTCATCAGAAAATGAAAATTGAGGCACCTGGGCGGCTGAGTCGGTTAAGCGTCCTATTTCAGCTCAGGTTGTGATCTCTCAGTTCGTGAGTTTGAGCCCCGTGTCAGGCTCTGCATTGGTGACACAGTAACAGTATGCGAACCTGAAATACGCAAAAACGAAAAGAAGCAAAATAAACCCGCATGGAAAGTCATGTTGAATATAGGAAGAAACCGTCAAGAAGAAAGAAACTTATACAAATCCTGTGAAGGAAATCATCATAAAGTAGTATAAATTTTGATATTTTAATACTCTTTACTTTTGTTTCCGGTGTTCAGCATAAGACATTAAGGGAAGATAAAAGCGGTTTTTTCCCCCTAAGTTGTTTACAAAAGGAGAGCTATTTTAAACAATTAAGACTTCATATAGTAGAGAACTGGTTAGGTTAATTACAAAATATCTATGACATAAAATACTATGCAGTTATTAAAGTGAGGCTGTGGGAGCGTAGTTAATATCATACAACCTCGTCTTGCATTACTGTGGATTTTCCCCCACGCACAACCACATAAACGCTGAAAACGCACACACCGAAAGTTAGCAGTTGGTCTCTGCAAACTCGGAATGCTTTCATCACGAGCACGCCTTTTCCTTTATAATCAGGACATCTTGAAGCTATCGTTGAAGACACTATTTCTGTTCAGATTAAAATAATCTGGGGCGCCTGGGTGGCTCAGTCGGTTAGGCGGCCGACTTCGGCTCAGGTCATGATCTTAGGGTCTGTGAGTTCCAGCCCCGCATCGGACTCCGTGCTGCTGGCTCAGAGCCTGGAGCCTGCTTTGGATTCTGTGTCTGCCTCTCTCTCTGCCCTTCCCCGGCTCATGCTCTGTCTCTCTGTCTCTCAAAAATCTCAAAAATAAATAAACGTTAAAAAAAATTAAAAAAAAAATTTTAAATAACTTCTCATTCTGAACGACGGAAACGTAGAGGTCCAGGCAACAAATCTGAGTGAAGATGCCCGGATGTCTCTGTGGGGGGAGGGCCTTCCTAGGTGCAATCCTCCCGTTCCGTTCTTGCTGCGTCCGAGTCTGGAGATGGGGATTCCGTACTCCCCTCCCCACCCCCCACCTCATCACCACCACCATCATGGGCTCCCAAGGCCAACACTGCTCGCTTTGCTGGGTTTCTGGCTGGCTTGTGAGCAGACGTGGGACAAAGCTGCCAAGAAATAGGAACTTGGAGACTGATGACCAGCAGGGAGTTAGTCTCCCCAGGGAAGTTTCAGGTGTGGGCGGCTGAGCCTGTAAATGCAGGTCGCTGGCCCCCACCGCAGTGTGACGAATCCGGCTAGGCGGGGAGGCCGGGAGATCTCGGGCGTCTCTAAAATCCCAGGGTTCGGCAGATGAGGCCGGGGCTGCTGTTTGGTATCAGCAGCATGCCAGTCTTCTCACTGAAAGCGTGTCGTGGGGAGCCCCGCACGCGGGATGGATTGGAGCAGACCCCAGGCCCTCGGGCCCCCCTGGAACCAGCACCACCACTACACATCGGAGCTCTGGCTTTGCAGCCATTCAAAGCCGCAAGCACCTGGAAGTCAGGCAAGGGCTGGCTGGCACAGACCGTCTGGACAGGCAGAGAAATCTGCAAACAGGTATTTTTTTTTCTTTATCCATCTTTATATTATTTCCCTGACTGCGATGATAACATTTTTTTTTAATTTTGGAGGAAAAGAGTAATTAAGAATGCATAAATTCACTACGATGAGCGTGGTAGACAGTGTGAGAACACAGAAAGTGTTTCCTGGTCTATGTAGTGGGAAAAAAAAAAACTGAATTAAAATTTATTTTTGTAGCCTGAGTGTGACCGCTGAAATGAGGCCATGCAGGGCTGGGCGTGGATGACAGAGACAGACAGATGGACTATCAAGTACAGACTAGACGGAATGTCAAGTATGTCGATAGAATACGAAGGACATAAAACATATGTGTTGAATGAATGAATGGGGGGAAAGTAACCAAATGACGCGACTCCAGAGGAAGTGTGGGAGGTAATGTTGATACGGGCGAGTCCACAATTTTCACTGCTTTTCTCTACTTTTACAATTTGCTTTGATCAGTTCATGTTAAGTTTTCAAAATTATTAACTAGAATCCGATTCTAAACCAAACTTCCGGCTTGAGGCACTGAAGGACCACAGGGCTGGAGGAAAGACCTAGACTCTGAGGAGACCAGACCCGGAACACAAAGCATTCCTACGAGACGGTGACTTGTGCTCTTCCAGACAACACCGTCATGGGGAGAAAGGAAAGGAGGGGAGAGACTTTTAGACCAAAAGGGACTAAAGAGACTTCACCAATCGAAAACAAACGTGGGTCTAAATTGGATCTTAGACTATAGGATATGCAGGAGATATATATGAGATGTAATTACTATATATATTTTTTTCTTGAGATAATTAGTAATTAGAGATACTAGGATTCAGTCTGTATATCAGATAATACTATGAATTTATTTACAAGTTTTCAGTGTAATAGTGACTGTGTAGAAGAATATACCTTCTTCCCGGGAAACAGAGGGTGAGATGTTTATAATTTAAGTATCATGAGGCTTCCAGCGTTCAAATAGCTGAAAAATTTCCAATACAGAAAAAAAACATGTGTGTATAAAGACATACAGAGGGCGGCAGCAAATATGGCAAGATGTGAACAGCTGCTATACCTAAATAGAAGATACGTAGGTGTTTATTGCATGATTTTTTTCCCCAGCATTTTTGTGTGCTTGGAAAATTTCATAATAAAGTTTTGGGAGAAGATTTTATAATCAATATCTGTGCGTGTTAAGGCGCACGTGTGGGTACACGCACACAAACATGCATGCAGCGATACAGACATACATGTTCGCCTCAGCTCTCCTCGTTACAGGAGAAGGGTGGGCCCCAGGAGTTGTGACTGAGTCGCACTAGGAAGCAGAGGGCTGAGGTCCCGGAATCAGTCTCATTTCCTGGTCTCCACGGGGCTGTGAGCCCGGCCTGACCTCCAGAAGGTGTCTCCCCATTCAGTTCAGAACTCACTGCCAGGCTCTGTCCCGGTGAGGAGGCAAGAGGAGAAATCAGAGCTTGGTCTCTGCTCGGGGACGATCTTCAGAAACCAGATCGGCACCCACAGGCTCCCTGGCATTTATGACAGCACCACTGGCAAGAGCCTCTGTATATCCTATTCCTGCAGGGGAAGCTGTGTGTGTGTGTGTGTGTGTGTGTGTGTGTGTGTGTGTGTGTGTGTGTGTGTGTGTGTTGGGGTGGGGGTCCCAGGGGACAAGCAGGTAAGGTGGTCCGATGGAAATGTCGCCATTTGGGGGACTGACAGTACAGAGAGACGTCCCAGTTACGGCGTGTACAAGCCGTGCCTCGGACGTGGGATGCGCAAGCTACACAGCAGTGCCGATAATCAGAGAATAATCAGTATAATCTACTTGTAGGTTATAATCACATCCAGTCTTTTTTAAAGACATAATTCACATATGATGAAATTCACCCTTTGACACTGTGCACGTCACTGCTTTTAGTATATTCACAAGTGTATGCAGCCATCACCAGTATCGAATTCCAGAACATCTTCATTGCTCACCCCCAAAACTGTACCCATTACCAGGCCCTCCCCATTTTCTCCTCCACCCGGCAACCACTAATCTTTCTATCTGCATGCACTGGCCTGTTCTGGACGTTTCATATGAGAGGAATAACGCAACATGTGGTCTTTCGTGTCTTGCTTTTTTATTTAGCATGCTGTTTTCAACCATGTTGTACTGTGTGTCAGCGCCCGGTTCCTTTGTACAGACGCACGAGTCACGTTTTGCTCACCCATTTGGCAGTTGACGGACATCTGTGTTTCTTCCACTTTTTGTCTCTTAAACATAATGCTGTTATGAACATTTGTGCAATTGTGTGTGTGGATACGTGTTTTCAATTCCCTTAGTTATAGACCTCAGGGTGGAACTTCCAGATCATACGAGGGTCTTCCAGAATTTTCCAAAGTAGCTGCACCATTTGCGTTCCCACCAGCGATGTGTGAAGGTACAGTCTCAATAACGCTTGCTATTTTCTGTGTTATTGTAGCTATTCTAGTAGGTGTGAAGAAGTTTTTGATTTGCAAGCTCCTGTCTACAGCCATACCTCCCTGAATGTGCCCGATCTCGTCTGATTTGCAAGCTCCTGACTAATGATGTTGAACATTTTTTTATGTGCTTATTGACCATTTATATGTAATAATATAATAATATAACATAAGACAATAATATATAATATAGTATAATGTATAATATGTGATATGTAATATCACATATATATATATATATATATATATTAGAGAAAAGTCCATTTAAATCCTCTGCATATTTTTATATTGGGTTATTTGCATTTTTTAATATATTTTTAATACAATTTTTTGTCAGATTTGTTTCCATACAACACCCAGGGCTTGGTTGGTTGACTTGTAAAATTCCTTATATATTCTAGATACTACAACTTTATAACGATTTGATTTGATTTTTTTCACATTCTGTAGATTGTCTTTTCACTTTTTTGGTAGTTCTTTTTGAAGCATAAAAGTTGTTCATTTTGATGAAGTCAAATTTATTTGGGTTTTTTGGGGGTTACTTAAGCTTGAGGTATCATATCTAAAAACACATTGCCTAATCTAAGGAAATGAATATTTATGCCTATTATTTCCATATAAGAATTTTATAGTTTCAGCTCTCACGTGCAGGTCTTTGATGCATTTCAGTTTATTTTTGTATATGGTGTGAGGTAGGGGTTAGACGTTTTATTTTGCATGTAGCAATAGATTCAGAACACCATTTGCTGCAAAGACTATCTTAACATTCTTGTTAGAAATCAATTGACTAAAAATATTTGGTTTTATTTCTGGACACTCAATTCTATTCCACTGATCTATAAGCCTATTCTTATGCCTGTACCACACTGTCTTGAATACTGGGGCTATATATTAAGTTTTTAAGTTGGGAAGTGTAAGTCCTCCAACTTTGTTTCTTTTTTTTCAAGATTGTTTTGACCATTTAAGGTCCCTTGCATTTCCATATAAATTTAGGATCAGCTTGTCAATCTCTACAAAAATAACCAGATGGGATTTTGATAGAGATTGCATTGATTCTGTAGATCCACTCGGGGGATATTGCCATTTTAACAATGTTAAGTCTTCTAATCAGTCAACACGAAACGTCTTTCCCTTTATTTAGGTCTCCTTTAATGCTTTTCAATGATTTTTTTTGTAGCTTCCAGAAAATAAGTCTCATTTCTTTTGTTAAGTTTATTCCTCAGTGTTTTATCTTTTTGATATTAATATAAATGGAATTGCTTTCTTAATTTTGTTTTCATATTGTTTACCACCAGCATATAGATATATTTGAAATTTTTATATCAACCCGGCACCCTTTAACTTTGCTGAACTCATTTATTAGCTCTATTACTTTTCTATGGATTCATTGAGACTTTCTATAAACATGATTATTTCATCTGAAAATGGAGATACGTTTACTTTTTCCTTTCCAACTTGGATGTTTTTTATTTGTCTTCCTTGCCTATCTGCCCTGGCTAAGACTTCCAGCAAAATGCTGACTAACGGTTGGAAGAGTGGACAGCTTTGTTTTGTTCTTGGCATTAAAGAGAAACTTTCCGCATCAGGTGTGATGTCAGCTATGAGAATCTCATAGGTGGCCTTGATCATGTGATGATATCCCCATCTTGTCCTAGTTTGTTGGGATGTTCTTTTAAATTAAAGGCTTATACATAACCTTTTGAAAAAAATACATGTTGGTGGAAATTTTTAACTCAGGAAAAGGTGTTTGAAAACACTAAAATAAATGGTATCTTCTACACACCCATTATGAATGAAGAAAAGAATGGAAAGGAATACTGTGGGATTAACAGTGTGTCCTTCTAAATGGAAAGATTATGGGTGCTTATTTTCTTCTTGATAATTTCCTGTATTTTCCAGTAAGTTAATATATTATTTTTATCATCAGGAAGGAAGGATCACTGAAAGATAAATACAATGATTCTGTGTCAGAGAGAGTGAGCGAGCGCAAGAGCAGCAGTGATGAAGAGAGAGCGAGTGCAGTGTGTGAGTTCAGGGCAGCCCATCTGTGAGGCTTGGATTCTAAGTGGCTGCACTGAGGGTCTAGTCTTGTTTCTGGGTGAGAACATGAGAAAGCTCTGGAACAGCAGGAGCCCTCAGGGATGACATACTGAAGGAAGAGTATCCAAACGGTATGAGTCCTGAGCCACAGCTTAGAGGCAAAATCTGTTGGTGGGCAGCCACCAGAAGGTTCCTTCAGGGGCTAGAATGAGACCCAGCCTGGAAAGTCCTGTGCTGTCAGCTTGGGGTGGGTCTGCTTGGGCACACGAGTGTGAGCCTGACCCTGAAGACAAGGGAGCCGTCGACCTGGGCTGCTGTGGATGTCCCTGGGAGTCCAGCCTGGAGAACCCCGAGTTCCTCCTCTTGAGAGGGCTGGTAGGTTTTTGAGTCAAGTTTAAACTCAATCCCTCCTATTCCTGAAGACAAAATAAGGGTTGAAAACAAAGGCAGGAAGGGCCACATGCCGGTGTCTCGGTGGTAGAAGGTGAGGATGGGGTTCCTTGAAGGAAGGGCGACCTAAGGGATGCATTCTCAAATTCCCATCATCGAGCAAATGCCTGGACTACGTCATGTGCTCAGTAGTTTTGCTGGGCTAAATCCTTGGTTGGCTGTAGCCCCCACTGTCCCCACCTAGACACCTGAACTGATATTTACAAGGGCTGCCTGGAATCCGTCTTCCACTCTGATGATTTAAATCTGTGCTCCTTGCAGTGGAGAGAACGGGTCTTGGAGGGCACAGGCCATGCCTCCAACACCCCCATTTCTCGAGGGCCCGATTCCCCGATGAAATCCCTGTTGCAGAACTGGAACACAGCCAAAATGTATTGAGGCATACATAATGAACACTCTCCCAAAGATGTGGGTTCTACCATCAGAATGTGGCTCAGAGAGTGGGCACAGGTGCTCAGACATTCTAGTTACTTGGCTTGGTTTAACCCGAACTACAAAGTTCTATGAATGCCATCTGAATGTCCTACCCCAAACCCTTGTTGAAGTCCTTCAGAAGAGAAATTCGTACAGCTAACACATTTGTTTTCGTTAAAATGGGGCCAGCAAACTTTATTTGTAACAGGCTGGCGGGTGGCTATTTTAGGTCCTGGGAAACCTCTCTGGGAATGACTCAACTCTGCCATCATACCAGGAAGGCCACCGCAGACAATACTTCAATGGCCACGGTATCCCAGTAAACCTTTATTGCTGGACACTGAAATTTGAATTTTGTAAGATTTCCACAGAACACCAAATACGCTTCCTTTTTTGCTTTGTATTTTTAACCATTTAAAAACGTAAAACCCACTCTTGGTTCATGGTCTGTATGAAAAGAGGTGGCGGGGCCAGATTCCGCCCACGGGCCATAACCTTGTCAACCCCTGCGGTGAAAGATGAAGCCAAGAGACCCGAATCCACAGCCTCAGTACAAGCACACTCGTCTGAGAGAGCTTCTCTTCTCCAAGCGACGCGGGCCCTGGGCTCTTGTTGCAAGAATCACACGACCGACTTTTCCAAACCATTGTCTCCACACCGGTCCGTCTCTGCACGACGCCAGCGCGTGCGGGATCTTTCTCCCCAGTGACACTTTCCCTTCCTGCGTTCCCAGGTCACGCTCCGCTCCTCCGGACGCACGCAGGTCGCCAGCGCGGGGTGGGGACGTCGGGGGCGCGCCGCGCGCGTGCGCACACCTGTGACCACGGGGCGAGGCGAGCCCGGGGCCGCGGAAAATGGCCTCCCTCTTTCAATTCCGGAGAAAGAGCAAACTTTCTCTGTGCCTCTTTTTAAAATGCAACAATGTAAAGGTCACAGAGGAGGAGATGAAACTCGGAGTTGTAATAAGGAAGGAGAAATAAAAAATAATGACAGAAATAAATTGTCATAAGAGGGGATCCAGTTATGATTTATTGTGATATTCTACAAATTTGGAGGTGATTAAAAGCCACCTAAAATTCACATTAACAAGTCACATAAAAATGGAATTAAACTAGTGGGCATAATGTGGCAGGGTGTAAAGAAAAATCATGACAGAAATAAATTGACAGAAGAATGATCCTGTTCAAGTTTTGCTCTGTCGGGCCGCCCTGACAGGAGCCTAGTATTTTAATTTCAGAGTTGTGGTTGAGTTTTCGGAGTTCATTAAAGGCCCACATTAAGAATCTCATAAAAGCGAGAAGAAATTAGTGACCATAATGTGGCAGAGGAAATAAAGAAACAATAATGACAGAAATAAATTGACAGAAGAATGATACACTTAATATTTCAGTCTGACACCCTCTATTAATAGGCCGCTGCAAGCTGGTACAAATGTCATTCATATTTTAGCCAAAGTATACCACTAATTAGGCCGGCTCTCTGCACTGGAATTAGACTTGAGATCCCTCACCTTTAGAGTGGAATCATTTGAATTCTAAAGAAAAGAGCTGGTGACAGAAAAAAAAACTTTCTACTCGGGCTTTTCTAATGAGATAAAATTCCCCCTTCTCCCCATTTCGCAGCTATAATTGCTGATTATGTTGTTACATCGCGCGGCTCCCGGCTCTCTCCTCCCATCATTATGATATAGGCTGGCAGATCAGGAGGCTTCAAACGCAGACTGGAGTGGTTGGAGTCTAATTTAGTGCTCATTTAGGCCGCAGGTACCACACAAGGTAAACACTGTATTGTTATAATTAATTACCCCTTAGGCCTCTCCAGGCCATCTCTGTTTCGGCTGACCCTTATAATAATAAGGCTTCCGGGCATATTGTATTTCTTTTGACAGATTAATTAGAAATTCAGCCGTGGAGGTACAAAGCAACGCGGTCATGAATATTTAAATGGCCTGACACAAAAAATCATGAAAGGGTTGCTGAACTACATGACGGACAGGGGATATTAGGCAAGTGACTCTAATCAATAATCTCTTGATCTCTTACATATTAATACACTGCCTGCTGTTATTAAGCTCCGTAATAAGGAAGGGGAGAGAAAGTTAGTGTTGCTCTGCTGTAGGCCGCGCCGAGGCCCCCAGTGATTCCGCTAACTGACTGAGAAAATGCACAGAGGAGCGGGGCCTCAGCCTCTTCAATCTAATCCAATCTTAAGGAATGGCAGCTCTGAGTAGCACCGACTGGATAATTATTGGCGCTGACAAGGTGAGGGCGTCTGCAGGCAAATGAGCTCAGAAGCAGGCGAAGTCCCCAGACCACCCAGCGCAGGGCGCCCGCAACAGCAGCCCGGCGCTGCTCGCCTTGTAGGGGCTTGAGCCGGGGGCCCCGCGGGGAGCGCGGTCCTGCCGAGGCCCGGCTGGGGGGTGGGGGGGTGCCCGGGGGTGGGGGGGTGTTGTCGGGGCCACTCCGACACCGAGTTGAGGGACTTCCTCAGGCTCCCTTTGCTGTCTCTCCCGCCGCCGAGGCCGCCGAGTGAATTAAGTAGCAGAGGCAGCTGAATATCATCTAAATTCATTACCCGAGCCAGTCCTCCCAGCCCCCAGCCCAGCCAGCCGCTGCTCAGGATGCACCCCCACCCCCTGACGGCCCACGTGGGCCTCGTGATGTGGCCACGAGTCCCCGGCCCCCGCTGCCGCTAATGACACGGCCGACCCAGGCCACCGGCCAAAAGGTTCCTGCGAAGGACCAGGGACAGCAGAAGCCAAGGTCAAGGGAAGTGGCCTGCCCGGGTCCAGAGACCAGGGGGTGGGGGTGGCTCATCGAGCTGGCTGCCCGGTCCGCATCTCAGTGAAGCACCTGGCCTGCCTGGCCTGGCACCCCTCGTGTCTGCGCACACATCGGACACTCTTTTCCGCCTGGATAGGCACCCCACCAGCCTCGACCAAGCCCGGCCAGGGCAGACTTGACAAAAAACTCCATTTTCTAGCCTTCCTCCCCAGGAAGCCTGGGGCCTGCATCGTGGTGGGTGATGGCAAAGGCAGGCTGGACCAGGGTGACAGCATGGGGGAGACGGCATGGGTGACGCCGCGGGAGAGGCAGATGGAGGACCAGTGTGCCCAATCTGAGGGACCACGGTTTGCGAGGCCAGGTCCTGGGCTGCGGGAGGGGTCTAGAAATCGGTTTCAGAGATCGGACTGTTTCCTCCTGGTGACGTCAGTCTTTCCGTTATCACAATTCGGGAAGGCCTGACTCTCCCGAGAGTGACTTTTGCTTGCATGATTTTTTTCTTTTGTTTAGTTTTTTTTTTTTTTTAGTGAAAATTAAAGAAAATTAAAAATGTCCATGCCTATGTCAGCACGGTGCGGAACGTAAGGGAAAAAAACAACAACAACCAGTGAAATTGGGCGGAAACAGGTATCCTGAGCTATTAGGGGGCCATCAGGCCTGTGGAATTCGTGGACCTGTTGGAGAGGGCGTCGGCCCCATGCAAACACCTGTCCTGTGATTGTGCCAGCCGTCCAGGTGACTGGAGTGTCTTCCCCGGATTGCGGCCTACTGCATTTCGAGTGGCCTCCTTTTCTCCTGGTCTCTGTGGCCTGGTGACTCCCGGACTAGCAGGGAACTCAGGCGGGCAGAAAGGGCTCTGAGATCAGGGACCAGAATCACCGAGAACAGGTTTCGGACCCGAGTCCAAGTCTAATCTCTTAGACGACACAACACACAAGGAAGGACACGAGAACCGCCTGAGCCCCAGCGCGGCCGGGCATGACCCCCACGCGCCGCACAAGATTCGGCACGACTCTTGGCCCCAACGAGCCTCAGTTTCCCCAGCTACTTTCGCCATGGAAGTTTGCCATGGGCGCAAAAGGACACAACCATTTACGAGTGTTGGTCACGTACAAGGCTATTGCTCCTTCCCTTACCAATGATTCCAGCTTACGACCCACTTCATTTGTGGAGGCTGCCCGTGGTGTTCTCAGAATTTCCATATAGTCACCGACTCTGCGTGACTTCATTAGTTCTTAGCTGGCTTTGTGTTGGAGTCCCATCCTGTTCCACGGCCCTTCCCGAGTCCTCTCCCTCATCTGCGTCATTCCCCAGGGTGCCGGGAGCTCAGTGAGGCCAGGAGCTTGGGGCTGTGCACAGCGCACGGCAGATATAGGTGTTGCTGGATGGTCTACGGGGAGTGGTGGCCGGGGGGGGCGGGGAATCTGCCATCTTTACGCTCATGGAGGGACTTGCAAGAACAGCCCAGCTCTGGGCTGGAGCTCAAAAAGGGAGTAGATAATTAAGAATGAAGAAAAACAATCCCGGGGTGACTGCCAAGGGAAATACTCAAGTGCAAAACTTGTAAGTATTGTACTGTGGCTAATGATAATAGTAATAATAATAATGGCCATGATGACAGCGATCCTTTCTGCCCTAGCTGTTTGCTTTATGAACTAGTTCCGGGAACGAGTTCCTATACCTCCATCTCTTTATTGCCAAATCATAATGAAGTGCAAGCCAAGAAGCAAATTCATTGCAAATTGTATAAAAGATTTGGGGCCAAAATGAAGCTGTTAAAAACCACATCTGTAAAAATGGTGTAATTATTATGGGTGGGTAAAAATCTGGCAAGAATTATTTTCTTAAATAAGGCGTAAAGGAGAACAGATGTGCTGTAACTGACACTTTTTTTTTTTTCCTGCAGTTTCACGATTTCTGAGAAAAGAAAAAATTGATCTGATTTATCAGATTATCCTATTTATTACAGCGCAGCTAAGGCTACAGAACACGCTTTTGTCTCATTTCCATCCTCTGTAAAAGGAAAACCATCCGAGGGATCCTGTTGAGCTGGCTTTCTGGAAAAGTCCGCTCTTCCCCGGGAAAGAGAGGGGCCAGCGGGAAGGGGGCGTGGGTGGGAAGGAGCCACAGTGGACCGAGGTCTGTGGAAGACGCAGAGATGGGAGGGAGGTGACAATAAACTAAGTAGAAAACCTCACAGGCTAAGGAACACCACAGGGTCAGGTTGGAATGGGAGAAGTGGCCAAAGGCAGTTCAAGTCTGGAAATAATTACCATTCGGTGAAGACAATTGAATTCCGTATTACCTTGGTCAATGTCTGCAGTTCGGGGAGGTATTTGGGTTGGGTTTACTTTTTGGAGCTTAGCAACATAAATTTGTTGTCACTGCACTATTAAATACAACGGACACATGTTGGCAAAGAGGGTCCAGAGAGGCATGGAAGTTATTAAGGGAAATAATCGCCTAAATGGGCCCACTGCACGATTTTAATATCCCATGACAACACTCAATTGTCAAATTCAGCTAGAGTGTCCGGGATGCTACTAAAATTAAGCCAGAAATTCCTAGATTTTATTCCAGTTTTTTTTTTTTTCCCCCAGTCAGGAATAGGAAATGCCAGGAAACTCGGAGAATCTAAGCAAGAAATAAGAAACTAGGAAGAAGAAAAGATGGTCTCCCATTTTATGAGACTTCTGCCATTAAATCCATAACAAATGTCTTTCACCTACCCTCGATAAAGAGGCAATGTGGGATTTTAATTGGACTTTTGGCTTTTCTTCATTTGATTTAAACCAAGGTAGAATTTCAAACAATAACACTGGGGCACCTGGTTAACACGTTAGATGATACGCACAGCTGTAAATTGTGGTTTTAATAGTTGCTCACTGGGGGATTTAAAAGGGTCTCATTGTTCTGTTTGGCAGATATTAAAAAAAAAAAATCACCAACTACTGGGATTTAAAAGCCACACGCGTGATTTCAATGCAACTCAGATCGTGAAATTTAATCATTTGACCCCCCACCAGTGGCCGGTCTGCACCGGGCGACTCCTGGCCACATGACGGACCTCTCAAGTTTTCCAAAGTCCGATCCAGCTGGAGGTTTGAAGAAATACGGTAATCTCGCATTTCTAAGATAACCGGCGGATTTTTGGGGGACACGCGACAAGACGCGGCGTGGTGTTGAACGGACGCGTGGGCTCACGCCCGCCCTGCCCACGCGCCCTCTGTGCACACGGGCGGGGGCTTCGGCTGGGCCGCTGTCTTCTCCTTCTCTTTGAAAAACGCAAGGGAGCTGCCCCAAGGCAGACTCAGGTCCGCTTGGGGTTGCAGGCAGGTTGTCCCCTAGCCAGCCCCTTTCCCCATCAGCAGGGGGCCGGCCCCTCCTGGAAGCCCGAGTGGGGTGACCCCTATTTTAAAGTGACAGCTTGCGAAATGCCTGCAGGACTTTTGCCCTTCCTCCCAGCTGCGGCCCCCACCCACCCGACCCCCGGAGGGCACATATTCAAACAAAGACGACGGTCCCCTGGCTTTGCTCTTGTTGTTGCCGGGAACCTGGGGGGACCGGGTACAGAGGTGCCCTGGCCGCGGCCGCTGTCCACCGCCTCCCCTCTGCCCTGCAGCTCAGTCTACCACGGGCCGTCACGGCCCAGCCTCAGGGGTTGGATGGGTCCTCGGCCTGAAGCCCAGGAGGACATCACAAGGGGGAGCGGATGAAGGGGCAGAGATGGGCTGCAGAGAGGCGGGGGCATGGACACCACCTCCTCCCAACCTGTTATTTTAGGACGAGGGAGATGAAGGCCAGAGAACTGAGGTGAGGCCTGGTAGGGGTGGGGCCGGGGCAGAGCCCGGCGTTCTCACTCTCCCTGCCCTGCATCCTGTAATCAGGCTGCAGGCAGTGAAGCCCAGGGGCAGGTTCTGACTTCCAGGCTTTCCTTCTGGAAACTTCTCTGAACTCTCCTGTGTCTTCTAGAAAAAAGGCCTGGATGAATACAGAAAGAGTCCTACTAAGCAGGGGGTATCCAGAGGCCAGCCTCACACACAGTGGGTGTCTGGTCATCACAGGCAGTGGGGGCCCTGTTTCTCACACATAGTGGGTGCCTTATTTTACACACACAGTGGGTACCCTTTTTCTTAGACACAGTAGATGCCAGTTCCTCACACACAGTGGGAGCCCATTCCTCATACAGAGTGGGTGCCTTATTTCTCACACATAGTGGAAACCTGTTCCCCACACACAGTAGGCGCCCTATTTCTCACACACAGTGGGTGCCTGCTCCTCACAGCGGCAGAGCCCAGTGCTCGCCAAATCCATCTCTCTGAGCGCTCTGCCCTGGGCCCCTGTCGGAGCCCGTGTCTGTCAGGTCTTTCTGCTTCACAGGAGAACGTGACGGGGGAGCTTGCCGGGAAGGTCAGAAGATTCTGTCACATCCTGCCGAGACAAGAAGTTCGGCATGAAAGAGCGAGGCGGTCAGACTCGAAGGGCAACTCGTTACGTGAGAAGTATGGTGGGGGCGAGGCTCGCTCCACGGAGCCCTGACTGTTGGTGAACCGGTCGCCCTAATCGACGTGACTCCCACGGCCTCAGCGGGGAGGGCCCAGCACACCGGTGTGGCCGCCGTTCGCCATTCTTCACGAGTTCCCGGGAGTCGCGTCTCTGCCACCGAGTGTCCCTGTCTGGGCCATCGCAGGGCGGGGAGATGTCGTGGCTCCTCGCTCCATCAGCTCGAGGCCCAGAGTGCACCTGTCTCACCTCCGCGGAGTGAAATACGTGTCCTGTGGACTAGACTGTTCCGTTCTTACCGTTTCTACCTTGGATTCGGCTACAAGCTTCTGGAGTTTCCCCAGTGGTGTTAGAAGGACAGGATGTTTCTCTTTGCTTAGTGAGGGGCGGCTTTAAGAAGTTCCTTGAAAATACCGACGCCCAAAGTCGAGGCTCCCCCATGGCCAAGTCGGGTGACCTGCGAGAGCTTGTTTGCTCTGTCCGGGCCTCAGTTTCCTCATCTGCAGAGCGAGATGACAATAGATCGTTCACGAGGTTGGTGAACTTTCCAGGTGATGCATCTGGGAAGGAGCCTAGAAGAGTTCTTCCCCGTCCTGGAGTCCAGCGCACACGAGCCCCGCGCCCTCCCTGCCCTCACACAGCCCGCGGGCGCACGTACGGCCCACGAGGATGGGACACAGCAATGGCAAGGGTCTGCCAGTCCCTCTCCCGGGCAGATGGGTTTCTCGGTCGTCCGGAACTAGATTTAGCACCTAAACATCCGTGAGGTTCAAGAGACCGCTAATTGATGAAGCCTCAGCAACCTCAATTGCTTCCAAAACCCAGCTTCCGGTTGGCGTGAGCCGCAGCGAAGCGAAGGGCGTTCAGAACCAACGCCTCGTTGTTTTTCTCCATGAAGCAGAACATCTAGTTGTTTGGGGAAAGTCCATCTGGGCCCCGTGCTGGGGGACGTTTTCGGAGCTCACCCAGCTGCTGGGCGTTGTGTTGACGTTGGCCCGGCCCCTGGGCCCAGAGACCCAGGCTCAGTGGCTGTCTTCAGCGTAAGGTTTACGAGTCAGCAAGAGTCACTGGATGTTCGCGGTAATGAGGGACCAGCCCGGGCCAGAGGCATGTGGCATGGAAGGCCGGGAGCTCGGCTTGGCTAAACCATATGGCTAAAAGCTTCCCTGGTGGGGGAGGTCGGGCTGGAACGGGGCCACACGGTGGGCGGGAGGGGGAGCTCAGTCACAGAGACTTTATCTGGTGGGCAGGAGCGTGCCAGTGACGGCCGAGTAGGGAGGAAGGGGACAAGAAAGGCTGTGACCTGGTGGATCGCCGCCCTTGGCTGGGCCTGCGGGGGCTCAGGCTGTAAGTGGCGTGGCGTGGCAGGCGGCCGGCTGTCCTGAAACGGGCCAGCACTTGCCAGCGGGTCTGCAGGCCAGAGCTCGGCGAGCCAGCAGAGTGGGTCGCCCGCTGTTTCCTGGTTCCCGACTGGGAAGAGGATTCGATTTTCCTGGGAAAGCACTTTGGCCAAGTCCCGTCTTGCCTCAGGAATGGAACGGAAAAGCTCCATTCCTCTCGCCGGCGGGGCAGCTCCTGTGAATTCGGGGAGTCCAGGCGTGAGCCACGGCCAACCCCCGGAGGGGTAACTGGTCACGATTCCTCAGGGCAGCACTGTGGGACGCCCGCACGAAGCAGGTCGGAGAGAAAATACAGGTCAACTCCAGACGGGAAAAAACCCACAGTCATCTGAGTAAGACGCCTTCAGGAGCTATGTCCGGACCAGATCACGAATGCCGTGCCCAGCACCCTGAGCCAGAGGATCTCGAAGATCCCTGAGATTCTTGGGGCGCCTGGGGGGCTCAGTCGGTTGGGCACCTGACTTCGGCTCAGGTCATGATCTCACGGTTCGTGGGTTCGAGTCCCGCGTCAGGTTCTGTGCTGACAGCTCAGAGCCTGGAGCCTGCTTCTGATTCTGTGTCTCCCTCTCTCGTGCTCTGTCTCTCTCTCTCTCAAAAATAAACATTAAAAAAAAAGACTCCTGAGATTCTGTCTGTGCGTGTGTATTACGGCCGTGCACGTGCTGTGGATGTATATGTGTTGTGCATACGTGTGCATTCGTGTTGCATTTGCCTATGTACGTGCATGTGGATATGTACATGTGAGCATCTGTGGTGTAAGTGTGCATACGTATGTGTGCGTGCTGGTGTGCACCTGCGTGTGTGCAGGCATGTGCCTGTGTGTGTGCGCAGGCATATGTGTATATGCACACGTGTGTGCACGTGCACACATGCACCTGTGCGTGTGCAAGCATGTACTTATTTTAGAAAGTTTGCGGAGGGTCGTGTAAGACGCGATGCTTGGCCAGGCTTGCTTACAGTGACAAAGGAATCAGAAATGTGGCTCAGAACAGTTTGTGGCTCTGCTGGTTTCATCCCGATCTTAATTTTTTACCTTCACCTTCACAAAAGGCGTCTGCAGGATCTCGCTCAGCCTGCTCACCGCCCGCTCAGGCGTCAGGGTGTGTAGTGGGCATGAGGCTGAGTTCCGGTACCTCCAACCTGCTCCTCCCCTGTTTCCCTTCTCTCCATCCCTCGGGACCCAGGACGCAGCCTTGGAGAGGTCCCCATGTCCGCCATAGAGGTGTCTCTCAGTTCTCCGTCCCACAAATGTCTCAGACCCTGCCCTGCCTCTACATTCTGCAGCTGTGGCCTAGGTCAGGTCACCGCCCGCCATCTCTGAGTGGGGCTCCTGCTTCTGCTCCGCCCCCCCCCCCCCCCCCCCCCCGGCACCCTGCTCCGCCCACAGCACCACGCTCCGCCCACAACACCACGCTCCGCCCCCCGGCACCCTGCTCCGCCCACAGCACCACGCTCCGCCCGCAACACCACGCTCCGCCCCCGGCACCGTGCTCTACCCAAGGCAGTGTTCTAGTGACTGTCACTTTTTCGCACGTGCCCCTGGGCGCAGTCCTCAGCTCATGCATTTCCAGAGTTTCTCATCACTGTCAGAGCCAGGTGACCAGGGCCCACTCCAGCCACCCTTCCTGACTTCACCCGCTAACCGAGGTCGCTTCTGCTCTGGCTCTTTGTCCCTAGTTTTCCTGGGCCCCAGATTCCCTTCCGTCCACCTTTGCCAGGCTGGTTTCCTGGGAACCACCTCCGGGAAGAAAGGCCCTTCCAGACAACCACCGAGCCCATCCTAGTCTGGGAGTGCTCTGTTCCTCTACAGCCCTCGGAGCTGTTGGACGTGGTGTCGTTGGTCTGTTTTGGCATCCGCATGTTGAACGCGAGCTGCACGAAGGCAGGGCACGGCCGCGTCAACCACCCTGGTGCGCAAGGCGGCGCTGGCGCAGGGTAGGGACGCAGGCAACAGTCGAAGAACGGAAACCTGCGAGAATGAGCCATCCCTAAGGTGGGTGGGGACCAGGGAGCTGAGGCCCAGTGAGGACCAGCTCTTTTTTGCCGGTGGCCACACAGCTTCCCCGGGGCAGAGCCCGGACATAAGTGCGTTCTTCCTCGTCAGAGCCAGTACTCCATCCGGCAGTGCTACACAGGGTGGGCACGGAGGATTCCAGATTGTTCTTCCCACTGGCAGCATTCAGCTCTGAGGGCAGGAAACCAGTTGGCATCTGAGACTGTGCGAGCACCCCCCCGCCCATCCAGGAATTCCCGGCCACAGCTGCAGAGTCCTCCTCCTCCAAAGGACTGGAGAACTCACCTCAGGTCTCCACAGGGCAGCGCAGGAGGCCGCATATTTAGCTTGGAGTTTCAAAATACTTGGTTTTCGCATCATGTTGTAAACTCGCCTCTGACCAAATATCACACTGTTTTCCGGACCCTTCAGCAAAGCTTCCATCTTTATCTATCCCGTGGTTATCCCCATGCAGATCTTCGGGACAGAAGCACTGTGTCCTCCCCACCCTCGCTCTGTCCCTCCCTCCTTCCTTGTAGCGGAAGAATGGCTTTAGCTCTGCAAGGAATTATGCGACTTCCCCAACGCGGGACAGCCGGGCGGCGGTGAGAGGACCCACCCCGGGTGCCAGCTCTTGCCGCAGCCCGTTCTAGAACCCAGCGAGGTGCGTCAGCACGACTCACTCCCCGGCAGTTAATGCATTACAGCCGCATCGCTACCTCCTCGTGTTGGTTTTAAACACGTATTTATTCTTCTCTGACTCAACGCTTAGTCTCCAGAGCGAACCGGGGCTGTGTGTGTCTCTTTCTGCTTCTCCTCCTCTTTCTCCTCCTTCTCCTCCCTCTTGTCCTCGGCCTCTTCGCCCCCTCCTGCCATCCTTTGGATGACATCTTTATTTTAATGCGGCCCTGCCTTCTCACCCAGACCGAGAAACGCGGCCGTCCTAACGGGCATGAATGGCTTCTTCAGCATCCAAACACGTCAGGTCTGCATAGACACGGGTTCTCATCCTAACTGGGGCCCCACCTGTGAGTTGCCTTTTTCCTTCTTTTCTTTCCAGTCTTCTCCAGCCTGGGCAGGGGGGGAGGAAAAAAAAAAAAAGTGTGACTTCCTTGGACGTCGCCTTCCCTTCCTCCCTGGTCGCAGCCTTTCCAGGCACTGAGTGAGAAAGGAAATGGAACGCACCTGAATTACTGTACTGTACAAGGGAATTTAATTAAGAATATACACATTAGAATTTCAGTGGGATTGCCTATTTAATGTTACTTTATTAAGCCTTCTATCAAACCCTTTTTTATGTATATCAGTTGATATACAATTAATCTGTTCTCTTGTGAGGAAAAAAAAAATAGCACCTGAGGTGGGTGAGCAGTGTCAGATGATAATAATTATAAGCAGCTGCTCACTCGCAGCACCTCTGGCCTACACGCGGGCTGCTGTGAGCTACCACTCCTCACAACAGCCCACCTCATTAGACTTGACCTTCCCAGCTGGGGATTTCATTTGTGTTTTTTTAATGGGTTTGTATACCGCAAATCACAACACCTTATGAAGACGGAGTCTTTGTAGCTGTAACAAAAGCGAGCAGGCGAGTTTACAAAAAAGCCGGCGCCGCAGCCGGCCGGCGGGGGTACCGCCGTGATGCAGGTAACTTTTCAGCCACTGGCGGGGGCAAGGCGTGCCGCCCCATGTCCTAGCTGAGATAAATGCCGCCGCTCGGCTTTGAAGCGGCTCTGCCCGGTGCAGCCACCAGCGGTTAAGAAGTAATTGCTGAGTCCCGATCGCGGCGCGGAGCGCGGCGACGGCCCACCTGCACGGCCCGAGCGCCACGGCCACGGAGCCCCGGCTGGCGGCAGCGCCCGCGCTCCGCAGACGCCCCGGTCACGGCGGGGACGCGGGCGGGGAGCGCAGATCCTGCTTGGAGGAGCCCCGGCGAGGTGGGGGGAGCCTTTGAAAGAACATCTCTGGTTTTCTTTTTTTCCTTTCCATTTATGTTTGTAATAAACTCACTCTCATACAATTAGCCTCAATTGTTTTTATATCTTCGGAGGCAATAATACAGGCAGCCTGGGGAATTCAGTAGTAATCCGTATACCTGTGTTCATTTACGCAAATCACTATGGTTACAGCCAGGGCAAACTGTTTACTGTGAGAATCTGCAAGCCTCTTTCCAGCTACTAATGACCTTTCTGTTCCTCCAATAACATCAACAAACCGGGAGGCTGCCCACACCATTAAAGCCAACCGCCTCTCAAGTTACTGAGGGACTGGAATCCTTCCTCATCTATTTTCTCTCATCTGATGTAACTCACATGCCACTTTCTTGTCTTTAAAGAAGGGGAAAAACTGTGGATTATTGATTTGCTTCTGAACAGAAGACCAACCTAAAAGCCCCGATGAATTGTCACTCATTATTGAAATTACTGAACACTAATTAAACTGGCAGCTCAAATCCCAGCAGGCTACACTCATCTGAAGCTGAAATTCAGACACTTGGGCAGTGGAAGAGACACAGCGTTAGCAGCCACCGGGATTGTAATAAGCTTTGCATTAATTTTTGCTTCTTAAAGGCGCCTGGTCCTGTTTGCGTGGCCTGATTGTGCGGCCAAAGCCCCTTTTCTTTCTTTCTTTCCTTCCTTCATTCCTTCCTTCCTTCCTTCCTTCCTTCCTTCCTTCCTTCCTTCCTTCCTGTCTTCCTTTCTTTCTTTCTTTCTTTCTTCTTTTTTTTTACAGGAGCTGGTGACTCAGGTCTGTTCTAGAATTTGGGAGTCTGTTCCCCTGTGAGGGCAGAGCACGTAGCCCAAGAGCCCCTGAAGCAGAAGGAAGACACGTCTAGTTGGCACGGGCCGGGCTGGAAGCTCAGATGGCTCCAGGAGAGGAAACTGAGTCCCACTGTCCCACTGGCTGGAGAGCGACGGAGCAGGCTTCCCGGGAAACGGACGGTGCCAGAGAGCATTTCCGATCCATCAAGTCTGATTTACTCTCTAAAGCCCGCCTTGGCCTATTTTCAGGGCTGCGCAAACCTCACATAAATTATGCATGATCATGGCTAACCCATCTCCTTTGACTCGGGCGGAGTAGAAGCCCCTCGTTTGCTCATCGTCAAAGGGGGCTGGTTCTGGGGAACGGGCTGGTCCCAGGCTGAGATGGAGAGGTGATGTCTCAGCCTCATGGGACAAAGCAGAGCTCAGGGGCCGCGGGAAAGCCTCCGTACAAGGCCATGGCGTGACGGCGATGGTGGCTGGTGGTCTCTTGGCCAGGCATCGGACAAGGGGGTCTTGTCGGGGCTGTTTCTTTCCTTCTTAAGAGATTTTTTTGATGAGCAGAACTATGCCAAGTGCACAGCGGCTTTATTTGCAAGGGCCAGCAATAGGAAACCACCCAAGTGTCCATCAACAGGTGCATGGACAAACAGACTGTGGTGTGCACACAGCAGATCACCACTTAGCAGTGAAAGGGAAGGAATCATTGAAACGCCCAACAGACGGTGGGAGCCGGCATTCACACTATCGTATGAACTGGCGTATCAGCTCGCTTTCTCCGAAGTCACGCAAATGGGTACAGTAAGTATGCAGAGCACAGAGATGAAGAAGAGTTGGAGGCAGGCAGGGGCCTGTCCAGAGAGGACTCGGAGGGCGGGGATGGTGTTTGGGTCCTGGGGAGTTGCTACGAGAGGAGGTGACCCAGGCTGTGCAAACCTTAGGGGACAGCCATAACTACAGAACCACTGTAAAAACATGTGCTGCTTTGGAAACTTAACAACTGTTGGAAGTTCCTGAGTCTTCGTTGGAAGTCAGTCCCGGTCCTTACGTTTCTCATGGTATGGCGGGTCCGGGGCTCGCATGGGGGGACAACAGTCACGATGTGAAGGAGCCTCAAGTGGAGCCGGCTGTGACCTTGGAGGTGCCGCCCTCTCAGGCAGCTGGCCACCCGCTCCTCTGAGCTTCACTGTCTCAGATGGCAATAACCAAACAGGGCAGAGGCTCCTCAAATCTTCAGGAGGACCACCTGCTACCTCCGTGGTGCAAATCAGGCCTCTGGCAGGGCTGGTGTTCCTCTCCACTCAGGCAAACTGCTCAGAGAATACAGAAATTGGGCTGTGTTTCCAGGCTGGGCCCCTGGGGGCCACACTTTGGGCATCCAGCTGTCTGACCTTGGGAATGTCCCGTAAGCCTTTTAATCCTCAATGTCTTCATCTCTGGTTCAGGTCATCATCTCGCGGTTCATGAGTTCGAGCCCCGCATTGGGCTCTGTGCTGACGGCTTGGAGCCTGGAACCTGCTTCAGATTCTGTGTCCTCCTCTCTCTCTGCCCCTACCCCGCTTGTGCTCTGTCTCTCTCTCTCTATAAAATACGGATAATGAGACATTAAAAAAATAAAAAGGGACATTTCTGATAATAATGTTACACAAAGGGTTAAATGATGTAATCTATACAAAACCGTTAGCATAGTATACGGCACGTGATGAATGCTCAGTAAAGACTCCGGGCCCTCGATCCTCGACCTTGAGATTTTCTCTGCGGCTCTGATGGCTTCCACCAATTCTATGTAATTTTGCTCGTGGCTCACTCCACGCTACTTGGCAAGGGCCACCATACTCACTCATGTCTCCACACGGGCCGTTCACACTTTCTACCAATGAGAGATGGGATACTTGTGTCTTACAAAATCTTCTACATCCTTCTCCGTGAATGTATTTATTGACTTATCTGTTTACTCATCGGTCTCATTAGGAAGAGAATAACACGCGTCTTTTTTAAAAACTTCCATGCCCAGCTCTGTGCCTTCCATTACTCTGCAACACTGACCAAGTAAGTGTTATTGTTAGTTCATACTCCATCCTGTCCCATTGCTTGAGACAGCTTGCAAAAGTGTGTTGCTGTAATGGTGACAATGAGAATCCACATCTACGGAGCCGCAGTGGCACCATGAGTACCCACCTGTTCTGAGCGACACACATACAACGCACTTAACCCTAAAATGTAGGCGCTATTAATTATTGTAAGTTTATTGACACAAGGCACAAGGAAGCCAAGTTGTTTGCTCAAGGTCACACATCAATGGTTGGGGAAGCAAAACAAATAAACAAGACAACAACATTAGGTCAAAGAGAAAACAAATTTTGAGTAGCAAAATGGAGCCAAGTAACCATAAGGTAAATGGATCTTGTCTTTCACTGCCATCAAGGTTAGCTCACGAGTAAAGGTCTGTTTTTCCTGGCATCCAAAGCAAGAAGGAGAATAGGATCGGTTATGAGATTCACCTTGAAAGTAAAATGCAAAGGTACTGGTTTCTTGGGAGAAGGGCAGATTTTCGTTGTGATGACTGTTAGGATCCCCACATCCATACTGATTTCCAGGTAGATGCCGACACTCTCACAGGGATGGTATGGACTTGTGGGCATCTCAAAACCAAGGAATAAGCAAAGCAGAGATACCCAATTATATTTAATATTATTTATCTTCTTTTTTTCAAAGAACAATTATGTCTTTCAAGTCAGACATTTAATCTTCACCTCCACTATTACTCCCAAGTGACAGCAGTACGGTAAAACCTTGGATTGTGAGGAACTTGTTCTGTGAGTGTTCCGCAAAATGAGCAAACATTTCTAATAAACTTTAACTTATAAACGAGCAATGTCCTCCCTCTCTCTCTGCCCTTCCCCTGCTCACTCTCTGTCTCTATGTCTCTCAAAAATAAATAAACGTTAAAAAAAAAAAATTTTAAAAAAAAAAAAAAGGGGCGCCTGGGTGGCTCAGTTGGTTAAGCGGCCGACTTCGGCTCAGGTCATGATCTCACAGTCTGTGAGTTCGAGCCCCGCGTCGGGCTCTGTGCTGACGGCTCAGAGCCTGGAGCCTGCTTCGGATTCTGTGTCTCCCTCTCTCTCTGCCCTTCCCCTGCTCACTCTCTGTCTCTATGTCTCTCAAAAATAAATAAACGTTAAAAAAAAAAAAAAAATTTTAAACGAGCAATGTCTTGCAATACAAGTAGTACATGATGCCGAATGTCATATGATCACATTTGAGCCAATGGTTCTTCTCTCTCTCTCTCTCTCTCACTGCGGGACTGTGGGTGATCACCTCCCATGCTCAGATATTCGGTCTCAGGCTGTGGTGTTTGGCAGAAATCAGTGATTTTTCAGAACAATGGAAGATGCCGACAACTGGCACTAGTGTATTTGTTGTCACTTCCAAGCACCTATGGACGGTCCTTTGCTTTTCCAGACAAGAGTGAGTTTGGGAATGCTTGGCTTCATTCTAGGTCATTGGATAGGTTCCTTGTTAAAGCTGCATGAAAAGAAAAAGATTCCATTGAGCCAGTAGACAGCAGTGATTCCATCAGTGAGAGTGAGAGCTGTCCTACAGGAAAACCCTCCTCTCTCTCATCTCCCTCACACCAGCTACGAAGGTTTGCAAAGGTAAAGTGCAGGTTAGTTTGTTTATTTTTCTTTATATTTTGTATTTTCTTTATTATTTTGCATTCTATCACAGTACTGTAATCATTTCTATATGACTATTTTTGGGTTGTGGAATGAATCATCTGAGTTTCCATTATATCTGATAGGGAAATTTGTTTTGATATACAAGTGCTTTGGATTACAAGCATGATTCTGGAATGAACTATGCTCACAAACCAAGGTTTTACTACATTTTATATGCATCTTCCAGAGAGTGTATTCAAAGTGGATCGCATTGTTGTTAGCTCACTCAATCTGTACATATTCCAATCCATCTTTCCCTTCCTGAATGTCGAGTATTAGCTTCTATTTCTAGTGTCTTAGTGAAAAATCTGAAACTTTAAAAGCACATTTTAGCAAAGACTAAATTTGAATGGTCAAGAATCTTAGCACACTTTGATTGCTTCCCAAACCTTCCCCTACCTCCCGCAGCATTGCCTGGAAGTTTATCTTGAACTTATTGATAGATACTGGTCTTAGCTCTGGCCGTTGTAACCAAATAACACACACTGGCATCTTAATCAAGCAGCGTTTCTTGAAAACACTTGTTTCTGAGAAAACATTTCTTTTCTCAGGGTCCTAGAGGCAAGGTGTCCATCGAGAACGTGTTTCCTGGCTTATAGACAACCACTTTCTGTGTTCTCATATGGAGAGATGGAGAAAGGGGCAGAGAGAGAAGGAGAGAGAGGGGGAAAGAGAGAGGGAAGGAGAGAGGGAAGGAGAGAGGGAGCTCTCTTCTTAAAAGAACACTAATGGTATCAGACGAGGACTCCACCCCTATGACCCCCTTAAAGCTAATTACTTCCTAATCGGCCTCATCTCCAAATACAGACACACCGGGGTTCCGGCTTCAGTGTGTAAACCAGGGGAGGGGCACACAAACATTCATTCCACAGCATATGCCTAGAAGTTAACACCTTTATCATTGCGTCATTATGATTATTCTCATTTTATGTCGGTTTCTTTTTGTCCTTTTTCCTAAGGTGTATGGATCTATTTTTTGCTGTTCGCTGTCTGTTGCTAAATTTCATAATTTGCTTTGGGAAACTGTTTTGTTTTGAGTTTTCTCTGCAGTGCGTCCCTAAGCATTTTCCATCAGGGAGCTGACTTACTGATTTCTTGTCTGTCTGGAAAACATTCCTATTTTAGCTTCAATATTGAATGGTAACTTGAATGAATACAGACTTTTAGGTGTATAATTCTTTCTCTCCGGTATCTTGAAAATGTTATTGTCTCCTGTTCTGTTGAAGCTGATGGGAAGTCAGCTTGAAGTTGGACTGTTATCATGTAGCTACTCTGGTGTCCACCTGGTTGGTGATGAATTAAGTTGTTTTTCATCTGTGACTCATTAGGTATGTAGTTATCTACTCAGCTCTCCCATAACTATATTCTTCTTTCCCACAATTTCTTTTTTTTAATGTTTTTTAACATTTTTTTATTATTGAGAGACAGAGAGAGACAGAGCATGGGTGGGGGAGGGACAGAGAGAGAGGGAGACACAGAATCCAAGGCAGGCTCCAGGCTCTGAGCTGTCAGCACAGAACCCAGAACCCGACGTGGGGCTCAAACCCACAAACTGCGAGATCATGACCCGAGCTGAAGTTGGACGCTTAGCCAACTGAGCCACCCAGACGCCCCATTTCCCACAATTTCTAATTGGCTTTATTTCTCATAACTGTCCTCATGTTTTGTAACCACCTAGTCTTTCTTAGTCACTACTTGTTCTCATTTCATATATATTCATCTGCACTTTGTCTCATGGAGGCTTTAGCACGTTTGCTCTGCTGTCTCCTCTTGACTCACTGGCTTCATGCACCTGCTGCTCTGGTTGGGAAATCCTCTTCCAGGAGATCCTTTTCTTTGCAGCTCTGAGCTAGGATAACACCCCGCTGGGATGGATTGGATGCCTCTTTCACCCACTCCCCGTCCCCCTGACTCACCCGCCACTCCGGGTGCTGTTGAATCGGCCAGCTGTCCCCAGCTGCCGCAGAGGCATCTCTTGCTTTCTGCCACCTTGCATGGGACACCTGTGCAAGTTCGCTTATCTTTTCCAACACAGGAACCAACCAGCAAGTGTGAGGGCATGAACACCCAGGGGGCAAAGCCTGACGGATTGGGGATGGGAGGCCATGGATAAATGTCACCTTCTTCTTTTCCACAGGCAACACCTTCTAAGATGCGGTCTTCGTGACGCCTCCGTCTCCGGAATTGTTCGCACTAGGGGCCAGCTCCGTGACCTAACTTCGCATCGCCTTTCTGAGCTCAATAAGCAGTGTTCTGTCCTGGGCAAGCCGTCATTTATGCCAGGTGCGAGGGGTGTGGCCGGGCATGGCCACCTGCTCGGCGTTCAGACCCCCCTTCTGCTGTGTCTCTGGACATTACCTGCAGATCCCGGAACCCCAGCTTCTCAGTTAGGTCTGCTCTGAAGCACAAGGTGGCAAGAACCTGACCCACTAATGGCATCTGAGAACAGTTTATTGGGGAATACCTTCCAAGAGACAGAAACACCTCCCAGCATACGACTGAGGCCAAGAGTCACGGCTCTGATTTCTCTCTCAGTGTTAGTTACTGCTAAGACTCGGTTTAGATTTTATAATTTACTCATTTCTTCCAATACCCAATACCCATATCACCCTCAAAGCTCCCCTGGGGTGTAGACATCCTGGCGAGGATTCCCCGCAGAGAGAAGAGGCTCCGAAGCTCTGAGACATTCCCAGGTTCCCCTGCTGGCAGCCGTGGCACCCTGGCTCCGTCTCCCTCCCTTTGGGAGGTCTTCCTCTCTCTCTCTCCAGCAAGAACATATCTGGACTCTGCATCCAGACCAGCATACGATGTGGGCCCGTCCTCGGGAAACACACAGTCTGGTTGGAAAGAAAGGTCTTACATGTAGAGAAAGCCCTGCAAGGCTACGGGAACTACAGGGCAAACGCGTAGGATCCCTTCTGAAAGTTCTAATCAAACATCCGAATGCCTGGTGGCTCACGGTGGAGGTGGCCTTGGGAAGGGTTTGTGGTCTGTCTGGAGTTGGTTCCGATAGGTCCCAAAGCACTTGACAGGATTTTAGGGTGTTGCCTTGTCTTCCTTCCTTCTTAAACGAGGGAGACCGTGTGAGAACAAACACGCTGAGTAGGAGGCAAGACCGTAGGGCAGGGCTTGTGTTAAATGAGCAGAGATGGGCATAGAACAGACCCTGAAAGAGATTTGTGAAGGTAGAGTTTAAGAATTAAGATAAGAAGCAGCTCCAGCGGCTGTTCTGAACCGCGCTGATGGGAGCTCTGAGAGGCAGCTATTTAAGTATTGGAGAGAGACTAGAGGCTTAAGTCTAATCTCGGTGCTGCGCTCAGACTCTCAGCAAGCTCAGCTCCGCGGCCACGGGCGTGGGCCCAGGCACGGGGGATGCTGCCATCCAGGCCCCGAGCTCAAGAAGAGTGGGGGCCCCGCCGAGTCCAGCCTGGCAGCCCTGCTCGCAGGCTACACCCTCCTCAGAGTGGGACTCGGTGGCTGAAAAGTGCCCTGGGGGCAGGGAGCTAGCCCCGCTGGTCAAGGTGAAATAATTGGTTGCCACTTGGAGCTTCTCCCAGGACTGGCACTGAGTGAGATTTTAAGAAACCAAATCCAAGGCAAGAGTTACTCCTTGAGCCCAAAGTCCCTTGCGTGGCATCCTCGTGTTCGAAAACCCCTGATGGCCGCCCTGTTATGTGAGTGCAAAGGGTGGGCTTGAAAGATGGAACAGCTTTTCAGAGAGAGAATCAGGGAAGCGTCCTGGAGAAAAGAGAGGAAATGGGTTCTCACGGGTCCCAAGAGAAGTGAAGGTTATAAAAAGCAGCACCAAAGTTTTTCCCAGGGCTCCTTAGTGAGGGGGGTGCCCTGACCCTACAGATGGCAGAGAAAAACGTCCGGCTTGGTAAAATCACGGGCTTCGCTGGCGTTGCTGAACTGCCAAAGGCAGGACCTTTCTGCATACATCTGGTACCCCCTGCCCAGGTTCTCCAACCTTCTCCTGGAGGCGGTGGAAGGGGAATGGAAGGGGGTGTCTGGAACCCACAAAAGGACAGTAACAGATAATTCTATCTTGTGTGGTCCTTAGGCAGCCCAGGTGGGGGCTGTCTTTTCATGACCTGGCCATACACACTGTAAAGACAGGTGCAGGGAAAAGCCCACCGGCGGGCTGGGTCCTCCTAGCTCCCCGGCCAGGGGTCTGACCTGCACAGGTGGCCCCCCCTCATCGAGGTGATGACTCTATCTCCACTTCCAGGAGAGGTTGAGGGACTTGCTTAAGGTCATGTGAACCTAACTTAGCTCCTCCTTTGCCTCATGGGAACTTCCCTGGCCTTCTCACCCGCGGGCCATTCTTTATTAGTCGGGACCATAGTCTGAATTGGGGAAAAACTCAATTGCCTTTTTTCCATTAGGACACACATTCATACAGAGTATCTTGGCAATGTCCGCCGGATATGTTTAAATAATTAGAACTACAGATTTTCGCTTTGAAAGCTCTGTTTTCTAGGACATGAACAGACGGGGATTTTAAAAGGCTACCATGAACCCAGGTAGATTTGGGGCCCATTCGTTATTATGGGTGATGTTCGTTGGCTCTGCCTACCTCCTCCTGGAAACTGGGGTGCTGGGGTCTCCCACGAAAGCCATGAAGCTCCTCAGGGAAGCAGGAACCTCCGTGGGGCACATTCACATCAGGACTGAGGGGAACTCCTGTTCTGTTCTCTTATTTCAGAGATCATTCAGTATCAGAGAAGGTTCTGATCATTCAGTATCAGAGAAGCTACTGCATTTCCTAGCAGCGAGCATGGTGAGGCCCGAGGGTTCTGGGCCTGAGCTCTTCTTTGTAGCCAACCCTCAGGTCAGCGCTAAGTGAGGCTCAGGTTCAACCAGAAAACAGACAGCTCGTGACCAGTGCTGTCCAGCAAGAAGGCGACGTGAGTCACCTACATAATTTTACGTTTTTTTTTAATGGCAACAGGGTGAAAGTAAAACTAAACGGAACTGATTTTATATTTAATCCAATGTCTACTTAATATTAGGTCAACGTATCATCAGGATAGAAATCATAAATGAGATATTTAAATTTTTTTCCACTTGGAATCTCTGGAAATCGGTGTGCATTTTATGCTTGGGACACATCTCAGGGCAACTGGCCTCAGTTCCAGTGCCCCGTGGTAACCTATGGCTGGGGGCTACCACACTGGGCTGAAGAGTTCTAGCGATGCTATTGTTCTAAGGCCCCATGCGTACCAGTGTTTCCCCCGAGCTTCCCCTGGACGAACAGTCCCGCTCGCAGGCCTTCTCTGGCCAAATGCCCTAGAGGAAGCACGTCCGCCCCCCAGAGATCAAAGATGCACGCTTGCGCGTTGTAGCCAAATGCTTTCTGAGTTTATTAGGCTACAAAATCCTTTTATCACAAAAAACCTGGTGACACTGCGCAGAACTAATGCTCTGGAGCACGCCTTAGGGATTTGGGCTTGAGGGCAGAAAGGCAAGGGGCCTCTGAGTGAACATGCTTTTGTCATTGTCATGGTTTTACTTCCCGCTCTAGCGACAGAACCCTGACTCACTCATTCCTTCAACAAGGGTTAGCTGCGAGTTCCCATTGGGCCAGGTGCTGTCCGAGGTGCTGGGACACAGAAGCGGTGCCCCAGAGGGAGCCTCTGCCCTCATGAGGCATCTGGTCTGGTCAGGGAGACAGGCAGCCATCAGTATGTGATACAATTGTAACAGGTGCATGAAGAAGGATTTCGAGATTTCTGGAGGTGGGTGGGCTGCTCCATTATCCAGGGGCTCAGGGCAGGCCCTCCTGTGCAGGCTTCATTTGGACAGACTGATGAGATGTGTGACAAGGGGAGGGAAAGAGTAGCCTGGGGGAAAGGTATTTGGGGAGAAGGCACTGCAGGTGCAAAAGCCCAGAGGTGAGAGGCTACTTTAGTACTTTAGTGGGTGGACACGTTTGATAAGGTTTATGGATCAAATCAGTCCCTTGGGAGCACCTTGATATCTGGACTCCCTCTACACATCTCCTGGTCTCTAAATTATCCCATGACCCATTATAAATGACTTAGAATCCAAATCAGAACCCCAGAACTGTTAGAGCCTCCAGATCGGAGAAACCTGAGCCTATAGTCTCCTCTTTGGTATGTTCTCAAGCTTCTGCCTAAAACTTTGATGCCCTCTCTGCAGCGCTCTGTTTTGCACTGGAAAATATCCCCTGTTGTCCTCATTTTGATATTTCCTTGATTACTTATTACATAATTTTTGTAGAAATTATCTGTGTAATTGATTGCAGATATAAATGGTCTATGCTCACACTTGGAGTTGACTCTGTGTCGAGCATTGCCGATCTTCTTATCTTTATATACATTTTTGATTTTTTAATCAAATTATTTATTTTGATATTTGTTAATTTGTGCAGGAATTTGACTTCTTAAAGCATTGCGTGAAATGTCATTTTCCTTGACTCTTGTTTGGGCTGCTTCCCCCACTTGTGCCCCTAAGGCGAGTGTCTTGCCCGTCTCACTCTGAGTCTGGCCCTGTTTCTAAGAGACTTTCTTTTTTTTTTTTTAATTTTTTTTATGTTTATTTATTTTTGAGACAGAGAGAGACAGAGCATGAGTGGGGGAGGGGCAGAGAGAGAGGGAGACACAGAATCCGAAGCAGGCTCCAGGCTCTGAGCTGTCAGCACAGAGCCCGACGCGGGGCTCAAACTCATAGACTGTGAGATCATGACCTGAGCCGAAGTCAGCTGCCCAACCGACTGAGCCACCCAGGCGCCCCTCTAAGAGACTTCCTGATACTGATTCACTTAGTGCATGACTCTGTGGGTCAGGCAGCGGCCCCTGGGAAGGATCTGGGTACTGGGGCATGGGCGTCAGAAGCATTCTCTCTCTGCCCCTACCTTGCTGTGTCATCTGTGTGCCCATTCCTGCCCCTCTCCGAGTCCCAGATTGCTTATTTGCACCAGAAGTCTGACCACAAGCAGTTCCTTCTAAATGTCCCTGGGAATTCTTCTGGAGTTGTCTTTCCAAGGTCACCTTGAGTCAGGAAACATGAGGTTAGTACCCCAACTGCACTTCTACCAGAGAAGCCCTACCCTTGTCTGGGTTTTGTATTGAGTGTCTCATGATATTGGGTTTTAAGTAAAGGTTCTTCTGGCAATGATGGTGATGTTGATGATGGTGGTGATGGTGGTGATGATGGTGATGATGGTGATGGTGATGATAGTGATGATGGTAGTGATGATGGTGATGATGATGATAGTGATGATGGTAGTGATGGTGGTGATGATGGTGATGATGGTGATGGTGATGATGGTGATGATGGTGATGGTGATGATAGTGATGATGGTAGTGATGGTGGTAATGATGGTGATGATGGTGATGGTGATGATAGCGATGATGATGGTGATGATGGTGATGGTGGTGATGATGGTGATGGTGGTGCTGGTGGTGACGGTGGTGAGGCTGACGATGGTGATGATGGTGATGATGATGATAATGATGATGGTGGTGATGATGGTGATGTTGATTATGGTGGTGAGGCTGAAAGGGAAATAGGGAACCTCATGCCCTGTGGGTCTTAATATGCATCTTATTAATAAACGGCTTTGTTGTCGAGCAGGATACACAGGTGTACTTAGAATCTTAACAATTTTACTATTTCAAAATAAGAAATATGCAAAGTCCTTTAAGAAAGCAACTATCAGAAGTGACTTTATAACTAAATGTATTTGAGAACATCAGTTATAAATTAGGGAGAATTTAGAATTTCCTTTTTCTTCCTTCCTTCCCCCCCCTCCCTCTCTCTTCCTCTTCCCCCTCCATGAAATCTCTGTCTGGAAATGGGTCTTCTTGCAGTTTTAACAAATAGCCTTACTGTATGTCTGTTGCTACTAAGAAGTAAAGAAAGGCGTTCTGACATGCATTCCTGCGGAGACACTAAGTTTGTGCCAGAGCCATTATTATCACCCATGGTAATGAAGGGCCATGCGTTAGTCCATTGTTTTTCTCTCTGCTCCCCTCCGTGTCTGTCACTGCTCTTGAGGTCCCACCCAATGGCCTTGCCCTGGCCTTTTCTAGTCTTCTTTTGAAAGCCAGGACTTCCATCTGGGTGAGAGGAAGGAGAGGTCCACTTTCGCGGGTGTGCTGAGGGTTCAAGCTGGAGCTGACTTCACGAGGCATGCTCGGCCAGGGCCCCGCACTCATGGGGCTCCACGCTCTGCTCTCAGGCTCCTCACCTCTCGGTAACTGTCCAACATGAGGCCCAGCATTGTCGCCTTGCACCAGGTCCCACAAGTTACAGAGCGGGTCCCAGTCAACAGAAAGGAATGAATGCACATAATTGGTGCACCGGAGCTGGCCCAGGGCAGGCCACGTCCCTCAGTAAAAGTTCCCGTGATTATCCCGTGACGAGCCGCCCAGCTAGCAGTGGCCAGTTCCCTGTGTGTGCAGGAGAGATCGGAGACTGAGGCCGTTCTGGCAGAAGTCAGCGGGTGACCCCTCTGTCACTGAACAGGGGGCAGCGTCCAGGCCTGAGTGGCATCCCGCCATTCCTCCCAGAATTGGAACCAGTCACGGGAGCTTGGCAGAGTGTGTCTGTGTGTTTGCGTGGGTTTTAAATACCGCAGGAGCGCGGGAGCGATCATTTACTGTTCATGTCCAGCGGAGGCCAGACGAGACTGCGTGCTTCTATGAAACATTCTGAAAACAGGACCCGGGCGAGCGCGGATGCGGACTCCCAAAGAAAGTCATTTTTTCTGGAAGGCCCAGGCGTCACTGCCTGCTGGCCGCCGTAGCCCCCAAAGCGCTTGTGTGCACTTTAGGGAAAGGTGCTCCCTCTGCGTGGCACCCCCCTGTCCCGGAGGCTCCTTCGAGGAGCAGGTGCTGGATGGATTTCAGACCGTAGCGTCCCGGTGTCCACACCCTGAGTGGGGCCTCCAAAGTGCCCGCCTCGGCCCACTCTCCCCACCTCTGAGCAGGGTGGGTGGGACAGAAGGATGGATAGCCATTAGCAGGGACAGAGAGCCACGGGCCCTCAGAGCTGGCCCTGGACTTCTGTGCCCCCAGGGGGAGGGAGTGCTGGCCCGGCTCTGGCTGGGAGACCGTGAGTCTGGTACCTGCTGCGGGCATGGCGGGGGCGGAGCCTGCCCAGCACCAGCCCGGGTAAACAGGCTAATTCCCCTCCTTCCTCGTGGCTCCTGATTGGAGAGCTCGGCTCCCCCCAGCCAGACGCCTTAGGTCACACCAGGTAAGTGGAGTCTTGCTTCAAAGACCTGCCACAGCACAACCTGTTTCTTCGGCGTCGCGGTGGGGGGGGGGGGCGCCCTAGGATTCCGAGCCGCCTCTCTGGGAGTCCAGCACTGGAACTTGCACATGCGGTCAATGCGCTCAGGGCACGGGGTTCGATACTCACCGCTCTTGCTTAAAATGCACCGCAGGCGCCGAGCAAGGGGAACACAGCTCCTCACGTCTCCGCCCCAGCTGCTTGCCGGTTTGGCGTCGGTCTTTCAGGCACAGCTCGGGACTCTAATTTGTGCCTCTCGGGTTTAAAGAGATGCCTGATCTGTCGGAGGAGCAGTGGCCCTGGCGTTTAGGCCGTACCCTAAGTAGCATTTCAATTCTGATCGGAAGGAAATCTTAGGGATTTCTATCCTGGGCTTTCTGAATTGGCACGCGGGAGGTTTCCACTGGGTGCTTTCTGCCAGGATGTGGGTTTTTCCAGCTCGTCTTTTGCAAACAGAGCAGGATCTGTGAGCTGAATCCCAAGAAAGGGAGGCCGGGGGTCAGGGACGGCGGCCCCGGCAGCAGCCCCTGGTTCAGGCTGCTATTATGCCCGCCGGTCTGTCAGTTCTCCCTGCCCCTCCTGGGCTTCTGTTTTTCATAATAACGAGAAGTGAGGAGCCTGCCGATGTCACCGGGGCTTTTGCTAGAGGAGTTGGACCTTCTGTGACCATTAAGCCTCGGTCGGCAGCCTGACTGGCCGATCCTATCAAACCCAGGGACTTCTGGGGAATTAGGTGACTGATGGGGGCAGGCCAGCTTTGGTGGGTAACATATGGGGACTGCGAGATCATATGCTTTCTCCGGAAAAGATCCCCACGAACCAACAGATGAAAGTTCAAGTGGTGGTCAGGGTCCAGCAGGAGACCAAGAGCATCACATGGAGATGGAGCCCTTCATCCTGACAAGAAGAAAGTGTTGACGGGAAGGAGAAGGCTCCGGCGGCCTGCGAGGGGGGTTGGGGGGAGCGGGGGGCAGGGCACCTCCAGGGGCCAGGGTTGGGCAGTTAGGGGACCACTGTCTGCACACCCCAGAGCACTCCCTGCCTCTTCCTCTTGTGACTGGCCGTTGACAAAGAAAACCCAGGAAGGAAAGAGGCCGCAGGGTCTGGATATTTGGGGAAGTGTCCAGGGACCAGCTGAACGGAGGGTTTGGACTCTGAAAAGTGAGATTAGCACTAAGGGAATACGAGTCTGTTTCAAGCCTAGAAAAAGTAAACCATTAGAGAGGGGGGAAAAATCCTGATCTGAGGAGAGAACAGGACCCTTCGGAGGAGATGTGAAGGGTGGAGGAGAGAAACTGGGGAGAGCCAGGGACCGTGAGGAGCCACCCCGGCTCCGAGCACCGGCCTCGCCTCCGCCACCTCCCAACACGCATCTGTTCATCCGTTTCCTGTGATGCCTTCGACACATCCCTCTTCAAGAGGAGAGCATACGAGCCGGAAAACATCGCCTTTTCTCCTTACCCCCCCTTACCAGGGGACCCGGTATTGTGATATATGAGTTTTGATAACACGTATGAACTGAGCCTCTAGAAAAAGGTGTAATCTACCTTTCATGTTAAATTTGACAAAATGCTGATGTCCTCCGTCCCCCTAAATCAGGAACCACGGCCTGCGGAGAAAGCACTGTCATAAGACGTAAAAGGCACCCTCTTAAAAGTGTTTCTTCCAGCAAGATGGAACCACCAAAGTCTCCGCTTTGCCACGCCAAAGAGCGTCCCTCTGGCTTGCTTTGGCAGAAGTCCACTTTTATTCCAGTTGTTGACTTTCAGGCTTTGCTGTGTTCTGAAAATCAACAAACACCACGCCAGGAAGCATGCGCCTCATTTTATCAAATGGTACCCGGCTTGGTAATGGCCTCCCCAGATAATTCGAGCTGATCTGTGGTGATGACCAGGGGGACGGCAATGATTGTCATGTTAGTAAAAAAAATCAAAACAATCATGTTACGTCAGTTCTACCATTAAAAGACTTGCTTCTCTGCAAATTTTTGCGCTCAGTAATTAATACTCTGGGGCTTGTGGTTTCCAAGCCGGTTCTCCAGGCACAGAGATGCCACTCACCTGATAATTATTTCAGGAAACCATGCACGAATGAATGTGATTGACAAATGCAGTATTGCTGTAATTGCCTCAAGCAGAGTCGGTGCGAAAAGGAGAAAGAAAGAGGAGAGTTAACTAGTTGTGTGCTTCACCTATCAGACGGAAAGTGCCCCGGCAGAGAAAGCCTGGTTGTTGCAAGACCTGACTGTTGTACTAATCACACGGCAAGATCGGAGCTGGCAGATTGCATCAGGCAAGGTCCTGCCGCACGTCCTGCCTGTGACAGTGACCAGGGCCGGATGCCTTGGAGGCGAGCATGCGGAGCTCCCGGGGCTCTCGCTGCAGGTGTACAAAGAGGCCAGTTTCTTCCCGATCGCAGCCGGGCACTGGCTCGCGCCCCCAAACAGAGAGCTCCTGGAAGCCCTTTCTGCGCTCCGTCCGGAGGAATCCTCATGACAGAAGTTGGTTCTGCTCCGTAGGTTGGGAGAGTAACTTTAGCGCTTGGCATGATTTTGCTTGGCTGCGGGCTTTTGTCTTTTTCTGGTTCCGGAAGCGGCCAGGCCGTCTCAAGCAGGAGCGTGTCTCCTTTCTGTGGCATTTGCTGCCTCTCTCACGGCGGAGGGCTGCACCCACGGCTCTGCTTTTGGGCTTGAAAGACGGATCCGACCCCCCCCCTCCCCCCCGCCCGGCCCTCTGTCTGGTGTCGCAGGCTTCACCATGACCCATGGATACCGCGTCTTTACACTACAGCGTTTCTCAGAATGGCGTTACACTGGCTGATCCTGCACACCTCACTTCCGCTTTTTTCTCTGTGTTCCCAGCTTTCAACCCACGGCTGGGCACATAGGACGCGTTCAGGGAAAAGGCACTGGGTTGATGCAAATCTTGGTGTGGACAAATCCTTACCCTTGAGGGGCTCAGAGCGGGAGAGGCTTCCTGAAGGGACCATCCCCCAGTGGAGGAACGAACATGTCTTGGAGGTTGAGAACGTGGCCTTCGGGTCAGGCAGGCTCATCCGGAACCCTGGCTGCCACCTCCTGCCTGTGCCTGCCCGGTCGTGCAGGTGGCGCACTGCCCAGCTCCGGAGTCGCCACTGGAGAACCAGGAGTTGCCCGGATGCAGCCTGGCCAAAGACCCTCTCCACCTCAGGGTTCCCCTCCATAAAATAGAATGTTCTTGCCTTGCCCGTGCGGCTAAATGTGATCATGTTTTGACTGTATTCAGCGGAGTGGCTGACAGTCAAGAGGCATGTGCTAAATGGGAGCAAAAAGAAAAAGCAAGTGTTGGTATATACGGTATTGCGGTTTGATAGGAGAGCCAAGCTCAGTCCCTGACTTCGGTCTGTGACCTTGCTAACAACTTAGTCCCTCGGAGTCATAGTGCGTTCTTTTGCATATGGTTTAACTTGCTTTGGAAAGTAGAAAATAGAGGCCTTAGGGTTGATGGCGGAATTGATTTTCCTCAGTGCCGAAGTGGCGGTGCTCCTGATTTTCACGGAACACCAAGCCCTCAGAAAACTACAGAGAAGAAAACGAGTCTCAACTGTACATTGTCCGCCAAGTAATCCCTACTGTTTATACTTCAGTCTCTTTCCTTCTGATCTTTTCACCCAGACAGAACTTTTAGCCTGTGTTTTCACTTAGTATTTTATCTTGTTTTTTAATTTCTCAACGTTTATTTATTTTTGAGAGAGAGAGTGTGTGTGAATGGGGGCGGGGCAAAGAGAGAGGGAGACACAGAATCCGAAGCAGGCTCCAGGCTCCGAGCCGTCAGCACAGAGCCCGACGCGGGGCTCGAACTCACAGACCTGTGAGACCATGACCTGAGCCGAAGTTGGACGCTTAACCGACTGAGCCACCCAGGCGCCCCTCACCTAGCATTTTAAATACCCGACTAATATTGCCTTGTCTAGACAGACAATAATGGTGAAAGCCATTCACTCTTGCCGAAAATAGAGGTGACTTCCTCTGTCGTGATGGGCATCTTGGTGCACAGAGCATGTTCTGTACTTAAAGCTTTTCCTCACATCCCGAGAGGTTTCCTTATATCCTGAGCTGAACAGTATACATACTTCGAGGCTCTTGGAACATACTGGCAAGTTGCGTCTCTGAAGGTGGAGGAACTTTACACCGTCACCAGCTCCCGGTTCTTGTCCCAGCAGCGAGTATCATAGGTAGCATGTTGCTAACGTCATGGGCAGAAAATTATTTCTTAAAATTTGTTTACATTTACACTTTTTGATATCTAGTTGAAGCTGAGCTTCCCCCACCCCCCCTCCTGCCTATTAGTTACCTGAGTTTCATCTTTAGTGAATTATTTATGTTCTTTGCCCATTTATCTGGTGGAATATTCAGGTTTTCTTACTGATTTGGAAGAGCCTTTTGCATATTAAGGTTAACCCTTGGTCATATTTATTGCAATTATTTCCATCTAATTTGTTGTCGGACTTTTAATTAAAGATAATTTCATGTATTTATTTTTCATAGCAGCCCAGGGTGCCATGCATCTCCACCACAGGGACAAGAATCTTCCAGAGGGAAAGGGAGGCTCGGGGCAGGGGGTGGGCCCGGTTGGAGGCTGCTGGCTGTGGGTTTGGGGAGCCGGGGGTCTCCAGATGATTCCACGAGTCCTCCCTGCCCCCTTGGCCTCTGCGGATGCAAACACCGTGGGTGCTTCCTCGTGTTGGAACTTGTACAGCGTTGCCGAGTTACTGTTTTGTTGGTTTTCTCTCCTCACGTAAAGAATTTGGCGTGGTTTCCATACAAACATCTATTATCTCTTCCAAGTTATTAGCATGCAAACTCAGGGGCATCTCCGTGTATGTCAGGGGTGTGAGGAATCACCGCACAGGAATTAAAAGGCTCGCGTGCCGCCTGTGGCCCGGGACGACTCTGGAAGGCGGGTTCTGCCTGGCCCCGCTCTAGTGGTCGTCGCCACGCGAAAGGCTGAATTCCACATTCTTAGGGCGTTGCTTACTCCGCTCAGTCTCTCCTTCATCTACAACTCTCGGCTGAATACCACCTGGCCTCTGTCACTGATTACAATTTAATTTCTCAATTCGCTCCATCACTTCTTTCTTGATATTTCTATCAACCAAAAAGGGCCTCTTCCCCTGGCCGCTGTCACCTTGATGACGGGATGCTGGACGCAGGGACAGCCGAGCGCAGAGGCGGGGCCTCCTCACTGCCAGGGATGGAACCCAGCCCTGGGTCCCCCAGAACGGACCGAAGAGGATAAACACATTGTGATCACAACTAACTATCTCTTGCGTAGACAGTGTTTCTGAGAGTTTCCCTTTCTTCGCCCTTCTCGTGCAGGTCATACATTTAAGGAAGTTGTGAATCTGCATGAAGCCAGTGTATCTCACTTAAAACAAAAATCGTATTATTCCCCTTGAAGTTTGCTTTCCCTGATAAAACAGAACTGGACTCTCTCTGGATGGCGGCACGTGGCCACCAGGAAAGTAGCGCCACGGCAAGAAACTACGAGACCGGCCACCTGAGCCTTCTGCCAGCCCCGCTCTGCCCGTGAGTGACGTCTTGGGCCCTTTGGTGTCCAAACTCTTTTTGAGGAACACGTGGCCGACCACCTTGATGTCCGCCTCCAGGCTGCGTGTGCAGCCCTTCTGTTCTGCCCCCAGACAGATGCGTCGCTAAAGCTTAAAATGACCACTAACCGGCAGGGAATTCGTCCTTTGGTAGGCCACGGAGTTATTTTAAAGGCACACTGTTGTTCCTCCGGTGGTTGAAAGCGTTTCCAGTATGACCTCCTGGACACGGGTTGGCGCAGTCTGCTCTTCCGAGGACCGAGGCACCGTCCCCTGACATCCTGAGGGCAGTGGCAGGCTGTGCCCGTGTGGGGGGACAGCACCCAGTTGTGTGAGGAAAGCGCATTGGGGGAGAAGCGCAGGCCCGGCCAGAGACACCTGGCAGGGGACACACCTGACATTCTGCCAGCAAGACTGGGGCTCCAGACCCGCCACCTTCCGGGCCCCACGGGGCCTTGCCAGCTCAAGGCTGACAGAGCCTCTGACCCTCCCCCTGCCCAGGGCCGCAGCAACCGGGACCAGAGCTCCTCCCCACAGAAGGCGACATGGGCCCCGGGCCTCCGACTCCCTCTCCACTCACCACACTGAGTTAGGCGCCATCCCGAGAGCGTGTCCAAGAGCTCGAATCCTGAGTGAAAGGTGTCCCTCCTCCTCAGGACTGCCCCCAACACTCCAAACCAGGAGGGCCCGGAGGCCTCTGGGAGGATCTCTCCATCCCAGAAGCGGGAGGGCCGGTGTGGGGCCTGGCATGGGGTGCAGGTGAGCCCTGCAAAGGGGGCTTTGTCTCCTGCTGGGCACCCGGGAGAAAGGGGTGTGTGCACGCATGTGTGTGTGTGTGTGTGCACGTGCCTCTGTGTGTGGGTGAAAACACGAGTGGCTGCGTACCCGTGTGTCCACGCGTGTCTGTGCAGGCACGTGTGTGTCCGTGTGCACACACGTGTCTATGTGGCACATGTGTGTGTCCGTGTGCACACATGTGTCTATGTGGCACATGTGTGTGCGTGTCTGTGTGCACACACGTGTTTATGCGGGCACGTGTGTGTGTCCGTGTGCACACACGAGTATATGTGCACATGTGTGTGTGCGTGCATGTGGGACACGGATTTGCAGGCATAACGTTCTGGGCGTGTGAGTGAGTGTGGGCTCGTGGGTTTGCATGCAGCGTGGAGGGCGTGTGAGCGCGGGGACGCACGTCGGGCGTGAGTTTGCACGCCTGTGGGAGCTGACGTGCGTGCGTGTATGTACCGGAGTTCTGAGTCATAAAAGCTGTTTTTGGGAGGCGCAGGGAACCGGGAGGAAGCAGGGCGACGGGAGGAAAACTTCTCTTCGCTTAGGTGGGAGCTCAAGGGAGGCCTTGTGAAAACAGGTCTTGCGGAACAGGTGGGGGGCACGCCGGAGTCCCCCAGCCCGGCCGCACCTCCAAGCAGGAGACCCCCGTGTCTGTGTGGACGCCGTGGGCAGCTCCATGAGATGCGAGGCAGTGGCCGGCCGGGGCATCCTGCCCTTCGCTGTGTCTCTCTCAAGAAGTGTCACCAGCTCCCAGGGGCCCTTAGCGACATGGAGAGCGTGTCTGTAAGTGCCCGCACGGGGCGTGGGCGTCACAGGTCTCCACCGGGTCGGTTCCCGTAAAGGCTTCCCTTGTGCCATGGATGACCCACCGACAGTCCGACAGTCTCCTCCCTGGAGACGCCGACCAGGCTCGGTGAGGGAGGGGCTGTGAGTGGGGAGCGTCCCCCGGAGGTGGCCACTCAGAGGGTGCAGAGAGACCCCTCTGGAATGCGGGGGACCCTGCCCTCTACCCCCCTCCGCGGCTCTGCGGAAGATGGGGAGCAGGGGCAGCGGGAGAGAACAGGCCTCCTGGCCGCCGGCCTCACCCTTCCGCTCGTCTGTTCCCGGAGCCAGCCAGCACCGCCCGCTGGCCAGAAACGAAGGCCGTGGCATTGCGCAAGACCCCGGCCCCATCGAAGTGTATTTAAACACAATGCACGTTGTTTTCAGGGTTGTTTATTTGTTTTCTGTTGAGGATGAAAATTTTGTTTTCGGTGTGAGAGCTGCGCTTTGTGGAGCTCCGCGTAGGCTTATGGCGAGGCTTCTCAAGAGAGTGGGGACCGAGGAGCCCGCCTCAAAGAGAGGCAAGCTGGCCGGCGGCACGCGGGTCCTGCCGGTGACATTTCCGGAGAGAAGGGAGGAGAGGGACCGCCCAGACGGTATGAGAAACGCTTCTTCGTGAAAGGCTCTCACCTTTGTCCCTGACACACTCGTTTGTGAAAGGAGCGTCTTTCTCCGAATTCGGTCACGCCGTGTCCTCCGTGAGGGTAAGCACCGCTGCGTGGCAGAACCCGCCCGTCGAACCCAGCTGAAAAGCACGAGAAAGAGGTTTCATCTAAAAGCAGGTTCCTGTGTTGTCAGTAATTCCCGGCAGGATGACTAAGAGACAGGAGTTTCCAGCTAGAAGCTCCGATCTCCGCGTCCCCCTGGGGAGGCATCGTGGAACGGTGGAACGGGTCTGGACCCCTCCGCCCTCAAGCCCTGGAGTCTGGCAACGAGTCTATACCGCAGAACCCCGTGGTCATGGCTGCCTCGTTGGCCCGAGGTCCTCGAGATTTGAGGGGTCACAGCCTCCTTTATGAATCTGATCAAAGCAAGCGGCCCCTCATCTGAGGGAAGTCACATTCATGCAAAGCATCGCACACAAAACGGTGGTGACCAGGCCAGATTCTGTTGAGTTCTGCCGACGGTGCCCGGCCCCCGAGATGAGGCCTGCCCCGGGCGCCAACTCGCCAAGGATGGGAGGGAGAGCGTGGCCGTCACCTTTTCTGAGCCTGTTCTGGCCGCGTCTCTCTCTCTCAATTCTTCAGCTGCACCTCGAGCGACACAAAACCACTGGAACCCCGAGCGTGCTGGCACGGGTGTGAGCATGCCCACGCACACGCAGGCGCACAGCACACGTGTGCACACGCGCCCCCACTTCCTAAACGTGAGGTCACGTGTGCCTGCACGCCCCCCCCCTTGGCTTTAGATATAATCACCCTAGTTTAGAGAATGATAGCTTTATTGTTCAATAAAACAAGTTAATTGATTCCTCTCTCTGCACTGGTGGAGAGGAGGTTTTCTGTGTTTATCTGAGAAGCAGGGGGAGGCTGCGCGATCACGGGAGAGGAAGGGGTCCGGGGAAGCAAGGGCAAAGCTTCGGCGTGCACGGGGCAGAGGCCGCAACCTCCGACCTCTGCCTGCCAGTCTTTGGCTCCGGCAACCGAAGGGCAAAAGCGACGTTTAAGAGAGAATCACGTCGGAAAGGGACGGTTCACGGAGCCTCTTGAAAAATCCCGATGTGGAGACGAGCCCGACTGTCTCTTTTTGTGCCCCCCCACCCCCCCACCCCGCCCCCGCCTTCTCCTTCTCCCCACCGTGTCCCCTTTGCAAACAGACAGGCTGCGGCCTCTGGGGTAGAGGAAGAGGTGCCCAGAGCTTTGTGCTGAGGCAGAGGGCGGAGTGATTTAATTGTCTGGTTCCTTCTGTGCTGGAGAATATCAAACAGATGAGGAGGATAAAACAGGGAGCTCGATAATTAATTTTCATGTTCTTCACTAGCGGGGCCTCTTCAGGCCGCTGCGCCGTGATTACAGGGAGAGGTTGGGTTCTGAAGTTTCACTCATTAGCTACGTGGTGTAGGAACACACCTGTGTTTTCAAAAGGCGCGGCGACAAGAATGGAAAATTTCAGCTATTAAAAATATCCCGGTGTCAGGGACTTTCGGGGGAGAACAAAACCTCTCCGATTCCCTCGCATAAATAATGAGAGGGCTGGTTGCTGAGAGGCGAGGGGTCAAAACTTCCCTGTTGACTGAAACGCAAGGTTGACTTAAAAGATTTTCAGAAGTTCTTCAAGGAGCCGTGCAGCCGGCCGGGGTGCTTTGCCTTCTAATGAAACCGAGAGGCTTCCTCGGGGCGGCCTCGCCTCCGCGCGGGGAGCGCCCCGGCTTCGCGGGCCGGACGTGGGCTCAGACTCTGGCCTGCCCGCCGCCCGCGGGATGCACGGCGTGGGTGAAAACTTCAGCGGGGGCGTCCCAGGCCCTGAGTTCATATCCGAGGGTGGGGATTAGGATTTAATCGCTTCCGAAGGAGCCGCTCGGTCCTCCATCCGCAGCCGTGGACAGCGGGCCTTCCACAAACTGGCGGCCTCCGGGAAGCCCTCCGCATCCGCAGCCGCAGCCGCAGCCGCCGGGCCGGGTCCAGGCGCTGGGCAGGGATTTCTTCCCGGAATACCGATCGGCCCATCATTTGTAGCACAAATTGTTCAATCATTCAAACACACAAACATCTCAAGGTAATGTCTGCAAGTCCCCATTGTGATCTAATGTCTTATTAAGCAGAGTAAAGCTGTTTGGCGCTGCAATTAGTCAGTCTGGGGCTCCACGGAGCGTTTGCTGTAGGCGGCTTCCTTTTCTTATTTTTAAAGGAGTATTGGAGTAGGGTTCGTGCCCCGTGTGTCTTGCGCGTGCACACACGCGTACCTGCGTGCTTGCCCAGCCACACACACACACACACACGTAGGCAGGACGCTCGGCCGAACCTGCCAACGATAGTCTCCAAGAGTTTTATTTTCGCCACCTCGTTTCGTGCACATAAACCACTGCCAGGAAAATTACTAAATCTGCATGTTATAAAAAAAAATTCAGAGGTTAAAAGATTGTATCAATTTTAGAAGTACCCAGCGTCTAGATATTAAACAGATCGTAAGTCATGTTGGCTCACGTCCTGTCTCATTTCGTAAATCTCTCGTCCAAAGTAAAAAGCCCCTCGTGACGGTGTGGGGGTCATGCCTGAGAAAGGGACCTGGGGACGGAGGAAGCGGGCCCCGGCCCCACGTCTCCACTTCAGGATGCTTTGCACAAACTGATGGTTCACAGGAGCCCCACGGCTGCGAGAGGCGGGCGCTCGGATCTCTGAACTTTCGGGGGCAAGTGTTCCTCAAAGTCTAACAATTCCTTCCAAAGATGTGGATCTAATTTCTAGTTGCGACTGATCAATAGGCAGTTTATGAATGACCAATATCATTCTCAGGGGCTTGGAGAGGCAGGCCTGGGTAAATACTCATTCGCCGGTAATCACGGCTGCGGGAGGCGGGACCACAGTTAGTAATTTAGGAGGCAAAGCAAAGCATGTGTTTTTATTTAACGGGAGAGATCTCGGGGCAGATAGGGTTATTATTTTAGAAGAAGAAATGACTGCCTTTTGAGCAGAATGAATGGGGGGTCATAATTCTCTAATCTGACCTAATTTTAACAAAGGAGAATGATGTGTTAAAACGTCCCAGAGATAATACAAATTAGACCAGGTCAACAGGAGGTCAAATAGATAGGGTGCTAAAACAGCCTTTTTACTACTTGGTAGCATTTTATGCTAATTCCGTTCCCTTCTCTGCGATAAACAAAGCAAGTAGAAAGGAGCTCGCGTCACACAGTGATGGGTCCCTGAGCTGCAATTTAATACAAACCTAGTAATTCCATCCTACCACGTTCCTAGTTCATTTAGGAACCACAAATACCAGAGGCGTACAGGATTGGATCGTGCGCCCCGCCTTGCGGGTACATCACCTTTAAAACTCCGGAAACGAATATGGTTTTAGTGGATAAGCCTTACGTGGAATTGTGTGGAATACACATCGCTGTCATGAGCAAAGGGTTCTCAACTCCGAAGTGCTGGAGGGGTCGAGGGCCCGACAGCCGACCTCACAGCAGCCAAGGGCATGGAGGCAGTGTTTTCACCTCCGAAGGGGGGATCTGGGTTCGATGCCAGTCCGTGTGTTCTCCCCAGGGCTGCGCAGGAAGGGAAAGGAAGGGTGGGGAGGGGGGGGCGCTACTCATCAAAGACTCAGTCGGGAGACCTCACTCCATGCCTCCTATGCTCCATCAACCCATTAGGAAAATTTCCTCTTCTCTGCACTGGAAACGAAACCCCATGCCCTGCAGAAGTCGCGTGACCCCTGTCTGTGCTCTCTCTCCTCCGAAGAGAGGGTTTTGGTCACCGTTGTCCATGACCGGGTCGGACTGAAGGAAGATGGGGGGCGGGGGGGCTGGGAGAAGTAGCTGAGCCCGTGCGAGCTGCACACACCCACCAGCCTCGCTGGGATTCGTACGTCTCCCTCAGCACCTCACTGACAGCCCCGGGGTGCCCTGGGCCCTGGGAGAAGCAGAGTCCTTGGCGCACGTGACCTGTTAGTGCCTCGTGGTGGGGACGCTCGGCCCCTGGGCTACGAAGGAAAGGAAGATAAACTGACAAAAACCTCCGGATGAAAGAAAAAATGCATCCTGGCCTTGAACTGGCAGTAAGGACAAGACTGGCGGCTGTGTGAACCCCTGCAGCTGTGACGCTTGGAGCCGAGGAGCTTCACCGTCGCAGTCCGTATCTACGGGCACAAACGCTTCTTCGATTTCGATGAAACTGACTCGATTCCATCCAAAGAAGACGGCCGATGCGCGGGCCTGATAGAAAACTCTCGCGGGCTCTTTGCAGTCCCTTGGGATCGCTGAGGAGCCTCCGGCGAGCGAAAGGCACAGCGTCCTTCATTCCGTAGCTCGGCAAACGCAGTGATGATCTTCGCAGGCTCCCCGGCTCTCGTCCTCCCCAGCCGTGCTGGCGGAGGGACCTGTTCCAACCGCGGAGCAGAAGCTCCCACCGGATTCGAGGAGGCCTGGATCCCTTTCAACGTCCCACCTAACTCGGCGGAAATTGCCCGAGTTCTCGAGGAGCAAGGACCCCACGGGCCGAGTGTTGGGCGGATAAAGAGACGGGTGCAAGTCTTCTGCCGTCAGGAGGATGTGGTCTCGGCGGGGCGACGGCGCGAAGAGCCAGCTCCAGCAGCGGGCGCCCGGGGAGGTTCTGAGAACGGACCTGAGAGACGACGAGGAACGGCCAGGGTGCCCAGCTGGGGGGACGGACCAGCCTCATGCGCTCAGAACCGCCTAGGCTTTCATCAGGAGCATTGTGAAAGATGCTCGCCCAGGGCAGGCCCTGCCCCAAGCACCGAGCAGCCCTAACCCCCAGCCTCATGGAAGGTAAAGCTGTTGTTATTTACAGAGGAGGAAACGGAGACCCAGAGGGGTCGGTAACTGTCTCCAGTTGATGATATGGGGAGCGCGGGTCAAAGCCCAGGCTTTCGGGCACCCAGAGCCCACACCTCCGGCCACTGCTCCCTACTCGAGTAGTGGAAACAGCCCTAGAAGGTATAGGAGTGGGAGGGGGAAGGGTTCCCTGGAGAGGAGGCAAATCCTTGTAAGCGAGGTAAGAACAGGCCTCTGGAGGTGGTCTTGTGGGGCAGCCTGGGGCACGACGGACGAGTCGATGGGTCGGAGTCAGAAGGTAGAGCGTGGAGAAGCTTCCACTTTATTTGTAGGTGACAGAGAGCCATCTACCATTTCCACCCGGGTGAAAGAGTTCAGATGGAATCCGAGGCCACTGACCCTGGCCGCAGCACAGACGGTAGGAATGAATGGAGCCACGTGGACTGTGACACCAACGAAATGGCCCGGGCGGGGCCGAGAGCCTGGCAGGGACCCACGCAATGCGGGAGGCCAGGCCGCAGGAAGAGCCCGGATGCGGGGGGGTGGGAGGGGAGGGTAGGATGAGAGGAGCCCGCCCAGAAGTGTGTCCCCGCGGCACCGTGGCAGGGGCTCCATGGAAAGCCGCGTTGACTGTGAGCCACACTAATTCCGAGACGGCCCCTCCAGGGAGCCCTCCTTACCCTCCCCCTCCACACAGGAGACGCTGCCTGCCTGCTGCCGGCTCTCACGACGGGTGCACTGCTGCTTTCTGGGGAGACCAGCAGACATTTGAACTGCCACTTTCTCAGTTATCCAACCAGACCAGGGAAGAGTTTTTAAGGACTGCAAAGCCTTCCTCTCTCTCATCGGGATTGTTTCTTGATTTCTTTAAAACTCGTGAATTCCGCTTAAGAACTCCATGCAATCTCTCACACAAATTATACACAATTTTAACCACGAAATAATTCCTCTGTCACATCGACTTTTGAGAGAAAAGGAGGGGGAAAAAAGGCATATAACATTATTTTTTTTCAAGTGTTCCCAAAATAACCACACAGAGGTTTTCATTAGTTTACTAACTAGAAAAATCTTTGTCGGATTTCACTCCTTACCACCGTGCCTGCGGGACCTCTGTCTAAAAAGTCCTATTAGTTTTCATGGTTCTGTAGCTTTTTGGTATAGATGGTCACCTGATTAATTAGCTATAAAACTACACAGGAAAGTGTAAAACAGACACCCGAGTGGACCTCGTGTGTCATGGATGATTCATTCCATTGGATGCAATAGTGTCTTTGCAGAAGGCTTTGTGCTGACTGTCTCCGGCAAAGTGTTGCTTAGTGATGCGTTTGGTTGCAATCTGGACCACGCAAGGTACACACTGAATGCTGCTTTTCAATATTTCTTCTTTGGCTAAATGAAGAAATAAAGACAATATGATGAAGCCAGATGTCCCCAACTGGAGACCTCTCAAGTGGGCTTCCAGCGTCCCACGCTGGGAAAGGACATCAGCTGATGGCTGATGGTTTGAGAAGGGGCTGACATCGCATTCCTTCTCTCCTGACAGCCAAGCCCAGGGCTGTCCCTTGCATTGTCCAATTCGATGGCACGGTCGCCGGATTAAGAAAGATGCTTGAGGTCTGAGAGAATCCAGAACCGTTCGGCGGGTCCCACCGTGTGCCAGGACCTTGGCAAGATACAGGGAGTTAGATGAGGAACGGAGTGACACAGGCAGGCGTATTCCCAAGGACCCACGGTGGGGGTGGGTTGGGGAGGATGACGGGTCCAACAGGGATTGGATTTGTCCCCTGGGATGCCTCTCTGGGCTGTGGGAACCGGACAGGGCGGCAAGCCCAATCTCTACTGTGCCCTCGGGATGCTGGGGGAGCAGGAAGCCCCCTCTCCCGGGGCCCTGCAGCTTACAAGAGGGCTTTTCTAGCTGCGACGTGCAGCATAGACACCAGCAGCGTAGGAATTCAGAGACACAAAGGCAGCACTGCAGGGAAATCTGGGCATCCTCTGGGTCCACCGTCGACTGAAGAAAGGAATGAATGGATTGAGTGAATGCCATTACCACTGCGGTCTCTCTCTGAAGGTCCCCTGTCCCCCTTTCCTGCCAGACCAGGTGGTGTCGCCTTGAAGGCCTCTTGCCTTCAGAAACACTCTTCAGAAGTTTGCTTGAATGGAGAGAGATTTTAAAAGGCAACTTACACATTTTCTCCACTGACACTCTGGGGACAATGGTGTCTGCCCGGCCACCTGTTGGAATGCAGCCCAGAAAGACGGCCGAGAGTCGATATCAGATCAATAGTGTCACACACGGTGATGCATGGGAAGGGACTGTATCTCTCGCCTGAAAATCCATTTTGACAGAAGGGCACCGCAGAGTCGTGGATGACACCGAGATGATGGGCTGGCTGGTTAGTGAGTCTGCTTGCACACTGCCTTCTGACTTGACGCGGAGGGAGCAGCCTGTGTGGACCCTTCGTGAGAGCGGCTCGGCTGTGCGCTGACATCCGGCTGCCTCGACCACATTAACACATCAACAAAAGGCTTGGCCGTTTCCAGGCAGGAATTACTGCTCGCTCGGGCCCCAGCGAGGAAGCTCGATTCCTGGTCCGACGGTGACTTTGTTCTTGTGCCGAGGGACGCTTGTGGTGGCACCCACCACGGACTCCCGGTAGCTCCCGCTGTGATCTGTGCAATTTATACAGGAAGGCCCCTCGCGGTCTGGCTCTTTGTCCAAGTCCCTGTACATTGAGCGCCATGGCTGGCTCACAAACGCAGTTTGAAAAATCTGCTTAATGACACACCCAGCCAGAGTAGCTTAATAAACTCCTGAAATCTGGGAGACGTGCGATTCTCAACACAAAATTAATACAAAGACATCGCTGATCTTAGATTGGCCCTTTAGCGAAGATCCCGCTATCTCCCGCACGTGTTCGTGTGAATGTGATGGTAGCGCACCGCGGTTTTGTGTTTTTCCCCACAAACGTGCTTGTTGTATCGCAGGAGTACCACGCGCAGGCCTCCCAGGCTGCGTGGGAACAGTCAAGGGCAGGCACCGGGGTGCTTCCTCCTCAGAGCCCTCGGTAGCGCTCAGATCAAGACCACGGTTCTCCGTAAATATCAGTGGAATGAATGATAGTGCAATTCTATCATGGCGAAGTAAAATTTGGTTTTTGTCTGTCTGTTTGTTTGTTTTTAGTATACTTTATTGTCAAGTTGGCTAACATACAATGTGTACAGTGAGCTCTTGGTTTTGGGGGTAGATTCCCGTGGTTCATCGCCTACGTACAACACCCAGTGCTCATCCCGACAAGGCCCTCCTCCATGCCCATCGCCCATTTTCCCCTCTCCCCCACCAACCCTCAGTTTTTTCTCTGTATTTAAGAGTCTCTTCTGGTTCGCTGGGAATGCGAATTTGTACCGCTGCTCTGGCTGAGTACAACTTGAGTAAACCTTCAAGTCCACAGTTCACAAAGCACCTCAGAACTGTTGCATCTTGTCACAAAACCTATGGGGCTGGTATTCTTTGGACATTTGACTCAGGTTAGGTGACTCGTCCAAGGTCACGTAGTAAGCAGTGTTGTCAGAATTGTGATTCTCTGGGTCACAGAGCCCCGCCTGTCTCCCTCTCCTGCCCAAATAGTTTTACCCTTAGAAATGCGAAGTTCTGTATGGCGTTTAGTTTCTAGAACTCATTTCTTTGATGAGAGTTATTTCCAAATTAGAAAGTTGAAGTATAAAATAATTTACGTGTGGATTCGGGTCCCTTAAATGCAAGGACTGATTTCTATATTCTTGTTGATCATTCACGATCCCCCGAGTCCCCTCCCTGGCTCTCAGGTGGCTCTGGGACCGGCATCACGTGACCTCCGTCCCGCGGCATCTTGTGCCGGCATGGAGGCAGCGTGCTGCCGTACCCCCTCTGGGGCCCTGGGGTCCCCTGGCTGACCATCGAGTTGTTTGTGGAACCAAATGCAGGATGAGTCAGGCTGGTGAAATAGAATCTTCTAGTCACGCAATCTGTGGCAGTGGTTAATTCAGGGGGACAGCTTACAGCGCTATACCACACACTTGCCTTTGACCTGACCCCAGACCTCTCCGTGTGCCAGCCCGTGGGTGTCCAGTGCTTAAGTTCACACCACTTCCTAACTTTTCATCGCCTTCCCCTGTGCCAAGCGATGCGAGGTGTGGCATCCATCTCAGGCCCCCGGAATGATTCCCCCCTCCTGTGATGTCATCTCTTCATCCCAGACACTGGTGTCCAGCAAACCTGCAAAATCATTCCCACCCCTGCTCCCGACCCCGCAGGAGCCACTGGGATAGACAGACCCCTTCCAACCAGACCGTCCTGCCGACACGTCTCTGCCTTGGTGGCCCCGTCTAATGCAGTTGGAAGACAGCTGCTCCTGCGAGCTGACACTCGGTATTAGGGAGCTCTGCTAACACGAGCGGAGACACAGATGACGCTCGCAAAGGAGAAAGCCCAGTAAGAGGTTCACAGGCACAGCCGCTGCCTCCTTCCTCCAGCCTGCCAGGGTCCCGAACTGGGGTCCCAGCAGCAAAGGCCCTCTTGCCTCTCCTCACATCACAACTGAGGACCCGAGACAGATCCTGGCACCTTTTGTTTCAGCGCTCAAAGCTCACTGAAGCAGCTGCTTCGGTCACGCCAAACAATGTATAATAATGGCTTTTCGCACTCATAGAGGGTTTTTATTTCCAAAGCGTTTAAGAAACATTAACTCATTAACAAGTTTCTTGAAGGCTCCGGGTCTCTGTATCTCTATGGAAACTCCATTTACGCTAACACTTTATTCCATAGTGGAGAAAAGTGGCATCCTTAGTACAATCATTTGTTGGGTCAATAAAATTAAATTAATGTGCATTTGAATTTGCAAAATTGGAGAGACAAGAAATCTGTTTTTGTTTTTGTTTTTGTTTTGTTTTAATCTAAGTTACTGGGTCAATGAAGCGAGTGGTCAATATAATGCGTAGTGGGACAAGAAAATGCAGAGAGACCCCAATGATTCCTTTTTGGAATTGCAATAACTGAATGCAAATCGTTTTTGTTGGTGTTGTTGTTTTTACAGGGTTGGTAGACACTCTGAAATTGCAGCAAGTTGCAAATAGTGCACAAACCAGGAGCCCCACGCTGGAACCCCAGGAGGTATTTGCTGTAAGTTAGGGGATAGATGGTCCACGCCTGGGTTCTAAGAGTCACTGTCTTCTGTTCAATTACCTTCGAAACAAAATCCGTTGAACCAAACGTTTCCAGATAAGAAGATAATGAGGATGCTTGTTGACAGGTTTTTTAATTAAGTTTACTTATGTATTTTGAGCGAGAAAGAAAGAGAGGGAGAACACAAGCAGGGGAGGAACAGAGAGAGAGAGGGAAAGAGAGAGAATCCTAAGCAGGCTCTGTACGGCTCCGTACTGCCAGCATGGAGCCCGATGTGCGGCTTGAACTCAAACCATGAGATCATGACCCGAGTCGAAATCTCTGGAGCCACCCAGGCGCCCTTTGTTGACAGTTTGTAAGGCTACCAATTTCCCCATTTTTCCCTACCCCGTACACACTCCATCAGGGGCTCCAAGGAGCAGAATGCTTTCTCTCTTCTACTTTGGGTTTGAAGAAAAGGCCCCACTCGCCCTCAAACTATCTCCCCCCAAAAGTTGTCATACTTCGCTATGCTTTGATGAAGTGAATCCCACTGCCATGACACAGGTAACAAGAGATCTTAGGGGAAGATGCAGGAAAACTATCCCCACCCCAGGGCTCTTCCTTAGACAGACACTACTTCATCGGTGGTGGGTCTCCTCCCGCGAAAGGGATGGTCCTGAAGCAGAAACACCAGGCAGGAGGTCAAGCCTGCCAGGAGGTTGCTGAGCATCCTGCTGGGTGAGTCTCTGTCCCCATCGGTGCTTGCCTAGGGATATGGCTCTGCTGGCCCACTGACACTGGCGGGCGAGGCCAGCATGCTGTCATTCACTTCACTCAGCGGAGTTTTCATTTCCAGCCCCCCAACAGCAACTGTGAGTGGGTGAGCTAAATTGCAGTGGACATTTCTGAATCCCTGTCACCACCTTCCAGTGCCCCAGAGAGTGGAGAGTGATTTGCTAATGGAACAAGGCATGGGCAAAATCCATCACTTGCTTTAACTTCTCCATTCACCTCATCACCTTAAAAGCACTCAGAATTTGTTCTGCAAGCCTGGGGACTGCACAGTGACTGCCGAGAGTGCTCGTGGCTGGAAATGTCCACCTCTTCAGGACCGAGGCCCCAAGTCACCCTAGATGCTGGTTGACTTTAGAGCTATGGGAGGGAAAGGGGCTGTCTCTTCAGTGATCAAGTTCAGTGCAATGTTATCACAAAGTCAACAGAAAAACTATATAAGGATCCAGACTATATCCTCTCTCTTTGTGTCTGTAGTCTCCTGGGAAAGAGTAGATGAAACAGAGCTGGAAATAAGTTGGAACTAAAACCAAATGCCTGAAATCCAGCCTCCATTTTGGCAACTACTAATCGTACAACTTTGGGTAAATCCTTGAACATCCTAAATAAAACTGTCTCATTTATTGAAAAATGAAAGAAACAAAACAAGTAAAAATGAAGTCTGAGCTAGTGTAATAAAGCAAGAAAAAGAATTAAAAGGCATATAGATTGGGAAAATATGTAGATATTGTATAGATTGTATAATTTACAATATATATTATAATATCTATAATGTTTTATAGACATTAAAAAAAGTCTGTCTTTACTTGCAGACAATGTGATTGTCTGTGTAGAAAACCCTGTAAAACCTAGAGACAAACAGCTTTTAAAACCAATCGGTGAGTTTAGAAAGGTCACAGGATTCAAGGGTAATGCTTAAAAATTAATTATATTTCTATAGACCAGCAATCAATCATTGGAAACCAGTATTAAAAAAAAAAAGTTTACAATAACTCCAAAAAGTAAAATGTTTAGGTGTAAATGTAACAAAACACGTAGAGGTTCTGTTGTCAAAGACTACAAAACACTGATGAGAGAAATGAATGACAACCTAAATAGGTGGATGGACACCTTTACATTCATGGTAAGAAGATTCAAGATCATTAATATGTCAATACAAACAGACCCATAGAGTTAGCACACTTCCGATAATGCCCCAACAGGATCTTTTGTAAATATTAGCAAGATGATGATAAAATTCACAAGGAGAGGCAAACAGAAAAAAGAAGCCAAAACACTTTTGAGGAAGAAAAGTAAAATCACAGGGCTCACACTGACTGATGTCAAGACTTCCTATAAAGCTATGGTACTCCAAACCGTGATACACATGAAATCATACGTACATTTATCAATGGAACTGAATAAAGAGTCCAGATATAGACCCACCAAAATATAAATGATTGATTTTTAAGGACTTTATTGTCTTAGCACAGTTTTAGGTTTACAACAGAACTGAACGGGAAGTTCAGAGATTTCCTATGTGCTCCCGCACACCGCATTCATAGCCTTCTCCATTGTCAGTATTATTTGCAAAAGTGGTACAGTTTTTACCAAGGATACATCTATAATGAGCCATTATAATCACCCAAAGTCCATACTTTGCCTCAGAATCCATTCTAAGTGTCATACGCTCTATGGGTTTGGACAAATATATAAAGACATATACCCATCATTGTTATCATTACAATATTTTATATTCTAACATCATACATTTGCTGTCTTAAAAACTCTCTGTGCTATGCCTATTGGTCATTCCTCCCTCTCCTCAAACTCTTGGCAACCACTGATCTTTTCACTGTCTCCACAGTTTTGCCGAGTCCAGAATGTCATGTAGTTGGAATCACACAGGAAGTCACTTTTTCAGATTGGCCTCTTTCACTTAGTAATATGCATTTAAGTTTCCTTCCTACCTTTTCACAGTTTGATAGTTCATTATTTTTAGCCCTGAATAATAGTCCATTGTCTGGATATACCACAGTTTATTTATCCATTCACCTACCGAAGGACATCTTGGTTGCCTTCAACTTCAGGCAATGTTGAATAAAGTAACAATAAATATCCATGGGCTTGCTTTTGCATGATTTAATTTTCAACTCCTCTGGGTAAATACCAAGGCATGTGACTGCAGAATGACATGGTAAAATAGATATAGTTTACTAAGAAACCACCAAACTATCTTCCGAAGTGGTATTCCCGTCAGCAATGAGTGAAAATTCCTGGGGCTCCACATCCTCACCTGCACTTCTGGATTTTGACCGTTCTGAAAGGTGTGCAGTGATGCCTCCTTGTTGTTTTCATGTTCGTTTCCCTGATGACAAATAACGTGGTGCATATTTTCATGTTTTTATCTGCCATGTGTGTATCTTCTTTGGTGAGGTGTCTGATAAGGATTTTGGCCCCTTTTTAAATTGGGTTGCTTGTTTTCTTATTGCTCAGTTTTAAGAATTCTTTGTATATTTTGGGTAACCTCTTAATCAGACGTGTCTTTGGCAAATATCTTCTCTGAGCCTGCATCTTGTCTTCTCATTCTCCTGACACTGTCTCTCACAGAGTAGAAGCTTTCAGCTTTGGTGAAGTCTGCCTTATCAGTTATTTCTTTCATGGGTCATGTCTTTGGTGTTGTATCTAAAAAGGCATCACCATACCCAAGGTCATGTAGGTTTTTCTCCTGTCTTATCTTCTAAGATATTTATGGTTTTGCATTTTATATTCAAGCCTGTGATCTATTTTGAGTTAATTTTTGTTAAGGGGATAAGGTCTGTGTTTGCATTCATTTTCTTTTTTGCATGTGGATTAGATGTCCTGCTGCTCTGGCAATATATGTTGAAAAGACTATTTTTGCTCCATTGTTTTGCCTTTTGTCTTTTGTCAAGGATCAGTTCACTATATTTGTGTGGGCCTGATTGGGGCTCTCTGTCTTATTTTATTGACTTATTTATCTATTCCTTCACCAAAACCACATTGTCTTGGTTATCATAGCTTTATAGTAAGTCTTTTTTTTTAATGTTTATTTATTTATTTTGAGAGAGAGAGATAGACAGAGACAGAGAGAGGGAGAGAGAGAGAGAGAGCAGGGAAGGGTAGAAAGATAGGGAGACAGAGAATCCCAAGCAGGCTCTGCACCGTCAGTGCAGAGCCCAACACAGGGCTCAGACCCACAAACCAAGAGATCATGACTTGCACCAAAATCAAGAGTCAGAAGCTCAACCGACTAAGTCACCCAGGTGCCCTATCATTCAGTTTTGAAGTAGAGTAGCATCTGTTCTCCAACTGTGTTCTTCTTCAATATTGTGTTGGCCATTCTGGGCCCTTTGCCTATCCCTATAAACTTTAGAATCACTTCATCAGTATTTATGAAACAACTTGCTGTGATTTTGATTGGGATTGTGTTGGATCTATATCTCAAGTTGGGAAGAACGGACATTTTGACAATATTGAGTCTTTCTATCCATGATATGGAATGCATATCCATTTTTTAAGCTCTTTGATTTCATTTATCAGAGTTTTGCAGCTTCACTTATTTTGTCCTTGCTTACGTTGTGTTAGATTTATACCTAAATATTTTCATTTTGGGGTGCTGATATAAATGGTATTGTGTTTTTAATTTCAAATTTTACTTGTGCACTGATAATATATAGAACAATTGACTCTTTTATATTAACCTTGTATCCAGTAGCTTTCTATAATTACTTATTAGTTCCATTTAGATGACATTGTCATCTGTAAACAAAGAGAGTTATTTCTTTCTTTCTTTCTTTCTTTCTTTCTTTCTTTCTTTCTTTCTTTCTTTCTTTCTCTCTTTCTCTCTTTCTCTTTCTTTCTTTCTTCCTTTTTTTACTTTTTTTCCCTCTGACTGGTGTACATCTTATTTTTTTTCTGTTAGTAATTGCATTAGCAAAGATATTTAGTCTGATGGTGAGAAGGAATGGCAAGTGGGTGTATCCTCGTACCTGACCTTAGTGGACAAGCTTTGAGTTTCTCACCGTCAAGTATTACCTTAGCTGTAGGATTTTGTTGAGAGTCTATATCAAGCTGAGAAAGCTCCTCTCTATTCCTAGTTTACTGAGAATTTTTACTATGAATAGGTGTTGAATTTTGTCAAATGTGTGTTCTGCATTTCTGTCTTATCTATTGATATAATCATATGATTTTTCTTTTTTAATTTGTTGATGTATTAGATCACATTGATTTTGAATGTTGAACCAGCCTTGCATACCCGAGATAAATCTCACTCAGTTGTGGTATATGGTTTTTTATATACTTTTTTGAATGTAATTAGTCAGTATTTCGTTGAGAATTTTTGCATCTGTATATTCATGGGAGATATTGGCCTGCAGGGTTTTTTTTTTCTTATATCTTTGTCTGGTTTTTGTATTAGAGTAATGCTGGCCTCATGGAATGAGTTGAGAAATATTCCCTTTGCTGCTGTCCTCTGGAAGAGATTGTAGAGAATTGGTATAATTTCTTCCTTAAATGTTTTATAGAATTCACCAGTGAACCCATCTGGGTAGTCAATTGATTTTTGACCAAGGTACAATGCAATTCAATGAAAAAAGGATAGTCTTTCAATAGCTGTACATTCATATGCAAAAATATTAATTTCAGCACATATCCTATAGATTATACAAAAGCTAACTCAAACTAGATCACAGATCTAAACATTAAACATAAAACCATAAGACTTTTAGAGTAAAACATTAGAAAAATATTCACAACTTTAGGCAAAGAATTTTCAGATATGACTCAAATGAAGACAGTTAAGGAGGGGCTCAGTCGGTTAAGCATCTGACTTTGGCTCAGGTCATGATCTCGCGGCCTCTGAGTTTGAGCCCCATGTCGGGTTCTGTGCTCACAGCTTGGAGCCCGGAATCTGCTTCAGATTCTGTGTCTCCCTCTCTCTCTCTGCCCCTTCCCCACTCACACTCTGTCTCTCTCTCTCAAAGATAAATAAACATTAAAAAAAGTAAAAGTAAAAGAAAAATATTTAAAAAAGAATTAAAAGGCAAGCTACAGGCTGGGAGAAAACACTTGCAAATTATATATCTGCAAAAGGAGTTGTGTGAGAATTTATAAAGAACATTCAAAACTTAATGGTAGGGAAAAAAGCAACTCAATTTAAAAAGCGGGCACACAGTTTGGGAAGACACATCACCAAAGACCCACAAATGACAAACAAGCCCTTGGAAAGATGCTGAGCATCCCTAGACAACAGAAAAATGCAACTAAAACTTACAAACAACTTACCATATGACCCAGCAATCCCAATCTCATATTTATACAAGAGAGAGGAAAACATACATTCATGTGTAAACCTACATATGACTATGTACAGAGGTTTTATTCCTAATCATTGAAAACTGGAACTAACACAAATATCTTTCAATGGATGAATGGGTGAATGCGCTACGGCCCATCGCTGTGCAGAACCCTTCTCAGCAATAAAGAGCAATACGCTATCGATGCATGCAACACGGATCAATCTCAAAGGCATCGGGCTGGGTCCGAGAGGGACCTCCCCTAAGATTGGATAGTGTGTGATGCCAGTTATATGATATTCTCACAAAAGCTGAATGACATGGATATAGAATATATCTGTGGGATTTTGGAGGATTTGACTACAAAGGGCAACACGAGAGGATTTTCGGGGGTGATGGAGTTGTGCATCTTGATCGCAACGGTGGTTGCACTAACCTATGTATATGTTAAAACTCATGAAATCATATACTAACCCCCCATTAACTTTGCTGTATGTTAATTTATATATATACATAATATATAATATATATTATAATACATATATCACAATATATATATATATATATCGCAAGCAAGGGAGAGGGGCAGAAAGAGAGAGAGAAAGAATCTTAAGCAGCCTCCACGTCAGCCCGGAGCCCAATGCAGAGCTCAGTCCCAGGATCCTGAGATCGTGAACTGAGCCGAAATCAAGAGTTGGATGCTCAACTGACTGAGCCACTCAGTCTCCCTTAAGTATTTTAAAATTTAAGACAAATAATAATAATTCTATGCTTTACCTGTCATATTCATGGATTTATCGATATTTTAAAGCCCAAATAAAGAGAAAATGTCCTAAAATTAGGCATCCTTGCACGTCCCAATATTGAAGGCATTCAAGAAACTGTTCGGAAGCTAAGCTCCCTTCCTCCACCTAGGAGGAACACGGTCTCTTCAGGCTTGAACCCAGCAGTGGTCGGATGCACCAGAAGTGGGGACGTCCGCGGGCAATCAACCTTCCTGTTTGGACTCTTGCTCGGTTTAGAGGGTAGTGGAACATTGTTAAGGGCTGGATTGTTTTCTACAACGAATTCGTATGTTAAATTCCTAACCCTTGGTGCCCCATCATGTGACTGTATTTGACCTTTAAAATAGTAAGCAGGTTAAAGTGAGGTCTTTGTCGGGGGCGGGTGGGGGGAGGGTCCTAATCCAATATGATGGAGCTCCTAATAGTAAGAAATGTGGACACGGAGGTGTATATGGGGAGACCGTGTGAGGACACAGCCAGAACGGCCATCTATCAGCCCAGCAGAAAACCCTTAGACCCTGCCGATCCCTCAGTCTTGGGCTGAGAGCCATGAGGGTTGAGGGCAAAGTAACGTCTGTTGTTTGAGCTACCCAGTCGGCGGAATTTTGTGTTTGCAGCAGCCGGGTCCATTCCAAGTGGCCAGGTGAGTGACACTCCCATTAACCGCCCCCCGCCGTCCCCCCACAGTCCCACACCTCACGCGAGGCATGAACGGGTTAATTAAAACATCGATTGGCAAAGCAGACCAGGTCTCCGCTGTCTGCTTAAAAGTTGCATCTCTAGATTTTACATGAATTTTTAATTTTAGATGACACCTTTGACTAGAAGTGACAGCGGAGCAGATCATTTGTGTAATTACAGCAACAATCACCGAGCAAGGAGCACCTCTCTAAAGAACAGAAAACACGAACTGGATTTGGCGGCGAACAAGGCTGGTGCTGGAGCAGCGGGCGCCCCGGGGTTCTTGGGAGACTCGCCGCCTCGCAGGGCAGGAGGGTACTGACCTCCCCTGTTTAGGAAAAGGGTGCCGTTCATTCTCGGGCACACGCAGCATTTGCTTCAGAAGCGTGTCTTGCTAGGATTAGAAAAAGAGAAGGAAGGCTCGGGTACGCAGACATCAGGTAACCAGGACTCAGACAATGAACGAAGGCAAATCACAGCTATTGTTCAGGCGTCCGAGCTTCCTGTTCAAAGCGATCATGTCCTTTGCTGCCCAAACTGCTCCGTTTGGCTCTCCCCACTCGGATGTGCTAGCCCAGGCATTCTGGTGACTCGCAGAGTAATTAAGCTGGCAATCTGTCCGTGCGGCAGAGCCAGGATCCGAAGCTCTACAGCGACTTAGCCTGGAACGCACAGGAGTGGAATTGTTCTATTTCCAGAGCGGAAGGTGACCTGAGGAAGGGGAAGCCATTAACCTAGAGGGGGTGAGGCGGGCAGGTAAACCAGGGGGGTATATAGTCCCAAGGCAGGATCCTCCTTACTTCCCCAAACCTCGAGTGTAGACCTGCCTCCAATTCAAACCACTGGAGAGAAAGCGAAGCCATATCCGCTGGGGTGTTTGAACATATTGATAACATCACTGTAAGATACTGATTTCCGGAAAGCCGATTCCGGTTAAATACCTAGTTAAAGTTTAAGAGCAAATGGAGTCTTTTTATTGCTTATGGACAGATCACAGCTAATTAGCCTCAGTTAAATAAAACATAGCCTTTGAAAACTAGAGACAAAATCTTTTGCCTCTGAACAGTGGCTGGTTGTCCATGTGCAGTCGGTATTAACCTCCTGCAGTCCCCAATTGTACCCCCTGCTGTCATCCAAGAGAACTGGGGAGCAAGCAGCCTCCAACCTCCTGCGAAAACAATGTTTTTTTGGAGGGAAAAAATAATTCAACAGGTGGGAATAACTAGGGGTTTCCTTTGCCAGGTTCTGATGGCCATCAGCTAAATTCAGTTTCAGATGGGAAGGCTTGGGAATTTTACGTTAGATCTTTCTGGCACGTTCTGAACGCTGTTACTAGGATCGACACTGCCATTTCCAAGGACCAGGATGATTGATTTGGGAACGTGGCCGGGGTAGCAAGTTTGTCAGGGAGGTGAGTCCCACGGGCAAGGAATTGCTGGGGTCTTCGGATCGTCCATTTCCGAAGGATTGTCCTGAGAACAAAGGAAAGCCTCCCACCTATGCGCGAGCATCTGGAGATTTTCTTTCTTATGCTCATATTTAATTCAAATCTTTCCCTCTGATTTTCCCAATTTACTACATCTTAAAGGGAAAAGAGAACTACCTTGTTGGTCTCTGGAAATAGATGCTTTGCTTGAGAAGTCAAGGAGACCATGCTAAACGATCTATAGCACCCGAAATACCGTCCCCTGGAACAAAAGGTCCTTACCTGGGGGTGAAGTTTTGCTGGCTTATTCAAATGCCATCTCCCTCTTGCAAAGAGCCCCTCAGGGCCCGACTCTTACAGTAAATATTCATTTAAAATGCACACCTTTCGGCAATAAGGAGAAATCTAGTATCAAAATTCCAGACTCGTGCCCTGGTGTCCCCCAGAGATGCTACCAGGCAGAGCGTTGTCTGGGCTGTACCTGCCCACACAGGGGCTGACCTGCTGCACCTACTCCCCGGATGGCAACGTTCAGGCAGAATGGATGAGGCAAAGGAGAGACTCTCTCTTGCGGCATCCCAAAGGGAAAGACTCCAGGCGGATGCAACCCAGTCACGTCAAGAGAGGAAAAAGACCCCAGATCACAATTCCAGCCAGACCAGCGGCCCAAATGCAAGTTCCTTGTGTGTAAGTGCACTCTGGTTTCTTCGGTCTTCTTCGAGGAGGTCAACAGGGCACGAGAGGAAAACAGTATTGTGAGTCTAGATCCTGCTCAGAGCAGGGCTCAGGGCCGCTTGCGGATTCGTCTAGAACTTCTGCTGTCCATCGCTGGCTTGCTAGATTGAGAGAAATTTTCTTAGGAAGGGAGGCCGAACACTCACACAAGGTAGACAAAATGAGGGTTTGAGTGTTGGTGCAGGAAGGAAGACAAGGTTGGGTGTAAGATGCTGTGGGGCAGGCGAGGGAGCCAGGTGCCATAGGACCAACCGTGAAGTCAAACTATTAGAAAGGAAAACCGGATTCTCAGATAATTATGCTCCGCCCATGATCATCCGTACGGTGAGCGAAGCGGTTGCTCTTTTGATAATGGAGTTTTTCAAGGCTTCTTCTGGAATGAGAGACGCTGACAGATTGAAGGATGGCAAACCCCAGTCTCCAAGAAAGGGACCAGGGGAACAGCCAGCACGGAGACAGCACGTCTGACCCTGGCGGAGGCGAAATCCTAGAGACATTAATAAGAGATGAGATCACAAAACATCTGGAGAAATAGACCAGTCAGGACGGCTCGTGCGGGCAGGGGCTGTCCAGGAAATGCGAGGGAGACCAGGCCAGGAAAGGCTGCGGAAGGCAGAGCCCCGAGGACCCGGCCTTGTTCTAACCAGCTCCAGTGGCCGACACCCTGCCACCTCTCCTGAGTGAGGCTACCTCCTGGTAGTCAGAGAGCAGGGGTGAAGGCGGCTGGCGAGCGATGGCGCAGGAAGCACGGCGCTCCGGTGTCCGTTCCCAGACGGGCAGAGGAGGGGGCGCTGGGCTCGGTCCCGTGCTGGGGACCACTGCCGGGCCGAAAAATCAAGGTTTTCGTAAGACACATGTAACAGTTGCCATTAGCCAGGACTTCTGCTTTCAAAGCACATCCCTCTGAGTCAAAGGACTTTTGCAAAACATGAATTAGTTCACGTGGCAGAAGAAGAAATCGGGATATTGGGACGACTGTGGGCAGCAGTGACCCCACGACAGGGAGAGGTGACGAGGGAGAGCCGTGTTCCCCTGCTCTTCCCTCCCCTTCTCTCTCCCCTCGCCTCCCCCCCCACATCTGTTTTTCATCTCTTTGTTTGGCTTCCATTTGGCTTGATTCCGCAGACGGACAGACTGACAGACTCCACACAACAGGAAAGCTAGCCAAGAACAGCCTCGAATTCACAGTCTCGGAGCTCAGCAGAGAGACATTCTTCCCGGAATGCACGTGTATCAGCTGCCCTGTGAGTCCTGCGTGGCCCCGTTTGGTCACATGCCCGCTGTCGAGACCAACCGCTGTACTCAGAGCTTGGGTCCCGAGAGAGACACATCATTGAGGGGCAATCGGCCCATGGAGCGAGGGCGGGAGGGCTTGTGTTGAGGCGACGTGAAGCCATATACACACGTGCACCGCACACGGATGGAGTAGCTGTGTCTCTTCCTACAGATTCTGAAGGCGTATCAAAAAGTTTAAAGCGGTCCAGAGCCACGAATGCTGCATTCACCCCTGAAAGCAGAGGACTTCACTCAGGACTAAGAATTAAGGTCAAGGGGCCCCTGGGTGGCTTAGTTGGTCCAACTTTGGCTCAGATCACCATCCCATGGTTTGTGAGTTTGAGCCCAGGGTGGGGCTCTGGGCTGACAGCTCAGAGCCTGGAGCCTGCTTCAGATTCTGTGTCTCCCTCTCTCTCTGCCTCTCCCCTACTAGTGCTCTGTCTCTCTCTCTCTCTAAAAGTAAACATTGAAAAAAAGAATTAAGGTCAGTAGAAAATGTACGGCTGACACGTAGCTGAGTCGTCTTGAGTCTTCCTGCTTCTGTTCTCGCCATCCTTCTTCCCGCCTGCCCCTGCCTCCCACTGCCAGTATCCGTTCTCTACTGTAAGATCTCCCCTGCGTCTGGGCGAGGGGACCCCAGTCACCACCGTGAGAACATTGTTTACTGCAGCACCGCACACAGACCCAGCTGCAGTCTCTGCTTTTCTGCCCTTCCCTTCCAGCCTTTTGTGTTGCTTATCGTCGGTTCCTTACGCGCCGAATGCTCTTTCCTAAGTTTCTAGAAAGCCGATTCCTTGTCCTCATTTCGTTTTAGCTTGAAGGTTACATCTGTAAGAGAGAGCTTCTCGGGTCTTCCAAACTAAAGTAGCCCGTCCTCAATTTCCCTCAGAGAGTTTTGTCTCATATGTTTCTCTGTTTTCCTAAACTAGATGGGAGGAGACGTGGGACTTGGTCTCCTTGCTGCTCACCGGAAGCAATGCCTGACAAACGGAAGGCCCTCAAGGAAATGTGCTTGAGGACATAAGTGATGGACTAACGGGACCTGGTGCCTCACGCGATGCTGAGGGCGGTGTTGTCACTGAGCACCTGGGAAGCATGGTCTGAACACTCACGGCCCAGACAATTAGCAAGTCCCCCGTGAGGGCCAAAGGATATTTGTCATTTGGGGAAGGAAAACTCACCATCCTCCCCAACCTGAGGCTGGTGAGTGTCACTGAGCTGGAACGCTCGCTCTGTTGGCATCTGGGATGCACGTCTTGTTGTTATTTTGGCACCTTGTAAGCAATAATACTCTTTTTAAAAAAAAATAATTTATTTATTTAGAGATCACAAGTAGGGGAGGGGCTGGGAGAGAGGGAGAGGGAGAATCACGAGCAGACTCCATTTTGTTAACGCAGAGCCTGTACTTCGGGCTCGAACCCACGAACTGTGAGATCACAATCCGAACTCAAACCAAGAGCCAGACACTTAACCGACTGAACCACCCAGGCACCCAAGCAATACTACTCTTTAAAGAACTAGGAAGGACATACTTTTTTTTTTTTCCTCTCTCTCTCTTAAGGGGTTCCTGAAGCCCCAGAGACTGCCTTTGGACTATTTGTTGAATGAATGAATGAATGAATGAATGAATGAAAAGTTTTAAGAGTATTGTTCAGGGTAGATGGTGAATAAGTTATTTTAACAGAAAAAATAATTAACTGAAGATATAAAGAGATAATCTTCTTAGATTAACAGTTAAAAATGCAGTAACCGATTCACAAGAGTAAGAAGACATAACAAAAGCTCACATGTTTTTTCACTACCTTTTTCGCCCACACGAATAAACTCAGTTCATTCAAGACCATCCCCGCCAAGTTCTCTGAGGCGGCAGGAAGCAAGCTGAAAGCCAGGGAGCTGAACAACCGGCATCGAGAGTGACGAGCAGGCTGGAGTCGCCACCGCCAACATCCACACAAAGAAACCAAGCAGGCCAAATTTAACTTTTCCATAAATTGAATTCAAACAACGGACATTCCTTGCTTTTCTAATGCAAAGTCATCAGTCCAAGTAATTTCCTTCCCGTACTGTTTATTTAGAAGTTATGTGGACACAGCCACGGACATGGATAGAATTACAGTCATTAAATCCACTTGATAGGCCAGGGTCGACGGTGTGACCGGGTACAAGGATCCTCGCAGAGGTCAGGTGGTTCTTAACCGGAAACGCGCTGGCACACAGGCACACGCGCGTGTGCGTACGCACGCACAGGCTTGCACTCCAGATCTACGGTGCAGGCAGCAAGGAACCGGTGTCTGAGATGGCACCAAAGTCGACGGGGGTCTGCCCTGGTGGGATCGACATGCAGACTGCAATTAGACCGGCGTGGAACTATTAATCACCCGGCACACCGTGAGGAGCCCGGCTGGCTGGGGTCAAGGTCCCACAAGTGAGGGTATTAGCCATGGATGTGACACGGGGTGGTTTTCCAACCTGCTCATTAAAGAAGTAATTGGTGGGTCAGGAAATTGCAGACACTCATCTGAATGAGCTAGGAAAGGAGCACGAGAAAAGGGCGAAGTTTTGTCATGTATATAGGAATTCTCTTGCTTTAAATGCCACATTCTTTGTTGCCTGACATACTCACATTATCCCAGAGGCCATTTTAGCTGATCTCCAGCTGTGAAAAAGACAACATCACATCTGTGGTGTCAGGTGGAGGCAAACACAACAGGAAAAAATTAATTGAAAACTCTTGTTCAGATATTTTGTGAAGAAATTAATAACGGACTTGCTTTGTGGAGAGACGGACGGCCCATTGTGGAGCCACGAGAAGCTACTCACTGCATATCGGAACAGCTCTCACTTCGAATGTAGTGATGATGCAAAGGCTAATTCATAAAGATGTTAAAATAATAGAAATTATTCAGTGGCCTCACTGAAAGGTAAATGCACGAGATTTATCAAGGTGTACGTACTTAGGTCACTGTACCGGCCGTACAACGGATCTCTGTTGTTGTTTTGCATTTGAAACGAATTTAAGTGAAATATTTCCTGGCCAGCAGGGGCATATTCCCAGGACTCGGGTGAGGATGGGTGAATCGGCCCCTGGAAGCTCATCCCAGGAGCCAGGGGGCACATCCCGTCACCCCGTGCCTCCCGGACGCCACGCACAGCGGTGCTGGCACCTTCGCTGCCTGACGCTTGGCCGGTGTGGAGGCACCAGAAGAAGCAGGGAGAGGATTCCCCTTGACACGTTTAATCAATTTTGTCACCAGATCATGTGAGTATCATATCAATTACCATCAATTTTTTGTTAACGTGTCTCTAAGCCACTTGGAAAACGCTATTTGCCACTCTTTTAATTGTATCAGTAGAAATGAAATTTCCACCTGATATGGTAATTAAACTAAATCTGTGATAATGCATTTGATTAGCGACAGGAAAACATAAGAGAAAATCGAACGAGAGGACGTCATGGGTGCCTTCCCGCAGGCCTCTTCCCCTGAGCTCCTCCTTCGCCCTGCTTCCCGGGCTGAGTTTCCTACACTCTTGAGCCCAGAAGCCCATCTCATGAAAGAGGTCCCAAGGGCTGGGTGTCTGCCCCAGGATGTGATTCTCGTGATGCCCAGGAAAGAAAGCCACTTCTGACCTTCCCTGAGGTGACTGGGGGTCTTGGGCAGGCCACTTCTCCCTGTCCTTCGCCTGGCATGAGGGGAAAAGTCCCCTTTCTCTCTGACCTGGGTCAGCCTCTGCGATGCCTCTCCAGATTCGTGGGGTACGCCACCCCCTCCATGATGGCCCACAGAGTTTGCCCTTCTCCCCATTGAACAAAAGGCTGCCCCTCACCCTGGGGGCAGGGGGGTAGGCAGAGCTGACCCAGCAGGTGGCCAGAGTCAGGAGGTAACTACGCATGCAGCTCTCTGCTCTCCAGGCGAGGCAAGCCTCACCTTGCCGTCCATGAGGTGGAAAAAATAATTGCCTTCTCTCAGTGTTGTTGAGCACATGATGTACTAACAGGGTGGAGAAAACACGCTGGAAAGCCACACACGAGAAAACATAAGGCTTTTCCATCCGCCACCTTTACTGGAGATAAGTACCCTGGCCTGGCTTCATTGCAAACGTCTAGGATTAAGTACGCACCGATCATATTCGCCGTTAGCTCATAAGGACTCATCTCTGTGCTGTATTAACATGAAATGAGGACCAACCTCCTGTTTGGGAGGTTCTTACTGAAGACAAACTGCTGAGGCCACATTCTGAGGGGACCTGGGGCTCAGTTTGGTTTCCTTGTCCCAAAGGGACGTAGCTTGGGCAGGCTCCGCTCAGGGAATCCTGGATATCTATTCGAACGCTCAACAATTCACTCAGGATTTAGGAAGGGCACGGCGTGCGATCAGCCAAGCTGCATGTGCTTCAGAGGGAGACCAAAGGGACCGGGAACATCAGGGGGTCTTTCACGACTGAGTGTAGGTGCGAATCCGCATGGCGCAAGGTCACGGCTGTCCCAGAACGCTTTCTGAAGCCCCTTAGCTGGGCTGGAGACAAAGCCCCAGCAACATGGAAGAAACCACCTTCTGGAGGTTGCAAAATCAGATCAGATGAAATAGCTGGTGTCATAAAAAGGCATCTAGCCAAAGGAAGGCTGCATTACAACAGTATCTTTGTGAAAGTGCATGTGACAACCACATGCATATCAAATGAATTCATTATGATCACTGCTATTTCCATGAATACCAAATGAATCTATAATGACTGGACGCTTAAAGTGTTACCAATTTAAAAAAAAATATCCGAGAAATAATGGGGAAATTAATCTCATTCCATGCTGAAGAAGTCGTATTTTAGAAAAAGTATTGGAAATACTTAGATGGCTGGCAACCAGTAGTTTCCAGATGTCACCACAGCTCATTTATTCTTCCAGCTCTGTCCAGAATCTATTTCCATTGCTAAGTATCCTCAGCGATGCCCCAGCAGAGAAGGTGCCCGAATCTGTTACCCGAATGAGCACATGTTTCCTTCATTTGAGGAGTCCTTCACTGCTCTGAGGATTCTTGACGTTGGAAAGCTTGCCCCACCCTGAATGTGGAACCCTGACGGAGGTACTTTTCAAACACACAGATGTAGAGGTGCCTTTGCCCGGTTCTCCAGGAGACAGGGAAGGGCTGGCATGGGTGCCCAGCCTTGACACAGCACACAGTTGTGCCCGGGAACGTGACTGTCCTTCTTTAAGCCACATTCCCAACAGATTTTAGGTGACGCTTGCAAGTACAGAGGTAGGGGAGCTCAAGTGGTCCAGACTAGGAGAGTGAAGAGTTAGTTTGGAGACAGGGCTTCCCCGGTCTTTGCGGTCCTTGAGCACATCCCTTCACTGGACACTGGGGACTAAGGGACTGGGTAGCCACAGTTCACAGTTTACAGCTTCTTGGCTCTGTTCAGATCTTTCTGGACCTCCAGGTCGATGAGCAGTGGTGACTGAAGCCTTGAGAGGGAGTCATTTGGTCTGTGTCTTTGCCAGGGCTGCTGACACAGCCCTCCTCAGCCCATCCAGGCCAGAGGGGAAGACAAACCCAACGCGCATGTCACAAAATCAGATAGTTGTCAGGCTAGGTTTGCTTGGCTGCACACTGGGGCAGAAAACATGGCGCCCACTCTAGGTAGGTTGGTTGACCTGATACAGAGCCTGCTTCAGCTGATTCACTAGGCATTCAGTAAAGGGCACTAGGTGAGGTTAAACCTGGCAGTCCCAGGTTCAGATTCCTCAGTCTGAGCTGCAAGAAAAAATACCATCCACCTCCATTAGGGGCCGTGAGGCTAATGAACTGTCTTTCATGTCCTCTGCTCCTCCTGGTCACATGGGCAGAATTGGTCTGCAAATTCATCACCAGACCCTGCCCTAGAAAAACAAGCCAAAGTAATTTGTCCGAAAATAGGTTTTCAATTGAAGCAAAATGGAGGATTTATCTCTACTCTCCCTTCACTGCTTGGCTGGGTGACGAAGCCTGAGATCATTCCAGATCCGTGCCATGGACAGGGGATACTGATAGAAAAGGCAGACACGAAGTTGCAACCCAGCTCCTTCCACACGTGGGTCCCAGAAGCCAAGAAGGCAGTCGGACACTGATTGACTCTCTGCCTCTTCCCTGGCCGTTTGGCAGTTGGTATCAACATGTCACTGTTTGGAAGAAGCTGGAACCCATGATATATTTTTACACTATACAGAATGTGCAGGGTCATGGTGAAGACAAAGATTTTGAATGTCAGACCGCCTGAGTTCAAATCCAAGCCCCCGACTCGTAATCTTCCTGGGCCTCAGTTTCTTCAGCTGTGCCATGGGATGGTGGCCCCGTGTCCCTTGTAGGACTGTCTGTAGTACAAACAGTAAATGCAGTGTCTGGCATTGAGCAAATGCGCAATAAATGTGTCTAATTTACCTGTCTATCCCTTTCACGAAGGTGTGTGTGCATAAGACTTAAAATATGTGTATGTAGGTACATATGCACACGCTGTTAGTTTTTATTAGCCTTGGGGTCTGCCTTATCCTTCCTTGCAATCCAGCAGCTAAATTGTTCACTATTCAATACGAGGATCTGGAAGGGGAATTTTTTCTTTGAACCAAAGAATCTTGGACAAGTTCTGCACAGATGATTCCGCTCTTCTTCTGACTTGACTTTCCCCATCCCTGACTCTGATACCTGAATGAGTCAGAAGTGTCCCCGTGCTGGCTGGGGACAAATAGGGTTCACCCAAGTGGCATTTTAAATACACATTGCTGAACCTTCCTTCTGGGCTTCTGATTCAGGAGGTGCAAGCGAGAGCGTGTGTTAAGACACCCCCAAGATGGCACCTGGGTGGCTCAGTCGGCTAAGAACCTGACTCTTAATTTTGGCTCAGGTCATGATTTCATGCTTTCGGGGATCAAGCCCCAGGTCGGGCTCTGTGCTGACAGCGTGGAGGCTGCTTGGAATTCTGGGTCTCCTTCTCTCTCTCTCTCTCTCTCTCTCTCTCTCTCTGCCCCTCCCCGCCTCAAAATAAATAAATAAACTTAAAAAAAAACCAACACCCTCAGAAGATGGTGATGTGTGGTCACAGTGGAGCCAAAGGCTGAGAACCTTTCTTCGCTGCTGGACTCACCAGGTGGGTATCAACTCACACCCCTCACCCAGTCTGTCTCCACCTGTTAATAAGGGGTGGTGGGGAGGCAGCAGGAGAGCAGCTGGAAGGACTGGGTCCAGAATTCAAAAGAAGAGAGTGTGTCGTCATTTCTTAAATCTGAGAGGAGTAAAATATGTCAACCTCCCGGCAACAACTCCAGGGGACACAGCTGAGTTCGGGGACCTCAAGGCACTGCTTGGGACAGCTGGGCACACTTGGGTGATAGTAGCCTAACCTGACTCAAACCACCCCTCTGGAAGTTTCCTGGGAAACTGCAGGTCATGCACACACCCAAGGTGTCACTGGAGAATCCCCAAGGCCTGTGGTCTCTGATCTCCCCTTTCTTGGTTCTCCCAGACTCCTCCGTGTGGCACACATGGTCACAGCCAGTCACCTCACAACCTTCTTGTCTGCAGAATGCAAAACCAGAAGGAATGGTTTGCTTAGTTAGGCTGGAGGCACACGGCTGAGGCTGGAGGTGAGGGCTCCGGGGTTGGGGGAGGGGTGTGGATGGGCCCATCGGTCCCTCAGGATCCCATGGGATGACGTGGTGGTGGGGGTGAGATCCAGGTGTCTGATGCCCGTGGACACCAGAGCTCCTGCTTCTGGGGCCTTCGACCTCCAGCTGAGACTCAAAGTGTCCGTTCCCCTGCCTCCCAGGCCTTACCCTCACCTTGGTACAGCATCTGCTTTCCTGGGCTCCAGCTTGCGGTCGGCAGGTTTGGGACTTCTTGGCCTCCATAACCGTGTGAGCCAATTCCTGTCATAAACCTCCTCTTCCATCTCTCTGTGTCTCCAGGTGTCTCCTGTTGCTTGCGTTTCTCTGGAGAACGCTGACTGATATGAGTAATTTCAACATACAAACTTTAAAGGAATGGCAGGACCCGGGAGACCTTCATTTTGTATTTTCAGAACGATTGCCTTTTAAGGACTGAAGGAGATGACGTCCACAGAGCGATCACAACAGACCCTGAGTGGGGCACTCAGGTGGTTATTCCGTTAGCGCTCGGCACAAGATCAAGTCAACTTCTTACCAAGGTGCGCCCACCTTTTACCCCGATGCCAGGCCCTGAACCTGTGGCGGAACATCCCAGCGCTCCCTGCGGGTCTCAGATGAACGGCACGCGCCCTGGACTCCGGGCCAGCACCCGTGGCGTGGCTCCTGACGTCAGGCTCATCCTCTCGAGCGGGCCAGCGCTCACTGAGCCTCATTCAGCCGCAATGGAATTTCTCCTGGGGAGTCATTCCCGATCCCCATAACACCGAATCTAGAGCCCGCCATCCACAGGAGCTCTCCGAACACTTACTGCCTCGGCGACCACCGGCTGGACTGATGGCCGGCGCTGGGCCGGTCCATGCTCCGTGCGGCCCAGGATTTATTGAGAAAATGAATGAATACCACCAGTGTTTCTTCAGGGAGTGGGCGGGAAGTTCCTCAAGGGTGAAGGTCTTTAGCTCTGCCCCTTCTCAAAGCCCCCCGACGTGTGAAGCACAACCTTGGTTGCCAAAGAATTAATTGCTTGATGGAAGAGCAAGAAAAGAGCCTCAAAAAAAAAATTGTATGAAACGCAACCAGGAGGCGGGTAAGACAAAGACAAATCATCACCTGCCCTGAGACCTGCTCTCCTGGGCAGTGGCTTTGGGATTGTTCTTTGGTAGTCGTTATGCGCCAAGAATCAACCGTGCAAGTAGGCCTTGGCGATGGCGGGACGGTGCTGGCGCCTGGCTGTACTCTCACGCGTGTCCTGGACGGGCCCGGCCTCCTGGAAATCAAGTCAAACGTTTGATATACAGGCCCCCGCCTCCGCAGACGACTCACCCCCTTTGGGTGTCTCTCCTTCCGTAAAACAGAATCCTCTTAATCTTAATGACACTCACCCTGTTGCCCAGGGGACAGGTGATACCTCAAGAATCGTATTTGTCCCTGCCTTCTGTGAGTTCACAGTCTCTTTGGAGAAAACAGATTTGTAATAAACCGTATCCATGATCAAGCATGCCCTAGGGAGGTGGGTGAGGAGGCCTGCTCGGGCAGGAGCCGGGGAGCAGGAGTGAGCAGCAGGGAGAGGCCCCGCAGCGCAGGCAACCCCGAGTTCCTGGGGATGCCCTCTGTCTCGTATTAACAAATTGCCCAGCCTTGCGCCGAAAGTAAAATATCTCACAGAAGGGCGTGAGGATGTGTTAAAGAAAGGCGAAGGCCAGGCGACAGTGACAGCCGCGGGTCACGGACCTGCTCTATACGCCAAGTCAGCAGGACCAGCTGAGGAATTGGCAGGGCCCAGGGCAAAATGAGATGTGGCCCCTTTTTCAAAAATTATTAAGAATTCAAGATGGTGACGGCAGAACATTGGATGTCCTTCTTCGCATGGAACCCAGTGGAAGACACCCGTGAAGCCAGCCCTGCCCATCAGTCAAAGACCAGGGTGGGACCTCACTCCTGTTTTCGTGATGGGGGAGCCATTCAGCTGGCCAGCGGGCAACGGAGGCACAGGAGGGCACTCCAGTAAAACTCTGCTTGTCTCCGGTGCCCGGGAGGCTCAGTCGGTTAAGCATTTCACTCTGGTTCAGGTCATGATCTCACAGTTTGTGGGTTTGAGCCCCACAATGGGCTCTCTGCTGTCAACGCAGAGACATCTGTCCCTTCTCTCTGCCCCTCCCCTGCTCACTCGTTCTCATAAATAAACTTTAAAAAACCCTATTCCCAAAGCCTTTCCTCAAAGGATCATTGTTTATGTGGAGGTGTTCTTTTTTTTTAAATTTTTTTTAATGTTTATTTATTTTTGAGAGACAGAGACAGCACAAGCAGGGGAGGGGCAGAGAGAGAAGGAGACACAGAATCTGAAGCAGGCTCCAGGCTCTGAGCCGTCAGCACAGAGCCCGACATGGGGCTCAAACTCACAAACCATGAGATCGTGACCTGAGCTGAAGTCGGACGCTCAACCGAGCCCCCCAGGCGCCCCTCTGTGGACATGTTCTAACCAAGTCCCTTCCAAGAATGAACCAATGGGCCCCAGCATCTTCGTTGGCCACCAGAGGGATTGCTGCTGCTTGGTCTCTCCCTTAGTGGTGGGAGAAAATCAGAGAAGGAATACAATTCGGTATTTATTCAGGAGAAATCTAAGTAAAAGAAAAATTAAAACACAGAGAAATTAAAAAGATATAAACTATCCCCTCAACAGCCCAATTTGAAGGAATACTTTCAAATTCCAGGAAGGCAGAAGGATCTCATTTGTATTATCAGTGACACATGGGGTTAAATTAAGGCAAAGTGAAAGGCAAAATATTTCAGCAATAGCCATCGGGAAACGTACAATAAGTGACACAGAATCTAATGCAAACACATCCGGAAAAAGTAATTTAAGTAACATTTTTGAGATGCTCAGTGCAAATTCTAATATTAAAATACTGATTGTCTTATTGACAATACTGACTAAACTATGATTTATGCATGGATGGGAATGTTTGTAAAGTTGGCTAAGTGTCTTTCATTTGACAACTTTTAATGTGAAATGAGAATAAGATAAATCTTTTTAGAAAGAGGCCGATGCTCTTTCAATTACATCATGGAAAATCTCAGGAGAAGCATCCACAGTAACGCAGCACTATCTCACTTTTTGGGGAAATAGATGGTGAGTGCCAATGCCTATCGATCTAGATTACATAGCAGCAGGACGGATGGGCCCACGGCGCTTCTGGGCCTCACCCGGGGAAAGAATGGAAGCTGTGTCTGCCCCTCCGCCAGGAGCTTCCCTGAGTCAACTTGCAGGTGAAACCGCCATTCTCGGGGCCCACTTCCTTACTTCTCTGCTTTCTGGGCTGAGAGCGGAGGTACCACCGAGGACTCTGCGGGTCTCTAAGAGTTTGGCGTGCCTTCTGGATGATTCCAGAACAAATCGTGGGTTGTGCCATTTTGTATTAAGTACGTTTACTTTGTTTTCGATTTCTAGAAAATGGTAGTACACGTACAGTCCAGTGGGTGTAGAAACAACACACGCTAAATTTCTTAGGTGGCCTTGATTTCAGAGGGTTTCCCTGTGTCCTCCCGTGTCTCCACATCTCTGGGCTACAAGCCTTTATTCTCTTCTTTTTCTCCTTTTCCTTCTCCTCCTCCTTCTTCTTATTTTGTTTTATTTTATTTTATTTTTTTTTATTTTATTTTACTTTATCTTATCTTATCTTATTTTACTTATTTTATTTTTATGTCTGGCCCTTTATGGGTTAGAAGAATTCTGATGGAATCGGAAGCTTCAGTTCACCAAAATACTTTTCCCCCAAACCTTCAAACGTGTTATGATGATTGTTAGTACCGCCGTCCAGCTCAAATACATTGAAGTATACTAACAAAACCTTGAGTGTTTGTTATTTGATACTGTCCTTAACTAAGACATAGGCGGCCCAGTGGGGACCCGGCGTTTCCTGACTGGCCCAACCAGCCACCACCTCTGTTCCTGCTGGCACACGGAATGTGCTTCCAACGGGTTAACAAGGCCCTTCTTTTGTTGCCTGTCATGGCAATAGTCCTACAGGGGATGTTTCCAGCTGCCATCTCAAGTGACTTCTTATTCACATTATATTAAATTAATATGCACATTATACCAATGAACATTTTATATTTCTTCAATTATAATTCCCTACCCAAATATACTGCTTTAATTGCTGGGAACACCAGTATTCAGTCAACATCTCTGTTTAACACAGCTTAGATTTTTTTTTTCTCTCCCATCCACTGTAGCCACACCTTTTCACCAGTCCTTCCCAAGTGAGACCTGGCTACACAAGCCACCTGAGACCATGGAACTAGTTACTCCTTAGAGTGAGGCCAGAAAACTAGTCCTCAAATTCTGCAGGCTTGAGGTAGGAGGGGGGTTGATAACTGGACGCTGGTTGTCTTCAGAGAGAAAATGAAGAAGCTAAATTTTTTTGTAACCAGGAGTGAAAGGACCGTGAGGCCAGATTCCAAATGCACCTGCCTGGGGCCCGGAAGGTGGTGGTTCGGCTGACCAGTGGCCACAGCCAGCTGACCTTTCTGTCTTCCCAGCGCCCTGCAGCTTTCCTGTCAACGGCTGTCGAATTTCTGCCTCCATGACCTGGGATACCTTTGGTCTCCCTTCTACCTGGTTCAGCTGTCGCCGACCCTTCAGAGTCCCGAGGTCTGGTGATCCACCCGCCTGCATTCATTCAACAAACATTTGCTGTTCATCTGCTCTGTTCCAGTTAGTTCTGAACAGGAGGAGGTCAAGGTGACTCTGGTCCACGGACAAGAGGCTCACTAAGGCACCCAGAGCCCACGTGATGGGCTTTGCCTGGGGAACGGGGAGAGCTTCCCTTCCCTGAATGAAGCGGCAAGAAACAAACAAACAAACAAAGTAAGAAGGAACAAAAGAAATTAGACCATGGACTCCATCCGGTATCACGTTGAAGCCTCAGGTTGACACACGAGCCTAGCGGAAACCAGAAGGTCACACGCACGAACAGTAGTTGAGAAGCGTCCTCCTTTCAACAGCCAGAGCCACGCTGACGCCGTCACGTCCTGTGTGCCTTCAGCTCCCTTCCGGGCACAATTTAAACATTGTCTCACACCTTTCCACACTTCCTCGCAGAGTATCAGGAAGCTGATATGAGGCAAAAGTCCTGCTTTCTCTCCGCATGTGCTGAATAGAAAGGGAACGCTGGGCAGCGGTGAGGCAGAGCGCCACTGCGAAGGTGAATTCCTGCGCTGCGGAAAAGTGCGGGGCCGCCCTGCCCGCGGGGACAGCGCGGCTCTCGGTCCCGTTTAGGGTGGCGTAGAGAGTCGGGCAGATGGTCCTAGAAGGGGCAGCCTGGGGTGGGGGTGGACTCTGGTCTCCGAGGCTGCGTCGTCTTCCGGTAGGACCTGTGACCGCCGGCCCACCACAGCCCGCTGGAATTCAGACGCTGCAGGTCTGCGCTGGCCTCCTAAATCGGCAAAGTCCCTCGCTGCTTCCTCTTTACTTTCTGGCCCGAGGACCCACCCCGCCACTGCCTGCTCTGTAAGCTCTCACGGCGAAGACGGGGCCTCCTGGGGGGCTCGGGCAGTGAAAGGTCCAACTCTTGGTTTTTGCCTCAGGTCATGATCTCACAGTTAGTGAGTTCGAGCCCAGCATTGAGCTCTGTCCTGGCAGCGTGGAGCCCACTTGGGGTTCTCTCTCTCTCCCCCTCTCTCTCTGTCCCTCCCCTGTTCGCGCCCTCTCTCTCAAAATAAATAAACTTAAGAAAACAAAACAAAACACAAAGAATTCACAGCAAAGACAAATGCTATCTTATTTATTTACAACTGCGGGCGGCCCTCCACCCAGAGATGCTTTCACGCAGTGGGATGAGGACCACAGACTGGCTCTCGGCCACCATCCCAGGGCCTGGCTGCCACCCACACAGCCCACAGGGACAGCGGAGAGCTGGCCTTCCCCGGGGGTGGTTCCCCTGAGAAGTCAGGCCATTGTCCACACAGCTCCAGGAAGCAGCTGAGCCCCTGACCTGGCACGGCGTGGACGTGGGCCTGGGGGCTGTGAAAGGCAAAACATCAAATGAATCAGGGAGACAGTGACCCTCAGCTCGGTGGCTCAGCAGGGGTCAGGCCAGGTATGAGGTATACACACCAGCACACACGCACACACAGTCATGTATACACACTAGCACACACCATGCACACTCATCCGTGGACGGATGGACGGATGGCCCTCTGTGGAGATATGACATTCCAGGGTGGGCTTGGGCCAGGAGGCCGAGCAGAGAGAGAAAAGCAAAGAAACAACCAAGGCAAGACCGGGAGTCTTGATACTTGGGGAGGCTCCGTTGGGGACGTGGTGGGGATGTGACAGGTCAGAGGTCACAGCCTGGGTGGGTCCCAGGGACAAGCCTGCACCGAGCTCCCACAGGACAGGGTCAGTGCTATGTCTTAAGTGCACGACCACGTGTAGCCGCCTTGCCAAGGGCCTCCCCTCTGCCGGGCTCCGGGCTCGGCTCTGATGCCACAGAGGCGATGAAGACACTCCCCAAGCTCTCCTGCCGGCCAGGCTGACAGTCCTGTGCACAGGGGACCGACTCTAACTTGCTGAGCGACAGGCACAACCGAACGTGGTCCCGCTGCTTTGGGGATGTCGAGCCAGAAGCCACCCAGCACAGGCCCTAAAACACGCTCATGAACAAGAAAGAAGTGAGCGCCTTCATCTGAGCATCACAGACGGGGCGCCTTAGATGACAGGCATTTAGGTCTCATGGCCCTGGAGGCTGGACAGCCAAGAGCAGGGTGACTTGGTGTCTGGGAGGGCCCTCTTTGTGGCTTGCGGGAGGCTGCCTTCGCACCGCGCCCTCACATGTGCAAGAGAGACAGCCACGGCCTTTTCCTCTCCTTACAGGGACGCTGACCCTCGAGGGGATTCTCCTTCAAGACCTAGTCGCCTCCGAAAGGCCCAGCTCCTAACATCACCCTGTTGGAAATTAGGGCTCTGATACGTGAGTTTCGAAGGGGCCCGAACGAGCAGTTTATAACACTGAATGAATGGAGTGGTGGGGCGGTAAGGGTCAGACAGAGGAACGCAAGACGCCACGAGTCTGCCCAGAGTCTGCCCAGGGGCCGTATGCTGCAAACCAGAGTCAACACGTGGCAAGTTGCTAACTAGTTACAATTACTGTACAATTACATGTTTTACTACCTCCTTTTTTATCATGAATGAAAGTACAGTTTACTACTATTTTACCCAAATGCTGCAGTCATGCTCACAACAGCCCGATTACCTGACAGGCCTGAGACTCGGCAGTTACTGGCTTGATCGGGAGCTTGGGAAGGGGAGGAGGAAGGCTCTGCCTGGAGACTGGCAGCCCTGGGCTGGAGGGGAGAGGTGGGGGAGCCCAGGGCTGGCCGTGAGGCGGAGTCTAATAGATGCTGCCGTGTGTGTGTGTGTGTGTGTGTGTGTGTGTGTGTGCTGGTGGGTATATATGAATGTGTACTGGCATATATATATGAGTGTGTGTGCTAGCATGTACATAGAACTGTGTGTGTGTGTGTGTGTGCTGGCATGCATATACGAGTGTGTGTACATGTGTGCATGTGCCTTGGTGTGTATATACGAGTGTCTGTGGATGCTGGTGTGTATACATGTGAATATAAGTGTGCTGGAATATATATATATGTGTGTGTGTGTGTGTGTGTCAGTGTGTGAGGGTGTGCATTGGTGTATACATGTGAATGTGTACTGGTGTGTATATATGAGTGTGTGTTTGTGTATATGTATGTATGTGCACACATCAGGTAAACCAAGAGAAGCTCCTTGAGTGGGACTCCCAGGTTCTAGACCCTTCTATGGTGTGACCTGTGTATTTCTCAGAGCCCCAATTTGCACCTAAGATCTCTTCACGAGATGGAGGTAATGACACAGGGAGCGACAGAACAGTTGGGCCAAAGAGTCCATCTCTAGGGCCGCAGCTTCCCGCTCCACAAAGCGGGCTTACTGTCCCACACTGGGGGGAGATTCAAGCACGGTATGCAAGGGAAAAGGCTTTGACGTTCAAAGTTGGGCCAAAGAAACAGAGAAAGAAATACCCAGTTACAGTAGAGACCAGAAGCTGTAGGTAAGACGTGGAAACCCTCAGAGAAAGCTGGAGGGGACGGGGCTGGACGTGCAGGAATGGACGGGGGGTCTGCTGAACCCGCCCAGCCCCTCCCAGCCCCCCTGTCCAGCCCGCCCAACCCGCTCAGCATGGAAGGGGGGGCTCCTGGTGTGTCCCTGTAGCCAAGCATCTTTGCTGACCCACGTTGACATTCTTCCAACCCGATTTTCCATCTGGTGTGTGCAAGACGTGAAGCACCGCCTCCCCCCGGACCTCCCAGCAGCCCCCGCGGGAAGCACCGCCTCCCCCAGGACCTCCCAGCAGCCCTCGCGGGAAGCACCGCCTTCCCCAGGACCTCCCAGCAGCCCCCGCGGGAAGCACCGCCTTCCCCAGGACCTTCCAGCAGCCCCCGCGAGAAGCACCGCCTTCCCCAGGACCTCCCAGCAGCCCCCGCAGGAAGCACCGCCTCCCCCAGGACCTCCTAGCAGCACCCGACCTGGTTCTGTCTCGTCCCAGGGCTGGTCGTCACCGAACGGGCCCAGGGGACCCAGATGCGGCACCCACACACTACCGCCGGGTGCCCAGCTCCCCACAGCATTGCCTTGACTTTAAGTACTGCCTCCACCTCCCATGTGTTAACATGTCATAAGTAAGGAAGAAGCCTGCAACCCAAGTGCCCATCTAAAGTGTATTTTGCATCCCCACTAAAAGCCGTTTCAAAAGAATGAATGATGTCTTAAATTCGAGGGATTATGATAGTGTGTGTTTGAGAAGTAAAGAGATCTTCAGGTTCTGAGAGATGGTTCTGGAAATAGTGCGCAGACCGAGGAACCCCCTGAGCATCTCAGTATCTCCACACCTTGATCCCTGCTTTCTCCTCCACCGGAGATACCAGCGCCCCGACCTGGTAAAACCGTATTATTGTCCATCATTTCTGAAAAGACTCCCCTTCCCCTGGTCCTGACTGACAAAATACATACCCATCTGCTCGCACGACTATCCTGTGACTGTCCCGTTTTGTCCAAGGCAGAGGGCTGTCACCGGACCCCAAGACACTCGCTACTCCCTTTGTTAGAGCCCTTGTCACGTTTGATGATGATTAACTACTCCTTCAACAGCTGTCTGTAGGCCAGGCTTTCATCGTAGGGGTTCACAAACCTTAACTTACTGGATCTTCTTGACTTTTCCAGAAAGATCCCATTCTTATGCCCATTTTACAGGGAAGGAAATGGAGGCACAAGGGCTTAAGTAACTTGCCCAACATAGCACGGCCCTTAAGGAGTAGCCTGAGTTAGAAAGCAGTCTTTTCTACCCCAGCCCCCTCCCCCATGTGGCCCCCTAAGGCTTATAGGCTATTGGGACCAAGGTTTGGGTTTTACTTCACCTGGAATCACCGTGTTCTGTTGTCCCCCTGCCCTCCCTGCCTCCCCTTGCCCCAGTCCAGGAAGATGTCCTCGTGGGGAAGAGGTAGGGTGCCTCCCAGCCAGGGCCTCCTCTTTGATTCTTCAACCCCGCCTCTGCCCTGCTTCCAGCGCCAGCGTGTCGTGAAAATACCAGACCCTAGTCACGTGGGTTTGGACACCTTGATTCTTTTGGGCTTCCCATGCCACGTGAGGTTTGGCTGCCCCGGGCCGGGAGCGGCTCCTGGTTCTAAGACACTTCACACAACAGGGTGGGGGGCCAGGGGCACCGTGACTTCCGCTCCCAGCTGGTAGGCCTGGATCATTCCAGGCCACGTCAGATTCCCAGAGTCGGGTTTCATGTTTATCTGATTTTTTTAACTTATTTTTTTTTTCCTTTTACAATTCAGGGAACTCATGAATTTCTTCACTGAGTATCCTAACCGGGCCTTTTAGAACATAAATTCTCTCCAGCCATTGAAATGGAAAATGCTCTTCAATTTTTGTTCTAATTTGCAAAGTAAGGTTGGCATATGTTGAGAAGCAGCATCCCTGCTCACGTATCGGCGAAGCTTACAGACGGTGGACGGTGGTGTTCCGATGCAGCCGCCAGGCAGATGCTAAACTATAAAAGATCACCTTTCACTTGTCCAAAGAGGTTAAGTCCTGGGATTTGAGACAGGAGGTGCGCCGTGGCAAGCATTCCGAGGGATTTTTCCAACAGAACCGACTCGTGAAAAGCCACTGTTCCTCTTTCTCCTTCGCGGCTAGAAGGACCCAGACGGAGACTGTGCTTCCTGGTGACACGTGGAGAAATTATACGGTCGAGAAGGTGTAGCCATGCCCCACATTTATCAGTAATTGCAACAGACAGATCGTTTGACAGGCTCTGCTCGGACTTCCCAAACAACCCAGCCCGCAGTGGTCCACTTTGGAATCCTTTGGCTTCTGTCTTCTGGAGGCTTATATTTTTCATCCTAAAAGTTTCCCCTTGGGAAGCAGGGCTGTCTTGGACCATCAAGAACGGTTAACTACCATACCAGAAGCTGCCTACAGGTTGACAGGCACACGGGTCGGGTACCTCGTGTAATCTCTCAGGTAATTCGGTGTCGTACCTTTAATGATTTCCCTGAGTGTCTTCATGCAAGTCTTCAAAGGCTCCTTTTGTTTTTGACAAAATACAAAATAAAATAGGACAATCTGAAGATCAATTCTGCCATAAAAAATGGCCCCCTCTTCTGATTTCTGCACTTTTGTTATAATCAAATGTCATCGGAGGATTAGAAACGACAACACTAATAGCCCGTTGAGTTCTATTTGTTCTAGAAGCAGACACTAATTGTTCGTGTCAGTTTACCTCACTGTTACCCGCTGCTAAGCTTTGACGTCAGGCGAGCCAGCGTCCCCGAGCCCACGGCCCCGGCCTGGCATGAAGGACACGGCCCCGGGGGGGACCCAGGCCGCAGAGAAGGAGAGAGAGGCTGCGTGGGTATTAGGTATTAATTAGCGCTCTTGTCCTACACGGTATTTTCACTAACCTGACAGATTTTTTCAAAAACAGAACTGCTTTCTGCCGTTCCTGGGCCACGTGAGCCCTCTTGCTTATTATCCAGCAGCCCATTTGTACGGAGCGTGGAGCCATGTCCCGCACTGATCTCGGGTCCCACCACGGTGTCTGCTGTGCTCTGCACACTGCTGAGCAGGGAGTTCCTGAGCGCTGGTGGCCTTCCAGAACCTTCTATCCAGAGGCCATTCACTTAGGGCTTAACCCAGCCCCTCAAACAGCAACACAACCCACCAAGAGGAACACACAGCTTTTGGGGGACGTCTCTTCAACACACGGCTTAAGGAAAGAAAGACGCTCCTTTGACTGTTTAACCTTTTTTAGAACTCTCAAATTAAGACACCCTCTCCTCTTGACTGAGATTCCCGTATTATCCAGAAGCCTCAAACTTCCTAGAATTCTTGTCAAATCTCTGAGTGCTGCGGCACGTAGTGATGTTAATAAGGCTTAAAGGGGCCCAGGCTTTGAAGACAATTAAAAGGTAGTGCTGGATTTCTAGAAAGCCTACCATTTAATGCTGCTGTAAACATGGGTTCACTCAGGATGGGCTGACGGGGAGTCTTCGACTCAAGATTCTCAAAATCCTTCAGCAAGACGACTCCCTCCTCCTCATCTCCTTCTGTGCTGGTCCAGACCACGATCCATGGCTCAGGCGTGAGGCAGCCTTTGTGTGGGATGTTTGGCCGTGAAGGAAGTGGACTTGCTCCACTGCGTGGAGCCGTGACACCAGGCCAGCGATGAGCTCAGCAGTGGGCTGAGCCCCAGGGGTTCTCAGCAGCTGCTGGATGTTAGTAGCCCAACCCGAGTGGTGGGACGTGGGCTGCTTCTCTACTTCTATCTTGAGAGTGGATCTGGGACCCTCACCTTTAAGAAGGACCAATGTTTCAGCGTAAAGATACCTTGTGTCATCAGACAGGCCTCTGCTCCCTTCCCCTGTGATGAATGAATGAGCACATCCCACTTCACAGGGAAACCACAGGGAAGCAGGGAGATTAGAGAGTCAGAAGGCCAAGCCCAGCCTTACCCCTTCCAAGAGCTCCGGAGTGCGCGGGAAATCCCTGGCCGCCAGTTCCTCTGTGCCTCATCACACACCACCAGCTCCAGGAGGCCTGGCCTGTGTATTAAAATCCACCTCAGAGAAGATTCCAAATCTCTTACCTTCTCTGATTTCTGTTTTAGAGATGATATAAGGAAATATAACACTCCGGACCGTTCCATCTTACCCAAAGCAAGACTGTCCTAAAGGATTTAGATACTGGAAGAAAAATGTGCATGCCGTAGTTACTTTGAGAAACACACACGAGAGAGTTTGAACTCAGTCCAGACTCGGCTCAAGAACCACAGGCCCCAATGTGTTGGCTCATATTTGAAAGGAAGACTGCATCTACAAGACTGCCAATTTGAACACAGGCCAAACAGCGACCAGATCCTGGGGGGAAAAAATAATAATTTAACATACATACATGGCACTCAGATTCACTTTTCTGTCTATGAGATTTTTTTTTCTTAAAAACACACAGGTATGCATGCGGCATCTGTCCCGGCTCAGTGGTGTGCTGAAGCTGGCTCGTACCGGCTCTCAAAAGCCAGTGGGTAAAAATTTCAGGCATTTTCTCAGCCGGTTGTGGAGCCCAGCTGTTTTAAGTATTAAGTTATATAAACTTACAATTAAATGAATTATACTTTTAAAAGGTAAGTATTTTATTTAAAGTCATTTAAAGAATAAATACTAAATGAAAGGTATTTACCTAAGGGGTATTATTTATTTAAGTTTGTATTTCCCGAATAAATCACTCTCTGATTACTTTACTGCATTTTCCTACTGTCCACGGTCTTGAAGTTGTTTATGCCAATTTTATCCCTAGGGTGAAAACAGTACGCACTGAAGGGCTATGCGATGGCACTCTTTACACCACAGGAATTGGCATCCGCGGTAGATCAGGGGTTCTCCCCTCTGGCGAATGGGTTATTAAGCAATTCCTGGCCACCACTGGCCAACACGCAGAGCTTGGCAATATTTCCATGTTAAGTGGATCTTTCGGAAGTTCTCGAAAACTGCCTCTCTGCTCGTTTCACTCATGAAATCTGTTGCCCATATTTATCAGCTAATGTCATTCACCCCTGTTTGTGGGAAGTGAGAATCTCATCTCTCTCTGCCTTTTTTTTTTCTCCTTTAAATAGATTCAGCCCTGTACAGAATTATCCCGTGTAATGGACGTGGTCTCCATGCTGCAATTATTAATATCGGGCAGAGGTCGTGTGTTTCTTGGCAAGGCTCATGTTCCCATGTATAAATCATGATAAAGTCAGTTAGCCGGGGAGGATGGACTGCTGTTTTCAATTTGGCCAGTGCAGAAATGCAGCTGGTTTAAACAAGGGCTCTTTTAGAAACTGAGTCCAGTGGTACAGAGGGGGCTGAAATCATCTGGAGACAGTCACGAGCTCTGCAGCTGGTGGAAGCCGGCCCGGGGACAGAATGAACTTGCTGTGCCCGGGAAGGTCCTCGCTCGCAGCCTGGGACACCAGCGGGTCTGTGTCGTGCACCCTCTCATGGCCAACGGCGAGGAGGCTTTCCTTGGCTTGTTGGGGGAAAGTCTGCAATCCCCGTGTTGAATCAACGAGTGTGAGCTCGCGCAACCCGAGCAAGCTTCTCTGGAGATGGAGGTACATCCGCCCTCCATGAAATAAAGCTTTTGTTTTCCCAATTAATATGTAAAAGAAGCAGCACGACCTGCAGAACAGGTGTAATCCTTTCAGTCGGAGACCTGCGGCGCTACATGTGCCACAGCCACGGGCCCCGGTGTGGGACAGACATGGTGCCATCGTCCCCGCAGACCTCTCTCCCACCGGGGCTGCCTCCCACCTCCCCCCACCCCAGTCCTCCCCTCGCTGTTTGCTCCTCTGGGTCAGTCACAACTCACTTCTCTGTGTCTCCTTCCTGACAGCTTAGGGCTCCAAAAATGAAAAAGGAAGGGAGGGAGGGAGGGAGGGAGAAAGGGGAAGGAAGGAAGGAAGGAAGGAAGGAAGGAAGGAAGGAAGGAAGGAAGGAAGGAAAAGAAAGAAGGAAGGAAAGAAAGAAAGAAAAAGAAAAAGAAAGAAAGGGAAAGAAAGAAAAGAAAGAAAGAAAAAGAGAAAGGAAGGAAGGAAGGGAAAGAAAGAAGGAAGGAAAGAAAGAAAGAAAAGAAAAAGAAAGAAAGAAAGGGAAAGAAAGAAAAGAAAGAAAGAAAAAGAGAAAGGAAGGAAGGAAGGAAGAAAAGAAAAGAGAAAAAAGAAAAGAAGAGAAAAGGAAAGGAAAGGAAAGGAAAGAAAAGAAAAGAAAAGAAAAGAAAAGAAAAGAAAAGAAAAGAAAAAGAAAAGCGAAAAGAAAAAAAGAAGCCAGATCAGGCCTGTCTTCCTGCTCCCAGGGGAGAAGACTGAACAGGGATGACCCCGCCTGCAGAACTTCCAGCCTGATCTGATTAGACTCCGCTCTTCCCTGTCAACATTCCCCAGCTTATGTAACTTTATCGCCTCATCTCGGTTTTTCTTCATTTATTACTTTTAAATGAATATTTATTGAGGATTTATGATATGCCGGGAAGGAGAGAAAGCATACATGAAGACACATGGAGGGGACTCTAGGAGACTTGACATCAGCGAAGGGGGCCCTTCGGGAAATGGCCAAAGATAAGGATGAACGAGGTAGGCGGGTCATCGGGGCATCTTGCTCACGTGGCTGGGATTCTTCTTCAGTCAAAGGGAGCTTTCACGTGATCCTAACTCAGGAGGCACACGTACATGCACGCGTGTACGCATGTATATTTCAGGTGACAAGAAATCGCGGCTCAGAGCACCCTTCTCTGTTGTCACGTGACCCCACTCCTGTTTGTGCACCTGCTAGGGGAAATGATGGTTCAAAGTCCCTCCGGCAGTCTCCCTCCTTCAGTATTTTATTTTACTCAAAAAGCTAACTCAAATTTTCTATTTTCGTAAGTATTCAGTTCTGAGTTTAACTACACAATACTCTTGTACACTTTTCTCCTTACCGCTTTCAAGTGCTAGTGTATTCTATCGATCTGCTCATTTGTGCCTTATTCTAACAGTCCGGGAGGCAGGACCTATCCTCAGGTGTCCTTAAAACTATGAAGTTCAGGGTGTGACAAATAAGAGCTCTTCTTTGTAGTCGCCACCCGTTCACAGCAGACCTGGTCATGTCACCTCCTTTGGCTAATGAAGCATGAGCACAGGTGACGTGTGCCCCTCCCAAGCAGCAGCTGTTCGAGCCAGAGCCAGCCTTGCCATGGTTTCCTGGCTCCCTTCTGCCGGGGGACTGGCAGCCTCCCAGACGTGTAAACCACTGCTATTTGGAGATAGTTGCTTTTTACTTTCTCCATTGTGCCACTTTGGCTATCCTGATGGGCTAATCTGCTTCACTTTGTGCTTGGGGTTCTGGATAAGCCCATAGAGAATTAACAATTGTTATTCCAGCCCAGGGAATTTTGATTTAAGGATTTTTTTTTCATGTTTGTTTATTTATTTTGAGAGAGAGAGAAAGTGCAAGTGGGGAAGGAGCAAAGAGAGGAGAGCGAGAGAGAGAGAGGATCCCAAGCAGGCTCCGTGCTCTCGGTGCAAAGCCTGTTGCAGGACTCGATCCCACAAACTGTGTGATCATGACCTGAGCCAAAATCGAGACTTGGACATTTAACCAGCCGAGCCACCCAGGCGCCCCCCCCCCCCATCCTGGCGGCTTTGTCTCCACCAGTTTGCAGCTAAAGTGGAAGAGGATTCCTGTCTCCATAATGTTGACAACTTCCAGCTGCCTCAGGCGTATGGGAAAGGGGCACAGTGAGACTTCTGTTAGATAGGGGTTGATAAATACGGGAGTGTTAGTTTTCTACAGAGCAAAGACCGCGCCAGCCTCAGTAAAGAATGAAAAGTAACACTAAGTAAGGCACGACCAGGTAAACAAGGATCTTCTAAAGTGCCAATTCCATCCGTGTCCCCCCAACTAACCACATCCGGTTTTGTTTGAAAACCAGGCTCATTTATACCAGCCTCCTTCACTGTTTTGTGGTGTTTTTTTTTTTTTTTTGAGCATTCCTTTTGACTTCCTTTTTTAAAATTTTTTAAACATTTTTATTTATTATTGAGAGGAAGAGAGAGACAGAGCATGAGCAAGGGAGGGGCAGAGAGAGAGGGGGAGACACAGAATCCGAAGCGGGCTCCAGACTCTGAGCCATCAGCACAGAGCCCGATGCAGGGCTCAAACTCATGAGCTGTGAGATCATGACCTGAGCCCGAAGTCGGCTGCTCAGCCGACTGAGCCCCTCCAGGCGCCCCTCCTTTTGACTTCTTACCAACCCATCCAGCTACGTAGTTCAAAGGCAGCCCCCTTGACCCCCACGGCTTTCACAATATTTCACGTGATTTTAACTAAAGCTCCTTTAACGAAGATTTCTAAGCTGCCCTCCTTTTTCCTCACATATTTTTCTTGGTTTTTTAAATACCAAAATTTTTAATGGAGTCATGCTTGTGAAAAAAAAAAAAAAAAGGTCAAATTGCACAGAATCACAGAATCGTACTGAGTTAAAAGATAATTTTCTTTTACTGCCTCTTTTAAATCCGCTTGCCTTTTCAGAGAAAACTACTGAAAACACTTTGGTGCACTTATGTCTTTTTATTTTGGATAAAAAAAAAGATTTTATTTACTTTAGAATTTGTGGGTGAATATTTTACACATGAAAGTTTTTTTTAATTTTTTTAAATCTCTATTTATTTTTGAGAGAGAGAGAGAGAGAGAGAGAGCGAGCGAGCATGAGTGGGGGAGGGGCAGAAAGAGAGGGAGACACAGAAGCTGCAGCAGGTTCCAGGCTCTGAGCTGTCAGCACAGAGGCCAATGCGGGGCTCAAAATCGTGGACTGAGCTGAAGTCGGATGCTCAACCGACTGAGCCCCCCAGGCGCCCTGTTTGTATAAAATATTCATCACATTTTCTGCAGAATCCTTTCCCCTTCTGTCAATGTGTCGTTTACCTTTTTCAGTATTATTTAAAAAACATGATTATTTTTGATGCTCACATAATATTCTATAGAGAAGATATACCATTATGTATTTAATCGTTCTCCGAATGATGAGTATTTAAGATGGTTCCGGTGTCTAGCTACTGCAGGTGACATTGCAGTGGGCATCTGTGTGCTTTCAACTTTGTGCAGTTATGCTAATATTTCTATAAAGTGTATCCATTCAAGTGACTTGCGGCCAAGGGTCTGCACTATTAATTTGGGTGGCTGGTGCTATGTTACCCTTCGAAAACGCTCTAGCATGTTTTGCTTCAGCAAAGTAGGGGATGGGGCTCAGATCATGAGGCTGTGGTTGATGGGTTCGATCCTGTGTCGGGTTCTGCTCTGACAGCTCAGAGCCTGGAACCTGCTGCGAATTCTGTGTCTCCTTCTCTCTCTGCCCCTCCCCAGCTTGCCCTCTGTGTGTGTCTCTCTTTAAAAAATAAATAAATGTTTTAAAATTTTTAAAAAGAGTGATATACTATGTACAAGAAACACAAAGTAACATGATATTTAAAAATCCAAAGATTTAAAGGTTGAAAAATAAAGAAGATTATAGTAAATTTGGCAAAAGGCAATAAAAATTGAAACAGAAAAGATGAAAAAGAAAAAAAAAATAGGAGAAGAAATCAGAAGTAATTCGAGGCGAATGGAGCGGATACAAATACTCACAAACATGTGGACACGTTCTCAGTTCAACAGCAGAGAATGTCCTAGAACCAGAGAGTGGACCAGCGGTTACCAGCGGCTGGGGGTGGGGGGCGGGGCACATGTTGGGCAAAGAGCACATGCTTCCGATTGTAAGATAAGTAAGTTCCGGAAGCTAACGCACAGCTTGGGATTGGAGTAAAATATACTGTGTTGTAGGGGCGCCTGGGGGGCTCAGTTGGTTAAGCCACCGACTTCAGCTCACGTCATGATCTCATGGTCTGTGAGTTCGAGCCCCGCGTCAGGCTCCATGCTGGCAGCTCGGAACCTGGAGCCTGCTTCAGATTCTGTATCTCTCTCTCTCTGCCCTTCCCCTGCTCACTCTATGTCTCTCAAAAGTAAAATAAAAATGTTAATAAAAATAAATAAATAAATAAATAAAAAATACTGTGTCGTAGACTTGAATTGACCAGGAGAGTAGATCCTAACCATTCTTACTGACCACACCCCTCCCAAAGCTACCTCTCTGAGATGAGGGATGCGTTCAGTAATGGCAGCGACCTTTCCTCGGTGTATACATACGTTAAATCATCACATTATACACTCTAAAAGTGTGAGCAACTGACAGAAAAAGAAAAGCAGGGAGTAGATCGCAAATTACAACAGGCTGTATTTCGCAATTTCAGACTAACGTGACATTGAGTGGGAGCCATGCTAGGGGGCAGTGTATTCATGGTGGTTTAGTGAATGTTATTTTGCTAGAGCCATCCAGGCACCCCTGTCACTCTTTTTTTAAATCTTATCTGCTCTTTCTCCTTTAATGTGCAAAATTAATGTCTGCATTATTGATAATGTCTGTATTGTGTTGATTGATATATTTGATTTCCTTGCTGTTTTTTGTCTTCCATGCTTTAGCTGGGTGGATTAAGTTTTTTTTCCTACTTCTTTGCTTTAATGCTTTGTAATGTACATACACTATTTCTATTTTTATAATACTACCATTAAATTTGTTTTTTTTTTAATTTTTTTAAAGATTTTTATTTTTAAGTAATCTCTACACCCAGTGTGGGGCTCGAATTCACAACCCCAAGATCAAGAGTCACATGCTCCACCAACTGAGACAGCCAGGCGCTCCTTAATTTGCTTATATATCAATGCTGAGAAATCTTGGTAACTTTTCTCTCCCCCTCACCCCCCGCACAAAGGTCAAGATTTGCACACTTTTCTTTTTTCACACCACTGTTTCTTTTATCTCATATATTTGTTTTTATCAAATTCTTTTTTATTTCGCTGGAGTACATCCTTCAGAATCCTTAAGAAAAAGTGGTAAACATTTTGAATGCTTGCAAGAGTAAAAAATGCATTTATTTTGTCTTTGGTTTTGAATAAGTATTAATTACCTTAATTACTTAATTAACATAGCCATAGAACTCCTTTTTTAATATATTTTTAAGTTTATTAATTTATTTTGAGAGCGGGGGAGGGGCAGAGAGAGGATCCCAAGTGGGCCGATGTGGGGCTCTGACTCATGAACTGAATGATCATGACCTGAGCTGAAATCAAGAGTCAGACGCTTAACCAACTGAGCCACCCCGGCGCCCCAATAGCCATAGAATTCTTAATTCAAAATCACTTTCTTCTCAAAGACACTGATCCACTGACGTCCTGTGTCCCGTGTTGCAAACTAGAATTCTAATACCAGTCTCATTTAATCCCTTAGTTGATAACGTTTCTCTGTTTTCTTTCTGTTAGATTTCAGTATTTTCTCTTTTTTTCTTGGTATGTTAGTTAGGGTTCTATCAGGAAACCAGATCCTTTTCCAAGTTTTCCAAGAAGGAAGGGATTTAATGCTGTGGATTTAATGCAGGCTCTCCACCGCGGAGGCGCGGGGACGTGCGGTCGGCTGCTGGGTTTGGGCACTCGGCAGAGCGCTATCGCAGGAGATGTGACCCCAGGACTGGGCTCCTGTAGCACTGACACTCATGCTCTGCGAGCCCCCCGTGCACTGCTTGCCGGCACCTACCCCAGCCCACTTTGCTTCTCATCAGTATTCTCAAACTGGTCCCTGGGGTGTCTTGGAAATTGCGGACCACTGGTACTAAGCCCAGACCCAAGAACTGCAGCCCCTTGGGCACTGGAGGAAGCTGAGAAGAGCCTGAGCCATACTAACAGTCAAGGATTGATTATTGTCTGGCATACGACTTATAATTGCACTGTGGCTTCTATATGAGATGCTTTTAATCATCCCTCCTTCGTACATTGGAGGATCGGAGACATTCGCCAGTGTCAGAAATTTGCTTGCAATGTTTGCTTATCTCCTCCGCACTCTTCTCTCCTACCAGAACTCCTTCCTGGTAGACGGATGTTGGGCTTCTAGATCCAGATACACACTTTGTAGAGTTTAATTCTTTTCTCTCATATCCCCCGATTCCCCCCTCATTTTCCAGGGCATTATGGGAGAATCCTTTAACTCGCTAATTTTTCCTCCAGCCATGTTATTCTACTGTTCAGCCAAACTACTGAGGATTTTTCTTTGTTTGTTCTTGTTGGTGGTTGGCGCGGGTAATACTACTCTTCACTCTTAAAACTCCAGTTTTTCTTTTGAATTAACCTGTTTTCCATTTTTAGGGATGTACATCCTGTGAAATAAGAATAATGAGGTCCCTCAGAAGACAACCTTCAAGCCTCTGTTTTCTGTTAATTTTACTGCCTTGGAGTTTCTCAGAGTGTTCATTTAGTGCCTCTATTTAATATTTGGAATTCCGTTTATTCCGTGTTTGAAATTCTGTTTATTCCCATAGATGGTGGTGTAAATGGTTGAGTATCAGGGGCTGGGACGTAACTCCTCAGTCCGAAGGGAAACCCTCACTCCTCATGTAGTCTGCGCAGATCTTGACCACAGCGCCCCGATTTCTGTGTTTATGCAAAGAAAAGCGTGCCTTCATGTAGGATACTCAGCTGGATTGCTTGTTGGCAGGGGGACTCCCCACCCTTCTTGCCTTTGTTGCTCAGCCCCCAAACTCACTCTTCTCCAGAGGAGTCCAAGAACGGGCTGGTTTGAAGTGAAGTTGGCATGACTCTCCTCTGGGCAAACTCCAGAAGAGGTTTCCTTTTCTCTGTTGGATTCTAATGTCCATCTCTCTTCAGCTTTATATTGTACAGAATTTTCTCAGTGCCTTTGTCTGCTGATGATATTCTTCATAGCTTTGCAACACTGCTTTAAATTAAGTCTTTCTCAGGGTGCCTGGTTGGCTCAGTCAGTTAAGCGTCCGACTTTGGTTCAGGTCATAATCTCACAGTTTGTGAGTTTGGACCCCTCTGTTGATGCTTGGAGCCTGGAGCCTTCTTCGAATTCTGTGTCTTCTTCTCTCTCTGCTCCTCCCCTGTGCACTCTCTCCCTCGAAAATAAACATAAAAAAAAGTTAAATTAAGTCTTTTTGGGGGACACCTGGATGGCTCAGTCAGGTAAGCATCTGACTTCGGCTCAGGTCTTCATCTTGCAGTTTGTGGGTTCGAGGCCCACATCAGGCTGCAGGCTGACAGTTTGGGGCCTTGCTTGGGATTATCTCTCTTTCCCTCCCTTTCTATCCTTCCCTGACTTGCCCTTTTCCTCTCTCAAAAATAAATGAACTTAAAATAAATAAATTAATTAAATCTTTCTTTTATGTTTCCTATATCGTAACACAACGAGAAAGATAGGAGGAGAGGAAGAGACATATTCAGAAAAGCAGAATTTACTGGAAGAGCTCCTCTTTCTTTAATGCTCTTAAAAACTTTCCATTGTATGTAAAGCCTCGTGTTTATATGTTGCAATTTTAATGATTGGTAAAGTTTAGAGTTGACCTTCCAAATTGGAAGTGGCTTATGTTTTCCAACATCCATGAAAACCCAGCATAAGATAACAGAAGAGAGATTCTGTCAAGGAAGCAAGGTTGGATGCTTTAGGAAATAAGGATTGAAATTAAATCACTTGGTCAATACATTTTGCTCTATGTTTTCTAAATATAAGATGTAAATTGGGTTACCTGGTTTAAATCTGAATTGTGCAATCAGAGAATGTTAACGATACCGCATTGTAAAAGTTGACTTTGATTTCAAGCTATGTATATAGCTTCTTCAGCCTCCCAAGTCGTTATCTCCTTAACTATAAGTCCTCCCCCCAAGTGATTAGATGTCAGTGCTAATCTGGCCAAGGTTATACTAAGTGTCTTAACCTTTTCTATGGCTATATTCAAAACCAAACAATGGCACCCATCTTGCCACTACCTACAAATTAATTCAGAAAAGCTTCTGAGAGCCTACAGCGTGTCTGGCTCTTTGCTAGTCACTTTCAAGGTCAGCAGCGCTCAGTGAACGCAGCCTGCCCGTGGACAAATATCCCTGTGCCCATTTTACATAGAAGGAAAGTGAGATTCAGCTGGGAGCAGAGTTGGGATTTGCATTAAGGTCTTTTTTCCTTTGTTTGTTTGTTCCTTAAGATTAGATTTGGGAAATGGCCCATGTGAAGCAATAAAACCCTAGAGAGAACATTTAGTTCAAAGGTGTTGATTGTTTATGAATAATAATTATTGCTGCTGCCCCTTCCGTCAGCAATTCTGCTGCCTCCAGGATCCAAAGGAAGTTAAGTTGATTACAAGCGATGAACTATTCTCAGCGAAATTATACTAACTGCTTCACGCCGACAGTCCCAGTGCTTGGTGGGTAAGAAGTGATCTAGTGAAAACACACTGTAATTAGACACAAAGATCAGATTGAATTGGGGCAGAAGCGTTGCTTTACATTTGCCCGTGTCTGTCTCACTCTTGCTGAGCTGCAGGCTGCTGACATTGTCTTGCAGCAAGAAGAGGTGAGTTCTCAGAAGGTGTTACTCTACCAACACCATTCTTATTGTTTTCATTTTAAAGATGGGCCGGGATTTCCCAGTGGTGAAACAATAATCACGGGAAAGAAGAAGTGCCAGTTCACAGGCTCGAGTGTTTGCCCTGAGCGCCACAGGGATCTCGCCTCGTGCTTGGCCAGTCATAAGAGTATTGGCCAAAGCCTGCACCCAACTCCCACTCAGAGGGCCCCAGTACAGCTGGAAGGCTGTTGGCTTTGCCATCACTCCCAGTGCAGCTGGTGGGGCCAACATGGAATCAAAAGGATAAAAATTCAGTTTTATTACCAAATAGGAGACAAAAGAATAAGGACTGAAATAAACCCCAAATATATTAACGATGATAACAACTGTGACCCACTCAGAGTTTTCTATTAAAAGATGTGCGGAGGAGTAAACGGAAATTACCCACAGTTCAATTTTGTTTATACGTACACACTTCACCAAATGATACGGACACTTTAAAAAAAATTAACATTTATTTTTTATTGAGAGACAGAGAGAGACAGAGCATGAGCAGGGGAGGGGCAGAGATAAGGGGAGACACAGAATCCAAAGCAGGCTTCGGGCTGTGAGCTGTCAGCACAGAGACCGACACGGGACTTGAACTCACAAACTGAGAGATCATGACCTGAGCCGAAGTCTGACGCTTAACTGACTGAGCCCCCCAGGCGCCCCGATGTGAACCCTTTAAAGTAAAGAGCCAGATAGTCAAATGCTAATGAAAGAAAATTAAACACGGCACTATTCGTAATGGAGAAGGCAGAGTTCATGACAGAAACATTTACGTAGGATAAAGAAAGATAGATTCGATATGGAGGAAAAGTCAAATCAGCTGAGAAGGAATAACAGTTGTTATCCTACAAACAGTGAACAATATAAATCAAGTTATATCAAGGAAAAATTAATTATGAAAATGTTAATTAATGAAACCAAAGCCACAGAGGGAGGTTTGAATCTACTTTCTTTGGCATTGGAAAATCAAGTAGACAGGACGAAAAAAGTGTGCTTGTGGAGGGTTTAATTGACAAAATTAACAAGTTCAATCATCACGCGCAAACAACCGCGCATGAAGGCACAGTGCACTAGAGTTAGTGCTTCATCACCGTCCTGCGTGTTTGTGCGAGCATGCACAAGCACACACAAACATTGCCCTACAAATACAGACTGCCTTGCTTCAACTATGTATTAAACATATAAAAAATTACCCACATGGCAGGCCATACGCAAAGTCATAGAGGAAAATCTAAATAAGCCTGAATAGATTTCCAAGTGAAGGAATCTTTTAAGCAAAAAATTGAATAGCACTAGAATAGAATAACAGAAGAAGAATAAAAGGAGCAAATCACTTGAAAATTTTAAAAATAAGCTTGTCTAAAGAACTCAGCATTAAGAGACATAACTATTCTAAAAGGAAGACAAATGTGTGTTTGCTGAAAATATAACTTAGAAAACCCAGAAGAATCAATGAGGAAACATAATAAAAACACAGAAACACACAAGACAAAACTATAAGCATTGACGGTTCTTCTGGATGCCAGCATCCAGTTAGACGATGGTTAGGAGTTTACATCCCTCTCATGCTCAAAAGCCAAACCAAAGAAAGAAATTTGGGATCATATCTACAAGGAATAAATAGGTACCACAAGGAGAAAATGTGATATTTCTAAAATGACATAAATAAAGAGAGATCCCTTGGTTCTGGTTGGGAAGGTCCCATATGGTACAGGTGCCAAAACACACTCCCTGCGGGAATCTCAGCAGGACATTATTCCACTTGAAAAAATTATCCTGAAAATCGTGTGGAAGACTAAATTATGAAGAACAAGACCAGAATGCCCAGCGTCACCCCCCTTTTCTTTCAATATTGTGTGAAAGTTTGCACCAGACCAGCTGAATTGTGACAAGGCAATTCGCAAAAGGTGAAAAATTCACTGGAAAGGAAGAAACAAAACTATCATTTTCGAAAACAGTAAAAAAGAAATAAAATAATAAATAAGGAATTGTGTGTATAGAAAGCCCAACAGGACTCGAAGATTATTTAATAAATTAATAAATGACTTTAAAACTTTTTCTAGATACAAAGTTAGTATATAAGAGTTATTCTATAGAGTTCCATGAAGCAAAAACTGAGAATCGTGAAGGTACCATTGTCAATATGATAAAAAAAAAAAGTTGGGTGCATAGAGATAAATATTGCACATAAGATAGGCAAGACTCCTGTATGAGCAACTATAAGAGTTATTACATCAAGTTAAAGAAGAGGTAAGGAATGAAGACACACACCACTTGTGAATTGAATGGCACAAGAGAATCAAGATTTCAACTCCTCGAAGATGATCAGTAGATCCGAGTGCCAATACAGTGGTTCTAAAGAGGCCCTCCTCGTGGACTGGTTGTAAAACTGATTTAAAAATTCATACGGAAATCCAAGGTGTCCATTTGAGAAAAGAGGAACACGTGGGAAGAATTGCTTTCTCGGAAATGAAAGCTTCTTGCGATGCTTTTTTAACGAAGACCGTGGGTGTTGGCAAAGCTATACTGAAACAGAGCAGGGGAAGGAAATGAGACCTGAAGCCAACCTGTACATAGATAGCAACCGATTTACAACAAAGGTGTGGTTGCCGAACACTGAGGAAAGGATGGACTTTCAGAAACAACGGCGGAGAAACTGGCATGCATGCTGAAAATACGAAATCGGGTCACTAACTCACCCTATACCCCAAATTCTATTCCAATGTGAAAGGCCAAGGAGCACATGTTTAGGAGACATTGTGAAAACGCATCTTAATGACTTCTGAGTAGAGAAAGATTTCTTACATAGGACACATAAAGGATCCCAAAGGGATTTGACCGACACATTTGAATAAATGTGAACCCTTTTATTTGTAGTTTTTTTAAATTTTTTTAATGTTTATTTATTTTTGAGAGAGAGAGAGAGAGAGTGCAAGTGGGGGAGGGGTGGAGAGAGGGAAACAGAATATGAAGCAGGCTCCAGACTCTGAGCTGTCTGCACAGAGCCCAATGAGGGGCTCAAACTCATGGACCGTGAGATCATGGCCTGAGCCGAAGTGCGATGCTTAACCACCGAAGCCACCCAGGCGCCCCAAATGTGAAACCTTTTAAAATGAGAACATTTTCTCATCAATCGACCCCGCCAAACATAGGAAAGGACAAACCCCAAAATGGGAGAAGGTATTTGCAATCCATATACTAGGGACGGGCTCAAGCCTAGAATACATAAAGAATCTCGACAAAACAACGGGAGGACGGACCACCCGAGTAGGAGTGGGTGGAAGACGTGAACAGGCACTTCACAAAGGAGGGGATTAAAACAGCCAATAAACACAAGGAAACGTCTCCAGCTTTATTAATTATGGACGAAATGTAAATGAAAATCACATGAGATGGTGTCATGCCCACCTGAAAAGCCAAAATGAAAAAGACAACCGATACCAGGTAATGGTGAGAATGGAAATCCTGACGCTCAGCTGGTGCTGTGTGATTGGTTTGACGCGCTCAAAAACACTTAGTAGTCTGAGGCACAGCACATAACATCTCGAGTGTGTGCTCCAGAGAACACGTGTGCACATGTGCCTTGGAAGACATGTACCAGGATCTCCTGCAGAGTTATCCAGAAGAGCCTCAAACTGGAAATGAATCAGGTTTCCAAATCGCATTTCAAATACTAGTTCTATAGGACGTGACATAACAATGAACATGACCAAGTAAAAACACAAAAATGTGGATGCCTTTTAAAAACAAAACAGTAAACGAAAAGAAAATCTAGATACGAAAGAACATTCAAGTTCTTTTATATAAAGTCCATTTATATATAAGTTCACTTATATAAGGTTCAAAAATGTGCAGAATCACGTTGTAGTGTTTTAGAATGTGTACTTAGACAAAAGTAATAAATAAAGTCGGGGGCGCGATGGCCCTAAAACTCAGGAGGGTGTTTCTTTGTTTTCAACGGGGCTTAAGGACCAAGACCAGCCTCTCAGATCTCCGACGTTCCATTTCTTGACCTGGGTGACAGTTACAAGGATATTCATTTTACCATCATTCGTTAAGTTCTACATTTTTATTTTATGCACTTTTTAATATGCATGTTATATTTGATAATAAAAGTGTCTTAAAAATGGACTTTTTAGGAAAGAATAAATTTGTCACAACGAGAATAATGAGCAAGCTCCTGCCCTTCCATTTATGAACTTGCATAACGACCTGTGGTCGTGAAACCAGTGTCCCAGGAACAGATGTGCCTGTCCACAGGACAGAACGGGCCTCTCTCCAGTAGCTTCTAACACACACGAGCACTTAAAATGTGAAACGGAGTCTTTTTAAACCAAGGAGGGATGGGCTGGTTATTTAATAAATGGGACCACACCGCTGGCTGGCTAAACAGGCAAAAGTATTGAACTAAATGCTCTTCTCACACCACATACCAGAACAAACACTCGATGAGACAGGAAGTGAAATATAAAAATCAAATACTATAGGAGATGATTTGACCTTTGGAGGTATGACGGCTCGCTAAGTTAAAAAGCAAAGGAAAAAACAATAGAGGAAGAACATCCATACAATAACCATTTGTTATTTTAAGACTTCCGATGTCAAAAATTTCCGATGTGAAAAGTTAAAAAGCATGTGTCAAACTAAGAAAGCGATATTTTAAACCAGTAGGATGCACGATGATTAGCAACTTCAACGCATAAAAGTGCACACGTTGCTAAATAGAAGGAAACAAAGCCTCAAGGATATAGCCCGGGCATTTATAAAATATAAATACAGATGGACAGTGACTATTAAAGAGTTCAGCTTTGCAAGTAATCCAGTCATTAAGGTCAGAACAAGAAGGTCCCATTTGTCACCTACCAGATTGACAAAAATTTTCAAATGCTTATTTTTAAGGACCGGCAAGGGTGCCTTTGGGTAGAATCCTTGGCATGCTGACGGCATGTCCATCGGGGAAAGCGATTTGCCAGCGAGTATCAAGAAAGAGAAATCTGTTTCTCTTCGCCCCACCCCCCACCCCTGCCAGCCACTAATTCTCCTCCTGGAAGTCTATTCCAGGGAAATAATAGGAGATGTGGACAAAGATTAATGCATAGACATGTTGCTCGCTGTGATTTGCGGTAGTAATATTGGAATCGCCTCCGGGCCAGCAGTCCGGGAGTAAACTCTATTCACCCCCACCATGGCCCACACGCAACGCCAGGAAGCCCATTTAGAAAGAGATTCTAATACCTCGGGAAAACTCAGGTAATAGAAACAAAGACAGCTCTAGGTTGGGGGAGCTGAGAAGTGCGCCACTTGTGTGGCCTCTCTTCGAGAAAGAATTAAAGTCAGCGGTATGGGGAGGAGCCCCGCGCAGGTCAAGGGCCCCAAGATTAAGCTTCGTTTGGTTCGTCGAACTCCATCTCTGAATATTAAATTATGAAGCCTTAAAAAAAATACAAAAAAATGTGTACAATAAACAGACCGAAATGAAGGTGGAAATTTTTAACTTTGGGCTTCTGGATCGTGGCTGACGCATAGCCTCTTGTCTTTCTGATCCAGCGGTTTTGAACCATCGAAACACATTTTAAGTGAGAAGGGAGACGGAAATGGGGGTTCTGGGTGGAGGAGAGACTGAGCCGAGGCACGGAGAGGCGGCTGGCCGGGGAGAGCAGCGGCCCGGGCCTTGGGGGAGTCCTCGGGAGGAGCCCCGGGGGCTTGCTGGGAAGCGGACGGCAGAGGCCGTGAGGGGCGCCCCACCCCACAGGAAATGAGCGTTAAGGATTCTCGAAGCCTGGAAAGAGCCTGCTTCCCCAATTCCCTGCAACTCGCAACTCGGCTTTCCTTCCCTCGCCAGAGATCTGGAGATGCTCGGAGGCACGAACTTGACGGAGCGCCGGCAGCGTGAGGACGTGGCCTTGCGCAGCACCTTACTGGGTAGGCGTTTGTCAGCGTTTCCAGCTCCAAGTCTTCCTTGAGTGTGGGGATGCTTCGCAGCCTGACGCCCAGCGGGGCCAGGCGGCCCCCCGGGGAAAGCATATTTTGAAGGGACCCGGAGAGGAAACTTTCCAGATCCCGTAGGATCGGCCAGCGAGACTTGGGTGGGATTCCAGGTGGGGAAGGGGCTCTGAGCAGAAAGGGGCCCAGAACACGGAGGGGCTGGAGGGGGACGGGGAAGGGAGACCCTCAAGACGACACGACAAACATTCCCCGGGGCCCGGAGCGTCTGGAGGGAACGTATGATCTTCCCCACCTCTCCAGGCCCTTGGGTCCTGATCCCACCCCAGCAGAAAGGCCGGCCTGGAGGAGGAGGAGGAGGAGGGGGATAAAAGCAAAGGACATCAAACAGCCGAGCAAGCAGAGAAGGCGACGCGCCATCCGGGCGAGGCGACATGCATATTCCAATTTACTATGTGACCGAGTTACTAATTTAGAGATCAGATTATGTAAAGACTTGTGCACGGAGCAAGGGTGGAGGAGGAAAGAGAGGCTTCCTAGCAAAGTAGCTCTTGCTCGTGGGGCGATGGGGGCCGCCCTGTTCTTCTCTGCGACACGGAGGGACCGCCCATCTTTCTGTAAAGTTCTCGATTCTAAAATTCTAAAAATCACCAAAGAGGCATTTGGCAAGTACCCACCCCCCCTGCCCTTCGGGGCCAATTTCCGGGCATGCGTGATGCCCGCAGGAGGCTTTGGAAAACGGAAGACGAGGAGGAGACGCCGTTTTCCGGGAGATGAACCTTTCTCCCCATCGCTTACCCCAAAGAAATCTAATTATTTTTACTCCGCCATAACCTTTACTATTCGCAAGGTAAAATAGGATTAAAAAATTAATTTTACTAGCAGAATTTACTAGATTAATATGACCGAGAACTCGGCATAAAACGTTAGCATTAAATATTAAAATATATTAATAAAATACTAGATTATTAAAGCCTAATATTTAATATTACACATTAATTGGGGGGATTGTGTCAGTTTAAACATAAAAGAGAAAAGTGAAGGCAATAGTGACCTTTGCAAAGCAGGATGACCCCGGCCAGAGACCTGCGGCTCCACTCAGTAGAAATCAAAGAAGGGTGTCCCACCTCCCATGGCCTTGGGGTTGCAGGCGGGCCTGCAGGGGTTAATGTAGGAGCTCTGGGAAGCCAGCAAAGGACGTGAGGCTCCAGGGACTGGCCAGGACGTGGAGCCCTCACCCCCAGGCCTGATGGAAGGGGAGGGAAGGGCCGCCATGACGGATGGCTGAGGGCTGAGGGTGTCAAGGAAGGATCTCAGGAAAGGCGCCCCCCGGCTGCCCAGGGAGACACAGGAGAATCAACACCTCCACCTTGCCGCACTCCTCTCCCCTCTCCCCTCCTCTGCTGGCCCCTCCCATCGGCCACCCCGGGGAAAACCGAGGGGCCCCCAGGGAGCTGGGAAGATGCAGGCCGAGGCGCCAGGCTCTAGAGCACAGCGAGGCGGGTGGCGGGCGGCAGGAGTGGAGGGGCAGCCGAAGGGGGCCTGCCTGCTCGGGCCGCACCCTCGCTCACCCACCAGTAACCCACCTGTTACTGTTACTGGTACAGTAGCAGCCCAGCCATCTCTGCCTTTTCCGGTGCCTCCTGCAGATGACCTCCATCCGAGTCACGGGCAGCTGGGGGCCCTGTGACGCGTTAATAAACGTCTCTGGACGCAGGCCCCAGGAAACAGCGCGGGAGCGGAGTGTGGTCGGCTGCAGGGTGGCCGCCGGCTTCCCTGAGGGTCGCAAACCTGCCTTCGCCACCGCACTGTCCTCTGGCCTCTGCCCACCCTGTGCTCCCGTGGAAACCAGAGCGAGACGGCTGAGGGAGAAGGGCCCGGCCATCAGTGCCCCACGGCCTGGGGCGAAACACTTCCTGTGGGCCCGCGACCGCATCTGAAAAGTACAGGCCTGGCCTGGTGACCTCTGAGGCCCCTTCCACTCTCCGTCCTTCTTTACATGGCGTGTGCACAAAACGCCCCCTGCTCCCCTAGACGCACGTGTGCACGTGTGCTCGTGTGCGCGTGTCTTCAGAGAGGGCGCACGGTCGGAGCATCTGCCATCGGGGCCATCTTGTCCCCCACCCCCACCCTGGGGGCATTGGGCAACGTTTAGAGACCCGTGTGACTGTCCTGACTCCACGTGACGTCATCTATCGGGTGGAGACCCGAGTGCTGCCACACTCCCGCCAGGCACACAGGACAGGCCACCACAGAACCCTCCCACCCGAGGGCCTGGGGCTCCCTGGACTCCTCAGGGAAACGGTTTGGACGCACGTTTCCCTCTCAACCGGAGTGATAGAATTTTAAAATTAAAAATCTGGATTCACGGTTTGGCGCTGTGTTGGTCTACTGGGGCTTCGCAAGGAAGTAGGGCGGCCGGGGACTCCCACAACAGACATTAACCGTCTCCCGGCTCTGGCGGCTGGAAGTCTGAGATCACGGTGTCTGTGTGGTCGGCTTTTCTTGAGGCCTCTCTCCTTGGCCCCTGGACGGCTGCCGTCTGTGTGTGTGTGTGTGTGTGTGTGTGTGTGTGTGTGCGCGCAGCGCGCGCGCGCGTCTGGTTGGTGTACACGCCTGAGTCCTAATCTCCTCTTATAAAGATGCCCATCAGGTTGGATCAGGACCCGCCCCGAAGGCCTCCTTTGCTTTAACTGCCTCTTTAAAAGCCTCATCGCTAAACACGGTCCCATTCTGGGGTGCTACCTGGGATTGGGGGTTCAGCATATACATTTTAGGGTGGAGTGGGACACAGTGCCGTCCATGAGAACTAGTGACATTGGCAAGATCAGTGAAGAGAGTTGAAGCTCGCCGGGGGAGCTCGACCGCGGTGGTACAGCTCAGGCAACATCAGTGATGGGAACAGACGTGGACACGGGGCCGCCCCGCCCAGAAAAGCTCCAGGCAGAGGGAGCCCCACAGACAGGTGTCCGCCAGGGATCCGCGCACCCTGACACGTCTCCACTGTGAAAAACCACCGTGGCCGAGATCCCCTGTGTGTTTTCCTATATGCACGTACCTCTTACCTCAGGAGACCCCGTGAGCTGACAAACTCTTCTAAACAAGTGCTTTCACAAAAGGCTCACCCGGACGATCACCCCCTAACCCCTCAAGCCTCCTGGAAACACAGCTAATTTGTGGCATCGTTTCTCACCACAAACGTGCCCATGGCGTCAGGGAGAATGGAGACTTCCATCAGCTGGCTCTCTGCAGCTGAGCTGCAAAGCCGAATATATTCACCTCTTAGATAACCAAACAGTAGAATTAGGAAAAGTAGCAATCTGAGAATTCCAAATGTATCAAATGTAAAATCTTGGGGCGCCTGGGTGGCTCAGTCGGTTAAGCGGCAGACTTCAGCTCAGTCATGGTCTCACGGTCTGTGAGTTCGAGCCTCGAGTCGGGCTCTGTGCTGACGGCTCGGAGCCTGGAACCTGCTTTGGATTCTGTGTTGCCCTCTCTCTCTGCCCTTCCCCTGCTCACGCTCTGTCTCTATGTCTCTCAAAAATAAATAAACGTTAAAAAAATCTCTTAAAAAAAACTTGCCATGGTTTTTTAAAAATATCTTTTAAAAAGTGCATTCATACAATGTGTTTGCTTCTTAAGATACATGAAAATGTCTAGTGACTGAACAAATACTGCGGGTGACATCCTAAGTATTGTTATAGTTTTAATAGCAAAATAAAGAATCATACACTTTGGAGGCTGCGTCACTCACAAACACCGTGTTCTAGCCTAAATATCACGGTTAGTTTTTAACACTTCTGCCCTTGGTGCACAAAACCAATAGTATATGTCTTAATGCTGCCAGCCTAGCATTTATGGCCGATGTAAAAAAAATTGTATTTAAATTAGAAATACTAAAATTAATATTTATTGACTCGTGTTTCATTATCATTAGAAATTAGTTTGTTCTTGGCTAAACAGTTTATAGCAAGATATAAATATGTTCCATTGACCCTATTAACTGGCCAATATATTACAGAGTTATTGACAGCAGCAGTAAAATTTACTAACAGCTATTAAACCTTTTAACATACTTGATACGCCTCTGTCCCTGTAATTCCTGGGAACTAGGTGTGGTTTTTTGCTTTTTTTAGGATAATCCGCTGCTGATATTAAATTCTCTCAAGATTTTAATATGTTGTCTAGGTTTATGGGCCATAAAATAAACCTAGAGCTTACAAAAATTTACATGACAATATTATTTTTTTTTAAAAGGGCATGCAGATTTTAGTACAGTAAGAATGATGATATAAACCGCAGGAACACATAAAAAAAAAGTTCCCCAAACTGTACTAAAGGAATATTTAGGGTCTTATTTCGACACGCAGGGCCGACGGAACGGCCGTGTAGACCGGTGTGCGGGGAGGGCCGAGGACAATTACTGAGGTCTAGTCAGCTTAGAAAAATCCACGCCACGACCCAAGCTGGCGTCCAGGGGTGCTCTGTGTGCCCTGTGTCATCAGACGCTTTCTTACAGGGCCCAAGTGCCGACACGGCCACACTGGGCTCCGTACCAGCGCGGGGCCGGAGCAAGCGTGGGCCCCGCGGAGCTCGGCTAAGGGTCCCCTCAGACTCTGCCTTCCGGCAGAGCGCAGGGGGCTGAGGGACATCTGTGTCTCTTTGGAGCCAGAGCTTCAGCCTCTTGAGCCCTCCGCCCTCCGCATGTCTGGGTGACCGCAGGCTGACGTTTCCCCAGGCCTCGGGCTCCGGGGTGCAGGACAGCACCGTGGTTCAGTCGGGCCAAGTCTGCTAGTCGTTGCCTGGATTCTCCTTTGGGCCGGAAAGTGGGGCTGCTCAGGGTCCGGGGCACAGTCAGCTGCTGCTGGGTCCGCCGGTGACACCTATAGGTGCAGGAAAACGCAGTCGGCGAGGTGGAAAGTCAAGTGCACACCAAATCCTCGCGATGCTGCGCGCCAGGTGCTGGAGACACAGAGACGAGCCAACTCAGCCGCTATGGGGAAAGAGCCTCACGGCAGCCTGCTCGGTTGGAGAAGCCGCGTTAGAATATTCAATACTTACGTATTAAAATATAATGTGTGTGTGTGCAAAGTATATATGCAGAGGGAAGTATACACAGAGATGCTACTTGCACATGGTGTTTTAAAAAACTAAGTGTGTATGTGTGTGTCACACCAGACACAGGCACTGACATCATGGCGGGCAGAACACTGGTCCCCAAAGATGTCAGACCCTAATCCCTAGAACCTTGTGCATATGTCCTTAAATGCGAAGAGTTTGGGGCGCCTGGGCGGCTCAGTCAGTTCAGCGTCCGACTTCAGTTCAGGTCACGATCTCACAGTCCGTGAGTTCAAGCCCCGTGTGGAGTTCTGTGCTGACAGCTCAGAGCCTGGAGCCTGCTTCAGATTCTGTGTCTCCCTCTCTCTCTGCCCTTCCCCTGCTCATGCTCTGTCTGTCTCTCAAAGATGAATAAACCTTAAAAATAAGTAAATAAATAAATGCATACATAAATAAATGCAAAAAGTTTGTAGACGTTACGAAATTAAGGGTCTCGAGATGAGGAGATACGCCGGAGGGAGGGAGCGCCTGGATGGCTCAGTGCTTTAAGCATCTGATTCTTGGTTTCGACTCAGGTCGTGATCTCACAGTTTATGAGTTCAAGCCCCGCATAGGGTTCGGCACTGATAGTGCAGAGCCTGCTTGAGATTCTCTCTCTCCCTCTCTGTTTGCCTCTCTCTCCCTCTCTCTCTCTCAAAATCAATAAATAAACTTAAAAAAATTATTCTCTCTGTCTGGAGGCCAGAAGTCCAAAATCAGCATAACCGGGCCAAAATCAAGGTGGGTGCAGGGCCGCACTTTCTCTGGAACCTCAAGTGTGAATCCGATCCTCATCCCTTCCGGCTTTGGTGGCCGCCGTGGTCCCTGGCTGCAGCCCCTGCCCCCCCCCCACCCAGTCACACAGCCATCCCTCTCCTGTCCGTGTCAGGTCTTCCTCTGCCTCCCTCTTTCTTGTCTCTAAATGTTCACTGATTTATTTATAAATCAAGAGCTGGACGTTTAACTGACTGAGCTCCTAAATTTCTGTTGTCTAAAGTTATCCAGTTTGTGGTGAGTTGTGACAGCAGCCACTCTATAATATGGGGGCTCGCGGTCGGATCACATTGCTCAGCCCATGTGACCAGGACCATCCTGCCCAGGCTCGGGGATGATTAATGTGACCCATGGGCCTCTCCTGTCCCCCACCTCTAGGGACCCATGAGCACACCCTGAATATTCTGTCCCATGAACCCAGCCCTGAGGGAGTCAGGGCGGCTTCCTGAAGGCGGTGACATTTGGGCCTTGACACTGATCCCAGAGCCTCTTCTCCTGGCTTCTCTCCTTATTTGGCAATGGTCTTGGCCTAGGTCTATCTCTAAGATGTTCATACCCCATATCTGAGAGCCGTTTTGATTTAGGTCATAAATACCTTCGATTTTGCTTCAAGCGCCCTGCGCTTTGTGTGTGTGTGTGTGTGTCCTTTGGCCACCAGAATTGAGTCCCCAGAACATGGGCGCTTCTCTTGGTGTGCAGAGCGGGAGAGCTGTCTGCTGCATCCAGACACCGCTACTCTGCGGAGTCGAGTGCTCACTCATGATACCGGGACAGCGGCCTGGCCCCGACCACAGGTGAGCAAATCCAGGCCCCCGCTTCTTTGGGTCCCTCACAACGCGTGGCACAGACGGCCTCCCTTAAGACGGATTTAGTCAAATGAACAGAATTAGTTCCACCTTTCTGCTAAAGCCAGTCCAGCTCACTCTAGACTATGGCCAACTTCCTCAGACTTGGACTTGGACTTTCAATTATTAAAGCCTCAACCCTAAACCATTCTCGAGTCAAAAGGCAAAAAGCAAAACAAGACAAAACAAAAACAAAAACAAAAACCTACATATTTTTAAAATTCCCAGCTGGGAATCAGTCAGAGTCCCAGCAGGAAACAGATGGTACGCTCAAATTAGAATAATTCAAGGAGAGCTTATTTACAAAAGCTCCAATTACAGGGGTGTGTTGGGGGGCCTGGAAACCATGAGGGATCACACAAAAGCCCCCCGTGATGGAGCTATTACCACCTCTATGCCCAAAGGGACAAGGACAGGAACTGGGGCAGGTCTGGGAAGGCAGGAGAATAGAGCAGGGCAGACCCTAGCTTGAGGGAGCAGAGAGGACCTGTCAGGGGGGACACGGCCAACCTGACGAGCCTCTGGGGAGAGTCTCCTACTGATTCTACCTTCTAAACAGTCTCCCATCTCTGGTCCAGTGTCCCGAATGGCTGAACCCACAGGTTGGAGCTCATCGCAGTAACCCGGGCTGAGAACAAGTGTCAGAGGATAAGCACAGGACCCTGAGTTTGAGCCCAAACCAGTGCTGTTTATTTCTGCCCCGTCTCCCCAAGACCGGGTCTAGCCACTTGGAGGCAGGAAGTAACGTGGAAAAAAAGTCAACGATGACAAGGAAAAGAGGAGGAAGGACATGTTTTTGGTAAGAAACTAGATAGACAGATTCTATAATCCATCCCCAGATTTCAGACTAAGCTTCTGAGGAGCCATTGTGAACGGGAAAACACAATAATTTCTGTATCCGTTCCTTAAAAAAAAAAAAAAAAGCCAGAACATCTCTTTCCTTTCCATGAAGAGCTTTTAAAAGATGATATCACACACACGCAAATTACGGATGTCGGCAGCAACTGGTTGCCATGAACTCCAAGTGGTATCTTTCACCGCGTCCTATCTTGGATGAACAAGGCTATTTGATGGCACTGAGTCATAGCTCAGGAAAGTCCAAACATTCACACGTCTCTTGGACTCCTGGAACCTTTGGTAGAATTTACACTGAAGACAAGCTGATGGCCACATTACTGTGTTTTCATTATTAGATATTATCTCATTTTTATTGTGTTTGGCTGGGAGGTTTTATTAGTTCAGGGTTCTCTAGAGAAACAGGACCAACAGAATGCAATTCTAAAGAGAAAGAGATTGTTACAAGGAATTGGCTCACCTGGTTCTGAAGGCTGGTAAGTGCAGATCTGCAGGGCAAACCTGGCAGGCTGGAGGCCAGGGGAGCTGGTGATACAGGGCCAGTCTGGCTCGGAAAGGTCGGTCTTTTTGTTCTCTTCAGGTCTTCAACTGATAGGATGAGGCCCACCTACCCGACGAAGAGCAATCTGCTTCACTCAAAGTTCTCTGAATCGCATGTTAATCTTATCCAAAATCAGCTTCCAAATTGACACACACAGTTAATAATGACAGAGGTGGAGCGGATGTTTTAGGTGTGTACCACACGGTGACCTGTGGTGCAGCGCTTCTGTATCGCTGTAGGAATTCACACCAACCCATATCCTTTGAAAACAGGAAGTAGAAATGGTGGGGTTGGCCAACTAAAATGAGATCTACTGAGCAATGTGCCATTGGCAACTCTCGTAACCCAGAGGTGGCCCGCAGCCATCCCCAACTCCGCTCGCTGCCATGTTGAGTATCTGGGGCAGTATCCGTTCAGCCAACAGTTGGAACACACACGCTAGAGACTGGGTCATGTGAAAATCGCCTCATGATCCTTACGTCAGAGCAACATGACCAAAGAAACAGAAGGTCAAATGACACCCCAGAACATTTCAGATGAATTTTCAGTGGAGTCGCCAACTTGGACAATTCACAATCCAACACATAGTCATGAAGGCAATGATATATATAGACAAACTTCAGGTATTGTCTACTTTATTCAATGAGCTACTCAATTTAAACCTTCTAACCTATCAAAAGCAATTTTGAAACCCTTAAAAAATGTAGTTGTGATATTTCTACAGCCTGATGGAGACCGTGGAACAGAATGGTTTTCCTCAAAGTTGGCCTTGAATTCTCCTGGAGATGAGTAACCTTAGAACCTGACACATCTTTCCCCTCTCTAGAGGACTCCGAAGAGCCTCAGGCCTTGACTTCTGGGCAGAGGAAGATGAGGAAGAGGAGGTAGACACAGCACCAAGTCGGTAAATTCGTTGAGGACTTCTCGTGAATGTTGGTTATGGAGAGTCAATCAGAATGGCTCAGGTCAAGAGAGGATGAATTCTGAACACCTTTGCTCTTTGCTTATTTCTGCAGTGGCTACACTTTGCTGCCCTAACCAGAACGCAGAAGAAGAGTGCCAACGAGTCCCTCAGCTGAGGGGCACTGGCTGGCATCCCTGTAATACGCAGTTTGTAGGGAATGAAAGCAGCTTTGGTTTCCTTTTGTATAAGCGCACCCAGTTACCGACGTGACACTGTGGTTTCCTCGCTCGGCTTTGAAATATAGTAAACTCACAAAAGCTACTGTCGAGTTCAGAACAAACACAGGGGGTATGTTTAGTTATTTGTTTTTGTAGTAAAATAAAATATTTATTATCCGCAGACACCTACTGTGAACAGAGGGGGAGGCCACTGTGTTTTATCTCGCCGGTGTCATGTTTGACTTCCATTAGGGATGGATTATAGACCTGTGGGTTTTCATGAATTCAGAAAGTCCACTTTGAACACTGATTTCAAAGCCTACAGGGGGTGTGAGAATGTAAGAACACAGCTTTGGAGGAAGGAACCTGTTGCATCTCGCAAGCACCTTGTGTTTGATAAGGCAGATTGGAGGTTCCCTGCGAGACAGAGGCCAGGATGCTTCTCCCTTAATAAGACGACTTTAAAGGAAGCTTTCCTATTGTTTCCTCCACACTTTCCTCAAGGTGTACACAATTAATTCAGTCTTGGAGTCCTGAGAAAATCACCATTGTATCAGTCGGCTTTGCCTTCTCGGTCTCTCTAACTCATCACAGGGAATTGGAAAGTATGCTAAATCATCAGGGGGCTGCCGTCTTAACGTTTCCATGCCTGCCAGGCTGGCTTTGCACACGTGTATGCATGCATGCGCCAATACCCGCACTTCAGATCTTTGAGCCCACGAGAGAAGGTGACCAAAGTGAAGAGGATGACCACCTTTGACACCCGTCTAGAGTCCTGTCACACCTAGACCCATTCTGAGCACGCCCTTAAAAATACTTTGGCAAATGAGCTCCTCTGAAGGAGTGTATGCTGGATAAAAGAAGGTGGGAAACCTAAAGGAACCCACATTTTTCCTGAGGAGAAAAATGTAGAGTTATACTGAGCTGATGACCTCAAGAATGTGAAACTACGTCTCATGGAAGAATGTCTGAGTTTGTTCTATACTGTCTGGGAGGCTAAAAGCAAAGTTCCCAGGTCAGGATTTCATGGAGTTGAGTTTTGAGTCTTCAGAGGGAAAGTTCTATCAGCCTCCTCAGAATTCTAGGAGCTATTTATCATCCAGAGATGGGGGAATCCGTCGGTGGGCAAGACGGAGAGGGGAAAGGAATGGATGACCAATCAGGGACAACTGTGGGACTAGAAAATTCCCTGGTCCAACCACTGAGAAGTCATCTCCAGGGAAACTTTACAGCAAAATGGATTATATGCAAATACACAAAGTGACTCGTGTGTGTGCTTCCATCTTCCAAGAATATCCAGGGACACTCCAGTCTTTGCCTAATCTAACACTGAGTGGCACAGAAGGATCGTTCTCTTCTGCTCTTTGCCATATTGAGATGTCTACATCCTGATTCACGTGCACCCAGAGACTACTGCAATGGTCCTAGCACAAGCGCTCCATTCACTGTGGGGATTATGACCCAGAGAGTGTGACTGAGACCAGACAATTTTGCTTTTTTCTAAGTGACACAAACCACCCAAATGAGAGTACGGACCTAATTCAAGTTATTTCCCATAATGGCTTTCTAAGAATAAATGCCAGAGAATAAGAAATATAGAGAACATTCAACTGGGAATTAGGGAGCCTGGGGAAGAGGGGAGGCTGTGGCTCGGGCTCAGCATTGAAAGTTACTCAAGGAACCTTTTGAGTTTGCTGAGGTAATACATCGTGCCTATGTTTACCTTTTTAATTTTCGAATTCTTTAGACTTTAATGGTGGCTCTCATGTATTGATCCAGGCATTCAACAAATGCTAACTGAGGATAAGCAAGACAGAAGAGTTCTGAGCTCTTCCATATTAAATATGACAAGTCTTGTGTGAAGGTGGCTAAGTTTCCACAGGTGCTGGGGCAAGGAGTCAGCTGTCTGTGCTCCAAGGAGTCTCTCTGTTTCTGAAACCTTACTCTTCCACCCTGAACTACCCACCTGTCCCCTGCCCAACCGTCCATCCACCTGCCCTGAGAACAACAGCAAATGCATTTCAATGCACCAACTTTTTAGCCGCTCCTTGGGTGTTGCCCATGCACGGCGCCCCCGCACATGTGCCTATATCACAGCACAGTGCTTGGCCGTGTCCCCCAGACAGCCTACGGGTGACGCTAACGTGCCCAGGGGGTGACTCATGAATTCGTCAACTGCCCACGAGTTTCATGATATATTTGCTTCTGGTTTCCGATCTTCTGGAATCCCTCTGGACGCTGTGGATTCCTACCAGCCAGGCTTCTAGCCGACACGGGTTCTGGAGACACAGGTCTCTGATGCAGATTAATTATTGATTCCCTAAACGGGGAGTTCCAATATCATTGATTTCCGGAGCAGTTTGTGTGGCTCCCAGCCATGCTGTCACGAGCTGATGGGAAGAAGCAAGATTGTCACCCAAGAGTGATTATGGGGCAGGCCAGGGGCCACTGCCCCAGGTTAACTGGACGCCACAGTCTGAGAGCTAGCCGGCTCAAGAGGCAAGCATGCTTAGAACTAGTTAGAACAAACACAGCCATTCTGGAACCTTCGCATTGAGCCCTTAGAACCTTTAGGCCAACTTCTGAAAGACTGTACACTTGGAAGGCTGGAGATGAAAAGAGACAGTCACGACTTGTCTCTGGGGGTGAGACCATCTTCCTTGAGGTTCTTTTCTGGCTCTCCAAAGCCACGTGGAAGCAGTTTGGGAACCGAGTGACAGTTCTCTCCCCTTTTACTTTGCTTTGCTTTCTCCCCCCTTCTCATTCGATCTCTTTCCAAAAGTAACATGAAAACTCATTGGGATTGGCCTGGGGGCTGCTCACTAAAGGCTTGAGTCTGCCGTGAGGGCAGAAGAGTGACAATTCAGTGGTTATGTGTCTTCCAGGTTCACCGAGGGCCCCCTGGGATGACCCTCATCATCGTGAGAGCATGACAGATGACGGCAACTACAGAAGAGTCCCGACTGTGGTAAAACTGTGATAGTCGGCTCATATGTACTAGATGGGGTTGGGACGTCACTGCTAGGAGGTCGGGGCCCCTGTGTTTCTCCTCATGTACCAAAGAAAGGTTATATCGCACCCATAGGAACATCTTAGAAGGTTTTAAAAAGCATTCGGGAGATTTTTTTTTTCCCTTAAGGGAAATGCTATCAAAGCTGGCATTCTTTCTGGGTTGCTGTATCACTACCGTACTAAGTTCCTGAAGCAAGCTCAGAAGTTTCTGGAAATTAAGAGTCAAGTTTCCCATAGCAAGCTCTCTTGTTCCATCACACACATTTATTGCGTTTCTGTTTTTAGCTGGTTCCATATTAATAGACAGCTAAACACAACTCGGTGAATCTTTCAGAGAAACGGCTGACCGCGTGAAGAAATCAAACATACCAGCTCTCCATCTCACTCAGACAAACTGGGTGTCAGAACGGCTACCGCCATGAGCAGAGAGACTAAAACCTGGAGTTTGTAACTTTTCAAACTTGTATCCCAGAAAAGTGTGAGCATCCCTGCTTCCTCAGACAGAGCCATGGGCGGCCACGTGTAAAGCCCCCATTCCAGCCCAGCCTGCCTCATGTCACCGGCATGAAAAGGCACCCTGACCGTGAAAATCATGGGCAGAACGCAGCACTGTAGACTCAGCCTACACCCTCGGTACCCTGCCCTTTCCCCGGACACAGCTGCTCCCATGAATAGTCTTTTCCATTGGGGTGTGCAGGACACAGAGAAGTAAATCCCGTCATTTTATGGACCCACGGTGACCCCGGTGGGGGCGGGGGGCACGGAATCCCAGTAAGAACAGAGCACATCATCCTGGGAGAATCTGTCTTAAAACTTTCCCCAGAGAAAAATCACGTATATTAAAACAAACACAAACACATATACTTCCGATTACAAAATGTGTGTGAAGTTTCAGGACATGATGAAAGATTTCATTCGAGGAAGGTTTACTGAATTCCTGCAGGAGCCCAGGCACCCACCCATCTCAGCTCGTCACAGCTGAAATACCTGGAGCTCCCACTCTGGTCCCGGCACTGATGGAAACCGTTCACTATGTCTGTTCCAGCGTCACGATTGTCCTAGGAGGGGACTACTTTTTTCTCCTCCCATTTTTCAAGTGACAAAGTCGAGGCACCGCCACTGCAGGCAACCTGCCCCAGGGTCCCTCAGCTAGAAGGGGACAGGGCCGGCGGGGGACCTCACGCTGATGTCTGAGTCCCCGCCTTGGACCCTGCCTTAGGCTTCAGAGAAACGCCACACTTCCTGTTGCTCTTGCTGTGAGAATTCCCGGATTTCCCTGGGGATTTCATCTGCCTGGCAGGGGCCCGCCTCGTTCTCCTGACGCCGCCTTGCAGCTCCTTCGCGCCCCACACTCACCCCGCCAGACTCCTCGCTGTGTGCGTGGAGGTGACGCTTGCCGCCAGCCCTGAGGCTGGGCCCTGCTACTCTCTTTCCTACTTGGAGAAAGCCCACCCTGGGCATCCTTCTCGGCGTGCGCCTCCGATCCGCTGGAGTTAGGGACTTCGAAAGCCCTGGCCCGGAAGCAACCCGCTTCTCCCTGGTGTCAGCCACCCCCCGGGCCCTGTGACCTGCTCACGGGCCGGCCTCCGGCTCTCAGCCCGGAGCTCTTTGGAAGAACAGGCGCACGCTGCTCACCGGCGAGTCCAGGGCTCCCTGGGTACGGACTGGACGCATGAGCAAATCAAGCTGAAACCCATCATTCCCTTACGGTTTCATTTCAGAATGTTGCAAAATAATAAGAATGCGAACTCAGATATTGCTGGTAGCCGCTTCGGCATGGGGACATCGGTGCCTGTGTTCAGGGGAATTGGTGTATGTCTTGGGAGATTGCATTAGCCAGCGGTCATGACGCGGCTAGGTCTTAGGGTCCCAGTGGGTTTATAATTAAACAGAGTGGTAGCTCTCAGATGGGTCAGAGGCAAAGGGGGCCCAGGGGCGTCTGGCCAGGAAGCCATCGTCCGCGGTGCACCTGTCACTTGTGCTGCGGATGCCCGTCTGAATCCCCCACTCCCCGGCTCACAGCTTGCCCCTGCCTCAGTTTCTGGCTGCCTCCCCCCATTCCCTCTTCAGCCACAGCCAGCGACTGGCTGAGACGGAGGTGCGAAGACCAGGCGTCATGTCGTGAGGGATGTGGTGCCCGCTCCACGGCGCCCTTTGACTTCCCACCCCCATTTCAGGCCAAGGCCAGACTTTAGCAGAGACCACATCCTTCCTCAGCTCATTTGACTTTCCTTTCTTGCTTGCCATGCCCCTGTTTAAGTGGTTCCGGAAGCTCATTCCTCCAATTAGCGACGAGCACACAAACCCCTGCCACGGCCTCTGCTTCGGGAACCCGAGCTGAGACAGAAGCCGTACAGGGAAGCCCTTCAGGTCCATGTGTTATATCAAGGTCACAGAATGCAGAGCGCCCTTTAGCCAACGAAAATCTACCCGCTGAAATGAACCGTGTTTCAGAGATGTGATACAGTAGAAAAACATAAGAAAGGAAGTCTTACATTTACTGAATATCCCATTAAGATCAAGTGGCCAGGACACCAATTATAGGCACCATATTAGCTTTCAGTGCCTGCATTAAGAAACGGTGCCAACTGAGTAGCATGAAACAATAGAAACATAGTCTCTCGAGGTTCTGGAGCCAGAGGTACCAAATCGAGACATTGGTGGAGTTAATTCCTTGAGGACGCTCCTCTGGAGTACCTGCTCCCTGATGTTTTCCCAGCTTCTCATGGCTCCAGAAACTCTTGGGGCTCCCAGAGTTTTCAGCGGGTCACTCCAGTGTCTGCCTCCACCTCAGGCTTCAGCTGGCCTTTTCTGTGTGTGTCTCTTGGTCTTTTCTCTTTCTATGAGGACTCGCGTCACTGGGATTAGGACTCAGGTCTCATTTCAAGATCCATAGTTACATCTGCAAAGACACTTTATTCAAATCAGTTCTCATCCACAGGCTCTTGGTGGCTATACCTTTATCTGGAGACTGACACAATTCAACCCACTCCTTATACTTTTGTAATCTTAGATCCTTTGCCAACACCCAAACAAGTGAGTCAATGCGTTATCAGCAATGAGGGTCTCTTCCCTCTACTCCACCCAAAGGTCCTCCTGGAAGGGTTTCTGCTTGCAGAGCCACTCACAGCAAACTGTCCACTGTCACTTGTCAAACGTAATGACAAGCTCGGCCGGGCGCCCAAAGCCAAGCAGCTATAAAGCAGTAATCGCCTTGGAATTCTTCCCGACAGCAGGTGACATGTAATTTGAAATCTTAGAACCTTCGAATGACTAAGACTTTGGCCCCGAGTTTATTCATAAAACTCTATAGTCAAGACAGATTAACATGAAATTGTTAGAGTTAAAAAAAAAAAATCCTCAACACGATGCCTCGTATATTCAGCTTGTTGTTCATTCTGCCTTTGCCTTTTGCTTTTCTGATCCCTCAATCACGTGTGACTCTCGTCTGAAGTCATAAGTTGCTTTTAAAGCCGCCAGAGCACACATCGCGCGTGCGGCACCGAGAAAATCCTCAAGACTTGACACCAACATGTAGGAGGTGTCTCCTCTCTGCGTCGCCCCCGAAGACTCCATGTGGCACCAGCCGGACCACCAACAGTCCTAGTTGGGTCTGTCTTTACATCTCCTGCTCCTAGCAAGTTCTCCCTCCACTGAGCAAGGAAATACGTGGTCTGTGGCCATGGGAGCCTGGAGCACCTGGGAAAAGGTTAAGTCTCCAGCTGGTGGACAATGGATGTATTAGAACAACTACAGCGATTCGGGGTCCGGGTCCAGCAGCGTAACCTGGGAAGACGCACAGGGAACATTAGGGAATACACTTCGGCCCACGTGAGTCACTGCGGAGCTCAGCACGAAATGCGCGTGGGTGTGAATCAAGTCACAAAGAATAGGATCCCGGGCGGTGTGTGTTTCTGGGATGCCACGTGCACACAAGGATGCAGGACCCGTCCCGGTGCCATCCGCAGTAGGAGCTCCTGTCCTGCTGTGAGTCATGAAGGAAACCGTCCACAGCTTAGCAGCACAGCGGCTTAACCTAAAATAGTCTCTCCTGTTTGATTAATTTGGTCAACAAGAAGCCAACTGAGAGGCTCGTGACGATTTGTTGCAAAATCTAGTGATTTTATGTGCCAACCCCGAAATTATGGCTCCTATGATGATATTATCATTAATACAATTGCTTTTAATTAAGAATTTTTATTAGGCCTCATGAACTGAGGTAATAGGTGTGCGTTGAGGTCGATCTGCTCCCTGATATAAAGGGCCTTCATTAGGACAAATCCAAGCAAAAACGACACACTTTTACTACACTATGAGAAATGCACGGCCATCTCCCCGGGAGAAAAGACATTCCTTCTGGTGACGATTGTTCCTAAAAGTCACCAAAGTCCCAGTTTCTAACCTGGAATTGGGCGGTTAGGCCAGAACTCTAGGGCTTGGGTGCCCTGTTCCCAGGGATGACCTTGACTTTCAATCCTTACGAATGTGCTGGATGTGGACTCGGAACCCTACGCTCTTGCCTGTTATTGTCACGAAGGCCCCATGGCTTCCGGTGCCCTGCCCCTATGGGGGTGACTCGTCCCCAGGGGAGGTAGGCACCCTCTGAGTCGCACAGGGAGTGATGATGGGGGCAGATCATTGAAGGCTACAACTGCCCTCACCAAGCAACATAAAACTCCCTTTAATTAACGTCAATATATTTCTTTACATCCACGGCCTCTTGGAGGAGCTAACGCAAAACAAACCAAAGGGAAAAAAAAAATCTCAATTGTTTGGGGGATTTTAAGAGAATTCTTTAATATCAGATTAAGCCCATTTTGATTGTAAATCTATTTTCAGCTCAACATTACCAAAGAATATTACAAGAAAACTCTGTTTTATGAAGTTATTATGATTTAAACCGTTCTCTCCCTGCTCTTTCTCTCTGACTCTCTCTCACACACATTCATTCTCCAGAGGATCTAAAAATAAGCCTCCAGCTATACATGTCAGTGCTCCAGGTTTATCCCACAGACTAAGGACTTTTTCACAAAATACCTTTATTATTTTCCAGGGCTCCGCCGCCGTCGCTGGAAGCCGAGGCTCTTTTAGATATGAACCGTAGGGGAGACAGGGCCGTCTCGCGGACGGAAGCCTCATTCTCATCACGGGCGGAACCGGGGGTCTCTAAAGATTTTGGAAGTCCGCGATGACCTAATTTTAATACTGGCTTTTACCCCACGGGATTTCCGCCCGGCGGATCTCCCGAGGGCCCGTCTTCGCTTCGTGGATACCACACTCCGCCGTCGCTCGTCAAGCGGCAAGAGCGGCAGGAAGGCCCCTGCCGGGTGTTTCTCCCGGGCTCAGGCCACGCTCTGCAGGCATTTGGGGAGAAGTGACTCAGGAAGTGCGCAGGGCATGCTCTGGGGGTTTGAGAACATTCTGCATTCCGCACAGGACTGCTTTGCTTCCCGCTTCAGAGATGGAGTTTTCGGGTCCGTTCTGGGGCCTGTGTGGCCCCAGGACTGTGGAGCGGAGAGGAGTAGAAGCCAGTTGGCAGTGATTTGTTCCCCGGCTCTGTCTTCAGGCTCTGTGGGGCGCCAGCAGAGGATACAGGAGACAGGAAGATGTGTTTGCAGTGATGGCCTGGACCCAGAAGATTCCGAGGAGCAGACCCCTCTGACACAAGCCAGCGACTGGGGGCCTCCGCAGAAGATCTATACAGTCTGCCAACATTTCCTGAATCCACGCCTCACGGCCAGTTGTAACAAATGGAAGCAAAAGATATTTCAACGGTCCTTATCAGGGACATGCTGCTCGAAAGACTCTGTATGTAGAAAATCAATTTATGAGTATAAATAAATGTTAAAATTCAACAATTTCCTGCTGAAAGCTTAGCTCTGTTGTAGTTGTTGTTGTCATTGTTGTTTTTCTCCCAAAGTCAACTCTGCACCCAAGGTGGGGCTCGAACTCATGACCCTGAGACCAAGAGTTACATGCTCCACCCACTGAGCCAGCCAGGCACCCTTTAGGTCTGATTTTGGTGACGTTTTGAGGTGTCCCCTGATACAGGCAACCTAAGAGATATCATTCGGATGTCTCCACAGCTCTCGCTGGGTCAATCTCTACCTGAGCTGTGGCCCCGCTCATTATACCGTCATAATTACGTCTTTCCCAATCCTCCCAAGAATAACGCTCACTGAGCCCTGTTCTGTGCCAAGTGTAGTGCAAGTTTCTTGGTAGCCGGTGGCTCACGTAAGCAGGGGTAGATACTGCGGAGTTTCCTCTAGTTCTTAGAGGCATTTTGTCACACCCTAAAGTTGCAGAAATTGGGATCTGCCTTATAATTCGTAATAGCTTCTGGCAAAGAGAAGTTATCACCGCATCGAATACGAACATTCATTCTGAAATAGACCCTTGATTTAACGTCATTTTAGAAGAGAGGTGATGTAGTGTTTTTTTTTTTAATGTTTATTTGTTTTTGAGACAGAGAGAAACAAAGCATGAGTGGGGGAGGGACAGAGGAGAGGGAGACACAGAATCCGAAGCAGGCTCCAGGCTCCGAGCTGTCAGCACAGAGCCCGATGCGGGGCTCGAACTCACGAACCATGAGATCATGACCTGAGCCAAAGTCGGGCGCTCACCCGACTGAGCCACCCAGGAGCCCCAGAGGTGATGTAGTTTTATGGTCTCCACTTTACAGACGAGGCAAACCGAGGCAGAGAGATGAAGGTGCTCACTCAGGCGCAGGCCGCCAGTACGTGGCAGAGGAAAGGAGGCTCGAAGCCCAGGTCTCCTTCACATGGGAGTTTGCCTTCGATGCTTTTCTCTTACGAGTTACATCTCAGGAAAGCAGGCGAATTTATGTTTTCTGAAGGTCCCCGAGGGGGTGGGGAGGGGCTTTGGTGGAGACGGATGGGCCACCTGACCGGGGACCGGAGGGGCGTGGTGTTTCAGTTAGACTTTCACATGCGCTGCATTTTACTTTCTCCTCCTGAACCTTCCCCTCGAATTTTTTTGTTTCTCTCTTTTCCTCGAGCTTTAACACAATGACCGCGAGTCTGCGGGCCGCTAACCAGCTGCACAGAAAGCTACGAAGGTCACCACTTCTGCAGCAGTTGGTGGCCTGAAGTCAAGAGTTCTTCGGTTCTGCGTTCTGCAGTGATGGGGGATGCCCGTGTCAGGGACAGCGTGAGCCCGACGCAAACCTAATAGGGAGGCGACGTCAGATGATTCACGGCATGCGAGGAAGCCACTGCGTCCGTGCTATTCTGTATCCATATAAATAGTCGTAAGTGATCGAAGCTCGGGACTTAGCTAGCGTGGGGAAGGGATGGCTTTACAGAAAAGGAACCTTCTCTCCAAGCTCTCTCAACTTCCTAATGATCCAGCTTGCAGGATCCCTTTCAAGACTGTTTCCTTGGAAGGTGAAGTGCTCACGAAGACGGGGCCTATCCATCAAGGTCATGCCGCGCACCAACATGGCCTCCGGGTTTCTCCGTGAGCGCCTCTTGAGCCGGCAGGACGCACCGGAAGCTGGGCGGCAAGAGCACAGGACGCGGTGGTGGCCGTCCTCCCTCCCGGATGTCACATCCCGGAGGCCCAGCTTCTCGGCTTGGATGCACGCAGTCTTCTCTCTAGGAATCCGTGCAGTGGGTCAAGGTCGGGCCTAGCATCTTCAAGTTGAAAGCACTAAGGACAGCTCCCGGGAAGAGGGAGGAGCAAGGGAGCACGTGGGGAGGCCAGGGTTTCCCAAGCAGAGTGCTCCAGGAGGCCAAGCGCTGCTGACACTCCTCCGGGCCAGGTCTGATCCCACTTCTGGGGAATCCAGAAGCGTCCTGAGAGAGCTTGGCACCTCAGGTGTCTCCGCTGAACGGCTCCGGCCAGGCTTCACGGGGCTTCCAGCTACGGATGAAGAAATAATACAAAAATATGTAATTTTTCTCCCCAAGAGAAAGCACCATGCATCTATGTCCATGAGCCCGTCGTCCCCTTCTCTCCTTCCCCGCACAGCTGCTCCTACTTCCTCCAGCCCTGGGACCCACTCTCCATCCTGGGCGGCAGAGCCCACGGGCGGGTGGGTGGGATTCTGCTGCAGTCTTTGCAACTGCTCATCCAGGCCCTGCCCGCACGGCGGGACCCACTCCCTCACCTCCACCGTCCCCGGACCACAGAGGGTGCTGGGGTGGAAGACAGACCCGGCCGCCCTCACCCTCTGCTCTAAGCCCGTCTGACATTTTGCTTCACCCACTGAGGATAAGAAGGTCAGGATGAGAATTTGGGGGAGATTCGTAATAACCTGGAAAGGTCTCCTTCGGAGGATGCCAGCAGCGTAGGGAAGCCGCAAAGTTTTCCTTCTGGACTTCCCCCTTGGAGTGCCGGGCTGCACTGGGAGACCACGCGGCCAGCCAGCATGAGAGCGCCTCGGGGCAGCCCCTGCCCTCTCCCAGTTATAGTGGGGGACGTCCCTCCTCCTGTCTCCTTTGACTGAGGAATCGAACCTTTAAATTACATTGCATGGCTGTGTCCTGGGAAAATTCCATATTTCTAGAGCTAGGGTTAATGTCCCGGTGAGTTTCTACACTGGAGAAATGTTCAAAATAAAATTCACATCATGCCAGGCAGAGGGATGATGCCAGCAAAATACGAAAGCTGCCGCTAAGTCCATATACCAGGAAATGGGTGCTGACGCTTGCTTAAGGAGAAACCACAGGTCCAGCAGCCACAGGCGGTAGAGCGATAGTGTCTGGAAGCAGGAAGAATAAGAAGCCAGGGAAGCCTGGCCCTGCGGTCCCCGGGGGGGAGAAGCGGGTGTGGTGGCGAGCCCCAGCCCAATCTGGCGCTCCAGGGGTGTCTAGCCGTACAGCTGAGAAAGGGAGATTTTGAATGTGTGTAAGTGGGTAAATACACAGACAGAGACGGACGGATGTAGATACACGGGATGGCTTGGCTACAGACAGATGCACGTACAGACACAGACGGTGCGGCTAGAGACCCAGTAAAACCTTGGAAGGCGAGTAGCTCACTCTGTGACTGTTCCGCAAGACGAGCAAACATTTCTAATAAATTTTAACTTGATAAACAAGTGACGTCTTGCAATACGAGTAGGACGTGACCCCGAATGTCACGTGATCCCCACTGAGCCAATGGTTTCTCTCTCTCTCTCTCTCTCTCTCTCTCTCTCTCTCTCACTGCGGGACTGTGGGTGATCAACTCTCTTGCTCAGCTATTCGGTCTCAGGCCGCGGTGTTGGGCAGAAATCAGTGATTTTTCAGAATACTGGAAGGTGCTGGTGTATTTTCTGTCGCGTCAAAGCACCTATGGACAGTCCTTCGCTTTTCCAGACAAGAGGGAGCTTATTCTAGGTCATTGGATAGGTGCCTTTTCAAGTTGCATGAATAGAAAACGATTCCATTGGGCCAACAGACAGCAGTGATTCCGTCAGTGAGAGTGAAACTCGTCCTACACAATAACCCTCCTCTCTCGTCTCCCTCACGCCAGCCGCAAAGGTTTTCAAAGGTAAGTGCAGGTTAATTTGTTTAATTTCCTTGATAGTTTGTATTTTCTTTATTATTTTGTATCATATGACAGTATTATAATCATTTTATACGAATATTTCTGGTTGCGGAACAAATCGTCTGAGTTTCCATTATTTCCTATGGGGAAATTCGCTTTGATATACAAGAGTTTTGGATTACAAGTATGTTTCCAGAATGAATTATGCTCGCCAACCAAGGTTTTCCTGTATTAGGCACATAGACTTACAGATACATAAATGGAGACACAATGCAAGAAGGAAGGGGAGGCTGCAGATAGCTGTAGATACGGAAATAAACGGAGACGTGTATTCGTTCCCCACGTGCTGCCCCTTGTGTGCTCACTCGGGGGCCTTCAGAAATGAGAGACATGCTCTCTGCTTTCAGAAGGGCCCAGTCTAGTTAGCAAGATTGCTTTGATATGAGGAGATGGTCATTACGGTAGAAGTAACTAGATCGTGCCACGGGAACCCAGGGGAGGGGCCCCTAACTTATGCCGGGGGGGAAGCACAGAGTGAGGAGCCTGGGAGTCAGGGGGCAGCACTCGGGAGCAAGTAGGGTGAGGGGGGGATACAGGAACAAAGCCCGGCAGTTGGAGCAGCACATGGAGGCTCTGGGGATATTGGCATGCCACCTTCTGCCTCTGCCTGTGTGTGTGTATGTGTGCATGTGTGTGCATGTGTGTGTGCATGCATGTGTGTGTTTGTGAGCCTGTGTGTGCAGGCCTGTGTGTGCATGCCTGTGTGCATGCATACGTGTGTGCGTTTGTGAGCAGTGTGTGTGCCTGTGTGGGCCTTGTGTACATGCCTGTGTGCATGCATGTGTGTGTTTGTGAGCCTGTGTGTGCATGCCTGTGTGTACATGCCTGTGTGCATGCATATGTGTGTGCATTTGTGAGCATGTGTGTGCGCATGTGTGGGCCTTGTGTACATGTGTGTGCATGCATGTGTGTGCTTGTGTGTACATGCCTGTGTGCATGCATGTGTGTGTGTTTGAGAGCAGTGTGTGTGTGGGGGGGTGCGTGCACAAGTATACGTGTGCCACCTGCCACAAGAGGTGATGAGCAGCCTTCAGGATTCTCAGAGACTCACTTTCCCCGGTGAGGTTTGTGGTCTGACCCACGAGCCTTCAGTAGCCCCTCAAGGCCAATGGTGCCTGCAAGTCTGGGGAAGAAAGAGGCAGAAAAGGCCACCATCTTGAGATGCCTGTGGTCTCCCCAGGGGCTGAGGATCTCTGTGCCAAGTTGGGGTGAGAGACACGTGTGAGAGAATACGGCCAGGACACGGGGAGAGCACCTGAAGGGGTCGGGGTCTGTGTCTGGTGGACACGTGGGTCCTCTTGAGGGGACAGGGACTCGATAGTGCCTGGTTGGAGGGGAGTTTATAGTGCCAGCGCTGAAGGTTCCGGAAACCTGAGGGAGCGTGTAAGGTCACGGGCGAAAGATAGAGGAGAGGCGGGCCCTGCATCCACATTACAGATCAGCCTGGAAGGGGCACCAGCAGAGTGACCACCAAGCTCCTTTCCAGGAGGCTCACACAGAAACTTCCACTAGAAGCCGCTGGAGTGCGATCAATGCCTGGGGAGACTCTGGGGGCGGGGCGGGGGCGGGAGGCAGAGGGTCTGGAGCCAAGCAGAGGGGGCAAGGGCCTTTCGTGGGAACCGTGAGGGGGACAGGCCATCCCAAGGATCGCTCCCAGGAAAGGACCTCCAGGAACCCGCAAAAGTCACCGCTGTCCCTTCCCGTGACCCAGTAGGAGCCGTGGCGGCCCTGCACCCTCTGCGTCTGGACCCCTCATTTCCCCCCAGGACTGTTGGCCAAGGAGACAGGGACGCCGTGCCTGCTTTGTCCATCATGGAGGCCCATTCCGGAACGCTGTCACCACGGAGGATTTTTAAAGCTCCGTGACAGAATCTTCTTGGCCAGGATTTGAGCCCATCACTTGTCCAAATCCCTGAGATCTAAGACGGCAGCCTGAACTCCTACCCTCGGCAGAGCCAGCCACTTGCCAGAGGCACGGACACGAGCCACTCTGCACCGATGCGGTCGTGGTCGCCCCCGATTCCGGGGTCCCGCTCACCACAGCTGACGGTTGCTGGCGGGTAGTGGTCTTACCGCTCCGTGACACAGAGGTCCAGCCGTGACCTTCACGTGCGAACCCGAATCTGTGCCCCAAAACAAAATGGAACCTGGAGCTCATGCCAGAGAAAGAAAACCTTCCCAGCGTCTCCTGTTATCTGCTTCTCCCCTTTGGTCGGTCTGGATCAGCGGTCCTGGTTTTCAGAGCGTCCGGGGACGAATTGCTCTCTCCAGCTTTTGTGTAAATCTCGTTTCTGCGGCAATGGGCCCTTCCTTGAGTGCAAAGCCTGAGAACACTGGGTTATTAATTACTACCGATGCAGAGATCTGCAGAGCAGAGAAACACGGATTTCTGACATCGTTTAAGTAACCGTTATACTTCGAGGAGGCTTAGCAGGTAACACACCTGAGTTTTAAAAAAGGACCCATCAGGCCGGTCTTTGCCGTGGCTGCCGCATCGGATGCTCATCAGCAGGGCCTCCCACCTGGGGGTGTAACGAGCTCGCCGTGGTAATTATAACAGCGAACGTGGCTCCTTAATCCTCTGGCGAGTGCGGAGGAGGAAAAGTAAAGAGAGAGACTTGAGAGGGATAATGAGGCTCCTTTCTAAGTAACCCTTAATAAGAAACAAAACATCCAGGTAGCAGCCGGATGAATGGGGTGGTTCTGGGGCACCTGCGGCGGCTCCCCGCACCCCTCTGTCCCCCAGGCCCGCCCCCTCCCATCTTTTCCACACCTCGGACGGCACCAGCTTGCCTCTCCCACTAATAACTTCTGACACGCCGCTGGCAAACTTTTCCAAGTGAAACCCTGGGCCGTCCCAGGTCGCTCTCCCGGGAGGTGGCGGTTGGGGTGTGATTGTGTCAAGATGTATGGGGGTTGGGGCGAGGCATGTCCCCCCCCACAATTCGTGCTGGGGGCCTCGGGGCTACTGCTGGGAGCCCCCGGGTCGGCAGACCGCTGCTCACGGCGCGCCTCCTCCCTGCTGGAGGTTGTCTTCGGGGGAGTCCGCTCCCGTCCCTTGTGCCGGCTGCTGCAGGGAGGTTCGAGGCCAACATCCAGAGCAACCAGTCATGGAGAAGAAGCTGGGCCCAAGGCATCTTCCCGTTCTTCGTGCCACAATCAGAAGGTCCTGGAAACAGTTCCATGTGTGGAGAGGGAATGGAAGCCTGTTCTGTCTGGGAAGCAGGAGAGCCGTTCAGGTCTCCAGCCTCCACCAGGAGACACAGCAAAGGTGCGGCAGACGTGAGCAGGGCCGCCATGGAGCCCACGGCCCCAGGGCTTCGGTCCAGAAAGGTGGCCGTCCAGAAATGACACATGGGCACCGTGGTTCCTGTTACGGTTTTTTGTTTTGAATACAAATCGCGTATATTTAAGGAGCACAGCATGACAATACGATAAACATATACATAGTGAAAAGATTGCTGGAATCAACCTGACTAACGCATTACCTCCCCACACGGCTTCTGGTGCATGCGCCGACGTCTACTCTCTCGACAAATTTCCAGATTTGGTACCACAGCATGAACTACATTCGTCAAGCTTACGCATCCTGTAACACTGCAGTCCCGTGCCCTCTGCCAGCGCTTCCCCGTCGCCCCGTCCCTGTGACCCTGGCAACCACAGTTCTGCTCTTTGCTTCCGTATATTTCGACTTTTTTTTATTCCACACATAACGTGAGATGGTGCAATTCTTCTCTTTCTGTGTCTGGCTTATTTGACCCAGTCGAATGTCCTCCATTTCCGCTCACGTTGAAAATGGGAAGATTTCCTTCTTCTTGAAGACCGAATAATATTCCGCTGTATACGCGTACCCCAATCTCTTTACCCGCCATCCATTCACAGACACTCGGGTTGTTTCCTCATCTCGGCTGTTGTGAGTAAGGCTGTGTGAACACGGGAGCACAGATATCTCAAGGTCCTAATTTCACTTTTTGGGGGCTCCCTTCCTGTTAATTTAGAAGTATGTTACCCGAGAAAATAGACTGAGGTTCTAACGTCCAGTGCCTCAGGACGCCATATTATTTAGAATAGGGTCTTTTTTTTATTCAGTGTTTATTTCGTTTTGGGAGAGCACAAGCAGGGGAGGGGAAGAGAGAGGGGGACAGAGGATCTGAAGCGGGCTCTGTGCTGAGAGCAGAGAATCCAACGCCAGGCTCAAACTCATGAACCTTGAGATCATGACCTGAGCCGAAACTGGATGCTCAACCAACTGAGCACCCAGATGTCCCAGAAATAGAGTCTTAGTAGAAGTGAACAGGTTAAAATAAGGTCATTTGGGAGATCCTAATCCAATGTGACTGATGTCCTTATAAAAGAGGGGATAGGACACAGAGAAGACAGTGCGGAGACACAGTGAGAACACCATGGAAAGGCAGGGGATCAGAGAAATGCATCCAAGAGCCCAGGGACACCTGAGGCCACCAGCAGCCAGGAGAGAGGTCTGGGACCATCCTTCCAAGGACCTTCAGAGGGAGCATGGCCCTGTGACACTTTGGGACTCTGGCCTCCAGAACCGCAGGACGGTGTGTTTCTGTTGATCCGAGCCACCCGGTCTGGGACCGTCTGCTAGGGCAGGCGCAGGAGACCACACTTCCGGGTCCCCGCAGCCCTTACAGACCCGGACCCCTTCCTCAAGCACAGACGCAGGCCACTGCCGCCTTTCCTGACCCCGCTCCTGCCCCCACTTCACCTGCACAGGGCTCACGACCTTCTAGAGAGCCTCCCCAGCTACCAGGTATACAGCCCGCAGAGGGGCAAGAGGGAGCTTCCGCCAGGCCTGGCTCTGCCTTCCGTGCTCCCCGCAAACAGGAGGAAACAGCACTTTCCATCCCACATCCTTGAACTCAGCTGGGGCTGCTGCCGGTAATCAGGCAATGAAGCCCCGTCTTTTCCGATTTGGAGCTCGGCTGATATCCCACGACCTATGGGAAATGAGTTGATGGTTTCAATCAAATGATAACCATGTTGGGTCACTCCCCATCACGGGGCTGCAGGAGGCCAGCCGGGCTCCTGTGTTTGTCTAAGCCCATCACGGAGTGTCAGTTCCAATGAGCGGCCTTGCCACTGCTTACAGGTCCATTACCTGGGAACGCAAACCAAGGAAGGAGACCCTCACAGCCCGCACTCCCAGGGTGGACAGAGCTCGCCTGATTCTGCTATTTCCCACTAACCCGGCCTTGGGGGACCTCCAGGTTGATGAGGTGCCTGACAGGCAGGTGGGCCAGGGCTGTGTTCAGTGTTTGCTGGGAGGGAAAGGACCTCCTCCTCCTGGGGCCATGGGGCTGGAACGCATCAGGGGTCAAGGCCGGGCTGTCTTTTTCTGCCTGTGTCTCAGGGCTACTCTTTGGTTAAAAGCAAATGTGTTTTCTCGAGCGGCACAGTGTCCATGTTCTGGGAGGCAAAGAGACATGGAGAACTTCTCCAGGAAATTCTCCCATGTCCTTTCACCGTGCTCCTTCTCTGATTTCAGCAAACCGGGTGCCCCTGCTCACAAAGATCCAAGGGAACAACGCACACACACACACACACGCACACATCACTTGGTTGTACACACACTTAAGCCAATTGATACGGTCTGAAAACTTGAAATGCCTAATAAGTTCTGACTTGTTTTGATTTTGTAGATTCAATAAATTTAGCACTACTCTTTCTTAGCCATCTGGAGATTATGACTAAGTGTAGACTTCTGTCCACATGGAAAGGTTTCATGGAAGAGCACACTATTTAATATTATAAACTCACTCCCAACTCGGGCCAACCTCAGAGCCCGCTTCCTGGACCGTGTTGTCCTAACGCTGTCTGAGAGCGTAACGGCCCCCAATTTAGTCTTCCTGCCAAGTCACTCCGCACCAGAAGGGGGAGGTGACAAGGCCCTGAGCCCCTGGCAAGAAGCACATCCCGTGGTATGTTCTCCAGCTCAGCTTGTTGGGGAAACGACACTCTAATACCGGTGAACAAGAACAACTCCCGCCTTCCCTCCCAAAGAACAGACGCCAGTGGCCTTCATCGATCTGCGGGGGCCCTCCAGTAACTCCAGGAAGGGGGTCTTCTGCTCAGCTGCAGGCCTCCACAGTCTCACCAGGCCTCAAGGGACTCACGCACCAGCACATAGGACCTGGAAGGACTGGACGGCAGTTTTTCTGGTGAATAGAGTCAAACCACGTTCAGAGAGGCTGTCGAACCCAATCTCTGGCCAAATCGTGGAGAAAGCCTGCATCTCACGCCTAATACCTGCTCCACCCCACACCTGACGGCTGCCCTGTAACCTCTTCCCCACTCTTAGACTCTGGAAGAGCGGGGATGGTTGGGTTCCAACTAACCACATCGTCTACAACTCTTAAGGATACATTCAAGATGGCGGGCTGGATTCTGGCCTCAGGAGGCAGAGCGAAGGCAAGTGTAACCCTGCATGCATTTCCCAGAGCCACAGATGGACCAGCTGAGACCACAGCACCTCGACGGCAGGACTTAGAGCCTCACCGTCAGTCCATCCTGTCTCTGCTCCCCCAGAACTGCCCAACACTCGGGGGGCATTCAGCAAATATTTGTTGATGGACATAAGATCCAGCTAGGTTGTCTCCCAGGGCCAAGAGAATCTAAGAGAAACACCAGCTTAGCCACACAGAGACTGGACTGTGTGCACCTGGGATGTCAACATGGGCCTGTTGTGTCACTCAACAGGTGGTGAGGTTGAGTGACACAACAGGTCTGACACTTGCTGGAGCCCCTGGGCTGCCAGTTGCTACACAAGACCCGGGGAATGGCAAGCCGAGACCTAAGGAAGGTAGGAGTTCATTGGGCATGGAGATGGAGAAAATATTCCTTGCAAGAGGCGACTGCTTGTGCTAACATGCAAGCTGAGGAGATAAAGCCAGCAGGGAGCACCTGAGGATGGGAAAAGGGTGTCCTGCAGGAAGAGGGGGAGAGGGGGCCAAGGAGCAGTGAGCAGTGGGGGCAACGGCAGGGTCAGGGAGGAGGGCCTGAGACAAATTCCCAGCTACCACAGAGCAGAGTATGCCACCGATGTCTCCTCACCAGCACAGTGCGCACCACGTAAGTCGTGTGAGCTGCATGGCTACCGTGGCTGCCCTGGAGATAAATCAGTGCAGACACCTTGGAACAAAGGTACAGGCACAACCAGGAAGCAGAGTGGAGGGAAGAAAGGCTTCTCCCAGTGCCCAGTGATGGCGTGGCCTTGTCTGCAACAGCCACGGACCCTTGGCCGTACACTTGGGGCAACTACTTTTGTGCTCTCTCAGTGCACTTAGGACCCTGAGCCATTTTCGAGCGTCCTTGTCATCCAGCCCGTTGGCCAGGGTGCCAGAGCCACTGGGCCATTTTCGGCAAGGCTATATTCCTGAAGGTCTCACCTCAGAGTTAGCCAACCACGCGTGCTTGGGTAAGGCTCCGTATTTCTTTCTGACATTTAGAAACAGTTAAGGAATGGCGATTTAGCACCAGCCTGCATGGAACTCTCCCTGAATTACGGAGCCAGGTAGTTACAGCTACGGTCACCTCCGGAGGCCATCAAGAAGGCTCCAGGGAACTTCGCTGGCCCGAGGTGGAGCAGAGGGAGAGACAGGAGCTCAGAAGAGGGAGATGAGCCCATGGCGGTGCGCGACGCGGTGGGACAGGGGGCGGGTAGAGGCTCAAGCATCTCAATCCGTGGAGCGTCTCTAAGCAGAAGTGGATACATTTGAAGGAACGAAAGCTAACCCAACAAGATACAGACACTAGGCCTCGATGATAATATTTTCAAATGTACAAAAGGGCTTTTTCTCTTTCCGAGTAGGCTTTTCCGAAATGTATTCCACAGCCCTTTGCCGTGAGCCCTTTGGCACGCGCAGGTATGAGAAACCCGATTCCCGCGCTGTTCCTGTCTGTTTGGGAAGGAGAGCAAACCGCGTTTTCCCAGGTGAATAGAAACGTAAATTCAGCTGAAACGGTGTGTCATTAATCAGATGCCAGGTCTGGAGAAATGATACCAGACTGGGGTCCCCATATTAAATGCATCAACTTACGAATGATTCATTTATTTATTGGGAAGAAAAAGAAGCCCCACAAAAATGGTGGAAGAGAGCCAGCTATTTCTCATCAGCTCCTGCTTGGACTTTATGATTGAAAAAGGGAATAATTTAACAGAACAGGTATATGCAGGGCGTACAATCCACGCACACTTCCTGTAATGCAAATGGGTGTCTGACAGCGGAGACGCGAGGGGATGCCAGAAGGCACTTCCACACTTGGAGAGTGGAGGTGCATAAATCTGAGCGAGAGGTGAAGCTCGAGCTTCATAAAGCTCGCCCGGCTCTCAGTAGAAGGCCGTGAAATCGAGCTCTGCTTCTAACTGCGTCAGACTGGATAACGAGCGGACACTTTGTCTTGAAGTCATCACGGGAAATCTCGGCAGATCTCCCGGCCGAGTGTTTATCTGAATGACACTCCCGGGTTGGGTAAGACACGACAGTCCAACAACATCCTGGTACTTCTCCCCGCAGTAATTGGACATTCGCGGAACGTATAGAAGCTCTTTTCTGAAGTCCAAGGCCAATGAGCCCATGGACCTTCTTGCTCCATTAAAAAGACAATTTTATCTGTGAAATAATGGGAACCACCAGACTCGGGGATGGAAATGGACTATTTTACGTATTTCATTTTGCACAGAAATATGTTTTAAATGAAATACTACCTGACAGATAAATTACTTGGCTTTGTGCATACAACAGATTGATTTAGTGTTCCCAGCAGCCCAGATGGCTGGCGACAACTTCGTAGGTGCTTAAACAGCTCAGTGCATGAAGGCAATTTCTCCACTAATGCAAAACATTTGCCGAGTGACCCCGGCGTGTAATCTTTCTCTTTTAACCTGAGATGCAAGTGGGCTGAGGTAGCCCACACCGCCTTTAAAACAAAAGGACAGTTATGCATACCGTCATCACGGTTTCGTAGTGACCAAAACGGAAATGCTTGCTCACAGATCCCGAGCGATTAGAAGGCCCCTCCTCGAGCTTCCCAACAGACACGCTCGCAACTGGTGTTTTCGACTTGTGACCTTTGTCATCTCTAATTTTAAATAATAATGCGAAGAGGACAGCTGGAAATTCAGCTAGCTGCTCTCCGAATTCCCGAGAAGAACAAAGAGGCACCAGCCCCGGAGGAAACTCTCCAGGCGTGTATACAGGGAAATCAGGAGTCTACGCTGAAAACATATGTTGTACAGAAGCAGCGTCTTAATAATAATAATGAGGGCTCCGCGTCCAGACCATGGGACCGTCCTACAGGTGAACCCATTTCATAATGAAAATCTTGTGGTACTAAATTACTTGGACCGAGGCCAAAACAGATCTGCGTAATGCCAAGCGTTGCCTGGAGGAAACCGTCCAAGAAACAAAACAAAGAATGACGTCCTCCTGTTGAACCAAACCTGCGGAGAAGGACAGCAAAGTGATCAAGGGAGCTGTGTATCTGCAACCATGAGGCTCGGCAGCAGGGGCTCCCGTTGGCAGGGCAAAGCCGGCCAGGCACGACCCAACACGTCTGGAAGGTCACAGAGTGTGTGGGTAGAGGGCAACGGAACCCATGTCTGGGCCCGGAAGTCACCCTCAGAGTTCAGCCTCTGAAAATAAAATCAAAATTAAATCTTTATGCACAAGCCTCACTCAATCAGTGTGCAAGTATGTGACCTGTGTGTGTGTGTGTGTGTGCACATGTGTGCACGTGCGTTGCTTACACCTTAAGAGGAGACGGGATGATATAAGCTAAAATTATAAAGAAACCCTCAGAGGACATGCTCAAGAGAAATTATCTTGATGAACTTGAATCTGCTTGAGGGCACGTCCTTGGAGTTTGGGGTGGGTCGATACAACTGCACCTCTCATCCGAGCTCCCAGAACCAGTCACTATGTGCACAGACTTCCTGGGATGTTTTGGGGAAGAAAAGGGAGCGTTCAAATGCTTTGAAAGTTTTGCCATCAATTTCCATGGGGAAAATATCTCTGACAATAAACTACCCATCTTTTCTTATCGCAGTGTCTTTAACGGCGAGTTAAAAGTTTGGAAGGTCTTTGGTGACAGATAGTGCAGTTAGTTAAATTGATCTGAAATTTCTAAGTAGGTAGGTGTTCAGCTATTCCTGCGTTAAGTTCAGCTAGACTTATCTATATCTATAGTTTATGTACAAATACAAAACAAATATACAGTATAAGGAATATATAATCATGTATAAATAATAAATATAAGTGTATAAAGACTATGAAATGTTATAAATATATAAAAATGTATACTTAAATCTATAAAACATTTATTTTTAAATATATATATGAATTATATATCTATATTCTATATAGATATATAAATTATAGATAGATAAATTCTATCTATCTATCTATCTGTATATTGCCAAAAGGTTATACCCAAGGACACCAATTCTATCACCTTCAAACATCAAGAATGTCTGCTAGACACACTGCTGATGGCGACAGGTTGCATCAGCACAGCTGCTTCTCAGTGAGGTAGACTCCAGAGCCTTTCTTAAGTTCGGGAAGGAGACCTCGGAACCCCCGTTTGCAGCATGTCGGCGAGCCGCAGCAGGTGGCCAGGAGGAAACCTTTGGAACCAGTGGGCCTGGAGGTTATATGGGAGGTACCCAAAGCAAAATCCTGCCTGGCAGATGGGACTTGCCTATGACCGGTCGGCAGAGCACAGGACAGGGTGGGCGAAGTCATCTCTGTAGCCGATCTGAAAGCCGGATCACTCACAAACCCAGGCACCTCAGGCCACTTCTGCAAACACAAGGGTCCCGTGTAAGAAAGATCATTTCCTCCTAGAGCTGCCCGCAGTCCCGGGTCCCTCACCCCCATCCCTCGGTGCCTCCGGATCTGCGGTGTGAATGTTTCTCAACCAATTCTAGAGTTAAGAGCCAAGAAGGTGGTTCTAACAGCATCCAAGAGGTCAGAGAAAGAGCCAAGGGGGACTCTACCTCCCTAGTTTGTGGAAATACTAAAATAGGCTCCTTTTTATTTGGGGATGAGTAAAAGTTGTGTGAACTTTTTTTTTTAAATGTTTCATTTATTTTTGAGAGACAGAGAGACAGCGTGTGAGCAGGGGAAGGGCAGAGAGAGAGAGGGAGACACAGAATCCAAAGCAGGCTCCAGGCTCTGAGCTGTTAACACAGAGCCTGATGTGGGGCTCAAACCCACAGACTGTGAGATCATGACCTGAGCCGAAGTCGGACGCTCAACCGACTGAGCCACCCAGGTGCCCCAAAGTTGTGTGAACTTAATGAAACTTCTCTCAAAATAAAAGTAGGAAGACGTGGCTCTCACCGTGCTGGGCGGAAGGGTACTTTTGAAAAAGGGTTTTTAGAAGAAATACCGCCCAAGAACAAAACACAAAATCCAAGTGAGAAACAAACAGGGAAATTAAAGAACCAAGTGAGAAGATAAGAGAAGTAAGACAAATACGTACTGCGATACACACCCACAAATTGCGTCAAAATGGCATGTTAGAAGCGGTGCTGGAAAGTGCCAGTTCTAAGTTGTTACACGCAGCTGATACAGGTGTCTGCTCGGAAGACTTCACGATGAAGAATCACAAGCACACACACGAGTTCTATAAAGCGGTTAGTGACTAAACGCTTACATAGAGTTTCTTTCTATAAGACCGAAAACATAATGGAAACAAAGGCCATTAGATCTGTTGCAGCAGCCAGACGACAGCAAACATAACACACTGCCCTCCAAGGAAATCACAGTAGAAAGTTTGGAAACGCACCCGGGTAACAGACGATGAAGTTGTCATTTTTAAGTCAGTGGCTAAAGGATGATAATTTTAAAAATGCTCGCACGATCCCTTAATTATTTCAGGAGAAAAAGGAAAAATAAATTTGTCTTACCTCATGGCATAGACTATACTACCTCTTAGGCGAAAATATAGTCATAAGATTATACAAGAACTAGAATACAAGGTTGGTTACTATTTATCTGATCTCAGAACAGGGAAGTCTTTCTCAGCAGCACACACAGAAAGGAACCATAAAGAAAGAGACAGGTCTACCTGCAACAAATATCGCAAAGACACATGGTAAACAGAATACAAAGTCACTACGTTCTGGCCAGTTTGTATCCATCACATTACCTAGAGTTAATATGTTCACTACTAAGGATTTCTTGCAAACCAATACAAAAGCAATGAACAACCCAAGGGACAAACGGAAAAGCCACAAAACAAGATATATGGAGAGTCAATGAAACATTGCGAATGCCCCATTTCACCGTTAAGTGAAGGAAGTAGGGATTAAAATCAGGGTCTGTAGTGTTCTGCTTGACCACTCTTAGTCATGGTTTTTCATGAAGACAATTTCTTTGCAGATCTGGCGAAAGGAGGCGTTCTCAGGGACTGTTGGCAAAAGTCTTAACGGTCTTGTTGTTACACCAGTTTGGGGGGTAATTTGCTAATAAAATGTAAAGGTGATGTACGCACTCTTTAACAAAAACATTCTGGGCTCTCAGAATTGGGGTTGAGGGCTTATGTGTAAAATGTTCAGCAAAGTTTTAATTTTCACGGTGATAAAGGGAAACAATCTGAATGCCCCACAAGAGTGAGCCAGTTAAACCGGCAACGGTATATCCAAAGGACAGAATATACTACTCAGTATTGAAAATCATCTTCCCCAAGAATATTTAGCAACAAGGGAAACCAATCTATTAGAAGAGTTACCCATAATCTTAGCCCAGGTGGGTCCTTAAATGCAAAAGGAAGCACCCCCAGGGATGACCACTCTATCTTGGCTTTTCTTCTGAGTTTTTGGATTTTTCCCAATTTTGAAAAAAGAACATGTTTTGCTCTTAGGGCCGGAAGGCTTCAATAAGTTAAAAGCTTCAGATAGGTAAACACGACGAATGACACTGCTGCCATACGAGAGAGACTCTTCTACCGCAAGGACCCCTGTTCGAAACGCTGGGGATCACAACCCGGGTGCGAACCGTGTGCCGCTGTTTCACGTGAATGTGGGCGAGTTGTTGAATCTCCCGAAGCTGACACTTGACGAGTGCTCCTGAAAACCTAGCAGTTCGTTAGAGTATACGTTCAGTTCCTATATATTCACAACCCAGGGAAAAAATATAGTAGCTCATTAGTTTTTCATCCCACCGTGATAAACTGCCTGAGGACCACCACTCCAGGCAACCCGGGACGGTCAGCGATGGGTAGACCACACTGGGAGAAACCCCGCTCGCGTGACAAATGGGCTTCGTGGGTTTGCGGTCTTCCCGGCTCAAGTTTCGTTCAGGGTCGATCGCTGCGAACCTGCGAGAGAGGACGCAGAGCTTGGAGCAGACGCGGTTGCAGAATGCTCACAGGTCGAGCCCTTCCCGTCAGATGCAGCCACGGCTTGCCAGCAGAGAGGCCACGCACTGTATCTGCACAGTGAGAAGGCTCTTTGCGAAGCTGCACAGCTTCTAAATGTGGTAGACCTCCATCACCCAACCTGCAAAGGAAGCTCTATTTTCTTATTCATAATGGATATCCCCAAGCACTGTCGGTTTTTTATTTATAAACGTAACCATACGCTGTTAGAACAGGAAAGAAAAAAATCAAAAAAACCGTGTCGAAGGAGCTAGAAGTAAATACACCAAGCAAGTAGACGAACGAGTTACTGCGATTGCGTGCTGCGTTTAGATCTATAGAGCACCCAGATCCTAGTAATAAAAATTAGACATAAAATTGACATATTTCCCAGGAACTCGATACATGGGGCTGGGTTGCCAAGTTCGGCTATAATTTTACATGGAGCAAAAACATCACTAGGAAAGGCAAATGAGGCGTTTTGATCTATGAGCTCAAGCTTCCATGTCTAGGATATCCTGAATGTTCTCATTCGATTCGAGAAAAAAAAAAGAAAAAAAAAACTTAAACCAAATCCAAGCCAACAGGAAATTTGCACTTTTTCATATTTGAGAGCCAAATGAGCTGCTGAAATACAAAGTAAGGGTTCACAAGGCGTTCACTGCCGCCTGATCGCCTGCAGACTTGCAGAGGGGGCGGAGCGGAGGGTGCGACACCATCTCGGAGCCGGCCGCGTCGGAGGAACCGAGAAGCCCGAAACAAAGAACAGATTCCGGTTTTGGCACGTGGCAGCTCCGTTCTGGCAAACGCGCTCAAGAGGCCGGAGGGAGCTTAGAACGCGAGCTCGGAAAGGAACGCTCGGGGGCCCGTGGACGGCCCGCGGCCGCCGGGGAAGGCGCCCGGCTCATCCTCCAGCAGCCTCGCCAGCAAGCTTTTAATTTCGGCAGGAACGAGGGGCACCGACGCGGTGCCTTTGGGTCTCAACCGGTCTCAGAGTTTAAAATATTAAGCCAAATACTCAATTTAATAATGCAGAAGAATTTAATTTTGAGCCCTGCCTGTAGATCAGTGTCGAGCGCATTCCTGAACGAGGAGGAGGCGGAGGGAGAGGAGCAGGCCAGAGCGGTGATGCGTTTCTAAGTCTTCAGAGGCTGGTCCAGACGTCGTCCCGCGGGGCGGCCCCCGGGGGGCCCTGGCTACACTTCCCAGGGTCTACCTGCCGGCACTCAGGTTGCTAATCGAGTAGGTCCCAGCCCCCCCGGGATCTAACCAGGGGCTTATTGTACTGACTTGTCCTGCAGCTGGACAAGAAGGTACTGGCTGAAATCACTTCCTGGCCCGCCCTCGGGAGGCGGTAGGTACCAGCACCCCAACACAGGCAAGGGCGTCACGGGACGAGCGGAAACCCACCCCCACAGCGCCCACGGGGAAGCCATGTCCACACAATAAACGCGGAAATGCCCGGGTTCAATGTGAAACAAAAGAAAGGGTTTTGAGGACCAGGCACTCGAAGAACTTTAAATGATTGTTTCCTAGGAATTAAGAAAATGTCGCATTCTATAGCTAGATGAGAGCCTTGGGGTAAGAGGCCCGAAGGGACCGGCCTGCCCTTCCTGCCTGCACCCCGGGGTCCTGACACCCACGCAGCAGGCAGGGATGGTCTCCAGTTCCTTCCCCCCCCCACTTCAGGCCACACGAGGCAGGACTTGCCGAGGAAGTAGATCCGGGCCGCAAGCGAGGGGGTGGCTGGGCCCCTCCAGGGCTGCCGGTGCTCAGGGCCAGCCGTCCCTCCGGCCTCCGCTCTGCCTCCTGGACCAGGAAGCAGCCGGCCGGCCCGGGCCCCCGCGTTCCTGTCGCCAGCGTTGGAAGACAAGTAGAACTTAGAGTCGTTCCCGCGTCCCTCACTGCCCTGTGACCTGCGTCCCCGCTGCTTTGACGTTTCGATGTGCAGGCCTAACAGGGCCCGTAGGCTTGCTGTGGCCGAGCCTGGGGCCGGCTTGCCCGGCTCCCCCCCGCAGCCCGTCCGGGCGCACAGTCCCGGGACTCGTCTCATCTCACAACTGTTCCTCGGCAGCCCGAGTGAAGGGCCCTCCCGTCAGCAGGTCTGGTCCTGCAGCCAAGCTGCCCTCCCTGACTTTAAACCAGACCGAGAATTCTGTGCTCAGGCCCTCAGCCCCCTCGCCGGTCTCTCTCCTTCTGCCCCTCATCCTCCTTGGAACCAGTTCTCGAAGGAGCCACAAGAGCAAGCTTGCTCAAGAGCGATCGGAAAATGTCACTCCCGCCCGGGTCTCCACAGAGGCGCCCACATCCTTCACAGCAGAATGGGACTCGCCGCTCTGATCGGCTCCCCGGTGCCTGAGGGACTCCTCGCCGCCCCTTCTCCCCACTTCACTCTCCTCCAGCCACCTCGGCCTTCTTTCTGAACTTAGAGCCATGCTCCAGCCGCAGGGCCTTTGCACTGATGCTCCCTCCACTCCCCCCAGAGCTCCGTGGGGCCAGCTCCCTCATTTCTTCCAGGCGTTTAGCCAAAGGTCGTCCCTTCGGTGAGTCCACCTCCAACCACTTATACTTTCCCCCTGGCTCAACATTTCCTTTCTTCTGCTTTAGAGTTTCTTCTCACTACTCCTTGCTGCTTCTCTAATACACAATGTATCTTACTCATCCGTCTCTTTGTCTACATTCCCCAGGAGAACGCAAAAGTCAGGAGCCTGTCTCTGTGACCCCCTCCCGAACGCCCCCCTCTGTCACCGCACCGTGCCCGCCGTACACCCTCCCTAAAGATCCGGGGGTTGGGTCGTTGAGAGGCTGGGGAAACTTGTGACCCTCCCTTCGCCCTCGTGTCTTTTATCCCTGCCTCTCCCCCGATGAACTTATCACGACCCAGGGCTGTGCTTGTCGCTGCCATAAGACAGCAGCCCTGACTTCACGCCAAAACTGCAGCGTGTTTGCCCCTACCTGTCGGTCACCCGAGGCGGCTCCTTGGGTTTTCCGCCCCACACCAGCTCCTCCCCTGACCGCGTGCCGTGTTTGCAGGGAAAGCCAGGCCCCTGTGTGGACAGTGCCCGGATTCTCCAGTGCCTGCATCACCCCAGGCACCGAGCCTCGGCGTCCCTCCTCCACACTTCCTCCCTCTCCCTTCCCCGTGGCCACGGCCCCCATGCCCGACACACCTCCTTTCAGCAACAGAACAGATGTGCTGGCCTCCCCCCTGCAAGCCGCCCCCCCCAGCCCCTCTCCCTGGAAGCCGCGTGCCACAGACCGAACCCAGGTGGCTGGGTCCGTGCGACTCTGCCGCTTTGCGGGAGGTAACGGCAGTGAGGGAGGAAGGTCCGAGTTGGGGGGATACACCACCCCGCCGCACGGACGAGCCTTCCCTGCCCTCTAGACGCCACTGGGCCTGGAAGTGGCAGCCGGGGATCAGCGGGAAGGAGGAGAATGAGACCCTAGCTCAGAGTCCCCTGGCCACTGCGCAGAAGGCCAGGAGATGGCTTCAGCCCCACGGCCACAGCCAGGTGCCGGTCCCAAAGTGACCTGCTCCATAGGGACTCTTGCCGAAGTCCCGGATCTGGGATCTGCTCCTCCCCACGCTCCCTTATGCTCAAAGGTGGCGACCGCGTGACCGCTCCCGGCCTGGAGCCGCCAGCCCCCTGTGCTTCCTCCCATCCTCACGTCTGTCACCTCCCGCCTCCTCGGTGTGCTCCACGTGCTTTCTGGTGGAACGTCCTGCAACGAATACGGCCACACGTCTGTTTATCACAGACGCACTTGGTAGCAAACAGACACAGACAGTTTGGGCAACCTTTTCAAGGAGACCCCGGTGCCCGGCCCATTAGGTGACCAACCAGCCGATTTCACTGTGGCCCAAGGCAGGGCTGTTTCACCCTCATAGCTGGTGTCAGGCAACCGGCAGCCTTCCTAAACGGAGGGCAGACCCAGGAATGGCACCCGAGATTCGATCGCGAAACGCTCCTCTGAGCGGAGCCTGGGAACCTTGCTGGGGTCTGGCCCATGTGAGCGAGAACTATCTCTGAGACGCGTTAGCCAGCCACCACGGTGAACGCCTCCAACCCAGCAAGGACAGTCCTCCTAGCCCTCACCCCGTTCTGGCAGGCGTGGCTCAGAGGACACCACGTGTCCGCCAACGAACCCCCAGCTGGGCTTCGTCTGGCGTACAAACCTCTGGATGCCAGTCTTCAGAAACAGTGACAGACCAGGGAAAGTATCTGCACCTTCGGTCACAACGGAAAGGGTATATCCCTGGTCTCCTAAAAACAGAGAAAAAGAATGAGCAGCAGTTCATAGAAAAAGAAAGGAAAACGGTCCGTAATTACAGGCAAACAGAATAATAAGAAAAGTGTAAAATGTCCTCACCCATTGGCTGGCAGTACTCATGTGAGTTAAAGTCAGTAGTCATGTTCATATTAAAATTTCGAAACGGTGTTATAATACGGCAGGATAAAGTTAAACAGCAAGAGCAAACACTTTCCTTGTAAGAGAAAATACACAAAGAAGTTAATATCTCTTACTGTAACATTAGAGCTGGAGTAATTTATCCACGCCCAGGCCCGAAGGCAAGGAGCCCACGCAAGGTCTGGGTTAAGGTCTGTCCTTGGCACTTTGCCTTCTACAGACGCTGGGGTTCGGCGGCTGATTCCAGCTCTGAGCCCAGGAAAGCGCGGGCTGGGACTGGGAGTCTGGCTCTCGCAGAGTACGAAAGTATCCATGGAAAAATGGAGTGTCTCAAACGCACGAGGGCCAGCCTGAACGGATTCCCACATTTGGGGCGTTATTTGAGCATCAGGAAATGATAATAATGATACATTTATAATTCTAATTATATGTAATGTGTATATAATTATAATAATTACAAAATGGATAAATTGATCATTTTTAAATCCAGAGGGAGGCTGTGTGTGTGTTTGTGTGAGAAAGAAAGACCCCGAGACGGGGACAGAAGGGGAAATAGTGCCCTTAAGAGGCACCTTGCTGTTTCTGTGGAAGAAACTACAGTTTCTTGAGTAGAAACAATTTTAAAGACCACCGTTCTGTGAGTTGTTGGGTCTGATCAGCAATTTGTTTTTCCTCTCTCATTCTTTAAACTTTTATTTTTAATATTTATTTATTTATTGAGAGAGAGAGAGCGGAGAAGGTGCAGGAAGAGAAAGAGAGAGAATTCCAAGCAGGCTCCGTGCTGTCAGCACTGAGCCCGATGTGGGGCTCAAACTCATGAACTGTGAGTTTAACCTGAGCTGAAATCAAGACTTGGACATTTAAACGACTGAGCCACCCAGGCATGCTGTTCAGTAAACTTTCCTAATCCGCCTATCAGGCTCCCAATATTATGCCACTAGTCCCCTGAGACATGGGTCCCTTGCACAAGGCCAGCCCTGGGCCGGGGAGGACAGTGCCACGCGGTAGGGCTGAGACGGCTCCATGCAGCCCGTCTGGTGGCAAGCAGGTCACCACGTACTCCCCAGACGTATGAATGTACCCCTTTTCCTCGGGATTGTTTCTTAGAGGATACTGGCTTAGGTACACAAAACGCCTCTGAAACGGGAATTCATTTGACTTACTGGTGAGAACACAGTACTAGAAACTAGCCCGTAAAACACAAGGGTTATAAACCAAATGCATCCATCGTAAATAAAATGAGATGGCACATTTTACGGGGGTAAAATATAAGAAAAACTCCTTCCCGTTCTTTTCTTTAAATCTCAATTTTTATTTCACCAAAGAAATAATTGATTCAAGCGAGAACTATCGATAGATGCTAAAACCTTCAGGTGAGGAAGCAGCCATGCATTGTCAAAGTGTCACCCCAGAGCTCAGAGAGAAAAAGGCGTTTTTATGATAGAAATATACGGCGGCAATGCGCTTAAGCAGGATCAGTAATGGTGGAAAGTTATTTTGTGCCCAGGAAGTGCAGCTGTATGAAGCCCTGCTATTTTTGCCAAACATCGAACTTGAATGGTCTTTAGACCTAACCACAGCTTACAGGAAATGCAGGGGATAGAAGAACAGTAAGGAGGCCATCAAACAAACTCCAAAATGGGACTTTCAATTCTACAGTAAGCGTGGTCTTTTCAAAAAAAAAAAAAAAAATCAACGACATTAAAAAAAAAAGAGGAAGGTCCTCTTTTTAAAAGATGCTGAGAAGTTATGACAACCAGAAATCATTCATGATCCTCAGTGGGTTTCTGTCTAAGAAAAAAAGCCATGGAAGACATTTTGGCAAGAACTGGGGAGTAAGTATAGGTTAATCAGTAGTTGAAGGGAATTATCGTTAATTTTTGTAGCTGAGATAATGGTGTCTTTAGGTAAGAGAATGTTCTTAATTCTGGACCAAAATTGAAGTGGCATGCTGATCTATTTACTGAAGCAGTCGTAATGTCTGTTCTCATTCTCAAAGGGTTCCGCTGGAGCGACAGCTTCCAATAGCTGGAAACAAAGCAAATGCAGAAAATGGAAATAATCATTGGGTCTGCGTGGCAATGGTTTGGGTGATTGCTGGACTATCCTTTCAGTTTTTCTCTATATTTGAAAGATGTCCAAGCCAGCCTGTGAAATCTCATGGTGCACCCAGGTTTTTGATGGGGAGCCTTGGTGCATGCCACACAAGCTGAGCCTCGAATGTCAGCATGGAAGAGGCTGACTTTGCATCAGACCTCGCGCAGGTGAGCAGTAACGTTTCATAATGTTTAGCGACAAAGACACTGGAGTTACTAGCGTAGCTTGATGGATAGCGTAGCTATTAGATCGTTGGTTATTGATGCAGATATAGATACCAGACTTGCCAGTAGGAGCTGCCTCTGGGGTGCGGGCTTCCTGATAAAAACACAGCCGATCACCTTGGCCCATGCATTTCTTATCAGCATATACAGTGTGAAATTAGACGTCGTACTTGGGTTTGCATATACTCCCAGCATTAAAGTGTTTTAGACAAAATTTCATGCGCTGCCATGCTCCAGCATGAATCTCCCTAGAGGGTCTCTTCATTCTGTGTTCAAAACCGTGGATGACTCTCCCTTACCCGGCCCCTCTCTGGGCTGCCCCGAGCCACCTTTCTGGCCTTCTCTCCTTAGCTTCCGGTCTGCGCCCCGTGAACCCACCGCACTGGACCGTTTGCCGTTTCTCCAGTTGCAGCTTTTCCTTTTGCACCTCTGCCCACTGACGGCGCCCGGACGCCACTCCCTGTCTAGCTCCTCAGAGGTGACACTCAGGAGTTAAGGCTACGGAGAACGTAGGAATCAGTTTCAATCAGTAACAATCAGTTTCACCACTGACTGGCTGTGTGAGGGAGTCACCGGATGTTCTGAACTTCGGTTTCCCTCCCTGTGTAACAACTGAAGGGCAGTACCTACTTCACAGAGTGGGTGTAAGGATTAAAAGAGACAGCCCCGTGTGTCTATAATTGTGCTAATCCATTTACGGAAGGGCTTAATGGATGCTATCTGTCTCACATCTATCCACGTATCCTCTGGCTAGCTAGCAACACACCACCATCGTCCATTGGTATTTGATAAATGTCTGTTGACTAAGTGGATAAAAAGAGGTTAGATGGACATGCAGAGCTCCAATTGTGCAACGACACCACACCAAAGCCAGAGGATTGTGATCTGAATCCATGATCCTTCCCCAGCTTGGGCAAGACCCATCGCCTGGGTCTGTTTCCGGGGTCCTTTGGTGGGGGGAGAATGGAATGAAGTGCCAGGAGGACACTCTTTGAGGGGCTCCCGTGATGTTCCAGAAGCCAGAGGATTCTTCCAAGGAGAAAGGACACACTTCATCTCAACTGGCCCACCCAGGAGCGAACCCAAGGGCTCAGCCAGGTCCCAACCCTCATCTTGACCCAAGGCAGAAATAGAGGAGTTCCTTCCCAACTTCTGATCTTGCACTTGAACCCAAGCTCAGATAGCTTTGGAGAATTTTCTGAACTAACCGCTTCCCCTCGCCAAGTCTATCCTTACTCACCCTTTAGGACACAGCTGCCCTGAGAAGAATTTTGACACCTGTCCCTGTAACCCCACTGCCTTTGATGCCCTGACCAGGCTACAGCTGAGTGATCCTGTCTTGTTTCCATAACACCCCATTCATCCCTCCGATGTTGCTTAGTCTGTGTTCTTTTGAAATGTTGCCTTTCTACGTTACTCCGCTCCTTACGGCAGGGGCTCCTTGAGCTAGGACGCTGCGCGTGGCCGTGTGCCCGGAGCTTAGCACAGGGCCTGGCACACGTCAGACAGTAAAGGACCATTAGTGGAACTGGCAACAGCTGGCAGGAGCCGCACAGGAAATATCCCTGGATGGTGCTGGTGACGTTGATGATGAGTCTAGTAGCTTGGCCAAGCGTAACTGGAAGCATCCACACTGAAGTCATCTTGGGAAACACGGAGCCAGAACGAGCACCAAGCGCCTGGCCAGAAGTGGAAGGAGCGAGCGAGGATGAGCGTGCCGCCTCCCTGCAGGGTAGCTCGGCGGGAGCCGGCGCCGCGCCCCCCTCCGGAGCCCCACGACCGGCGGGTGTTCGCTCACGCATCTGTGTGCCGAGAGCATCGGCGCCACGCGGGGCCACTTCGGAGCCATTTGCAAACAGATGACAGCGAGATGCCATATTCCAGGCGAGCTGGGAGCAAGTCCACGGCTTCAGACAAAAGCAATGTGTTCCTCGTGTTCTGTTTTCTCGTCTCTGTAAAACTCGCTGCGCCTCCAGTCAGACGTGTATGAAGCTCGGGGGCCTAGCAAACTTAGGGAACATAAAGTTTGCAGAACATTGTTTAAACAGGAATGTCGGTGAGTGTTCCAGCAGGTTCTCCGTGTTTGTAGCTCTCTGTGGTACGGGAAGCCATCTGGAGCCAGTCCCAGAAATGAATTCTAAATGACCTGGAAGGAATCCTAAACGAAGGCCTTAGACCTTTGAAGCCCCCCACTCTACTCAGAGGGACAAGACCAGCAGAGGGAGAGCCCAACTCAGGGTCGGCCTTGGGACTTAGTTCTGCCCCAGGAACCAGTAGGGCAGCTCTGTGCAGGGTGAGTTGGCTGGGGGCCTCCTGTCCCCTCGGACCCTGAAAGGAACAGGGCTCTGGAGTCTCAGTCTGACCTCCTTGCTCCCGTACAGAGAGAATTATCACTCTTTGTAGTGGAAGTCCCGCTCCTGAAGGAAAACTTTACCGGGCACTAAATTACCACTGGAAACCGGGCCCCAGCCAAGGGAACGAGCCTCTGATGATTTGAGGTCTGTGGCCTCGGAAACTTCGTTCTGGCTTGCGTAAGGATCACCCAGGCTCTTGCTAAGATGGAAGTTTCCTGTGCCCAAGCCCAGAGCCTCCACTTCGGCAGCCTGGGATGGCTCTCCAGCATCTTCGCCCCACGTGTTCAGATGGGAATGGTTGAAAAGTCCATCTTCGGCCTCGAGGACTCGAGACACAGAATGCTCTCGGTGACCACAAACCATCTCCTCTGCTTCAGATCATTTGCACAGCCTTTCTCAGAGAGAGCTCAGAATGTCCAGAATCAACCCGCTCTCACCGTGCAATCGACATCCCGCCGGGTGTAAGGTGAGCCTGGACCAGAGCTGAGGGTTCTCCCACATCCCCCGCGGTGCTTTCTGAACCACTCAGTGAGGCTGGCGCTTCCCCAGCTAGCTTTCAGAGGTGGCCTGGTTGCCAAGCTCCTGCTGTAGCACCATGTTATTCTGCCCCATCGTGTCTCATGCTTGTACCCAGAGGGCCTTGGATGCCTTGAGCAGGAGCGGCGCACCCGCCATCTGCAGGAGCCTCACGGCGCTAGGCACACAGCAGAGCACACAGCAAACGCTGACAGGTCTGGTGGGTCGAAGCTCCTCAATATTCACCTTTATCATTGAACGATGATGGACTAAACAGGATTTCTGAATGCAGCTCGTGCATCGGCTGAGACAAGGGGTAGCCTCAGAGCGATCGCCCTGGAAATTCAGGAACGGGAAAGAAAGCTGCTGTACCATATGCCACGCCGTTCAGTCACAAAACTTGGGGAGAGACCCAGGTGTCACAGAATGGGCCCTCTTGTCCGAAGCAGAGATTAATTCAGTGTCCTGGAACGACCAAACAATGTTTTACACTTAATGTCTTTTAATCAGTGAATCCAATAAATACTCTGTGTGAAGAGATTTATAACATCTCATAACTCCAGTTGGTCCAGCTCAGAATAACGTTCCGTCCTAAAGAGAACCAAAGCATAGAAGATCGCGGAAGCCAAGATGTGGGCTGCCTGAATGACAGCTCATCAGCTCATAAGTGGAAAATGCCAATCACGTTAAAGCCTTCAAGATATTTTACATAATATTTTCACCATCAGGATGCTACCAGTGAGGCCAGCCAGCACATGAATAGGAGTACATGATTTATGACATGGTTCGACATACATTAAAACCTGTAAAAATTCGGTGAGGTGAGGATTAGTAACTTGTCTAACAAATTAAGTGGTTCAGACTAAGTCACATCGGGTCTTTTTCTGCGCTCCCAGCTTTGGAGTTCACTCCCTGAAATCTCACAGACACCCTGTCCAAGTCTCACAGACTCGCTGCCTTGTGGCCATTTCGTAACCGAGGCCTTCTAGAATGTCATACTTGGAAAGGGGCCCATGTATAATGCTTTAAAAATATGTAACGGAAAATAACTTATGCACATGACAAAAAAGTAACCTGCAGAATCGGGTGCAAGAGGGAAAGAAAGTCTCCCTCTCTCCCCAGCTGTGAAACTTCACTGTCAAAGGTTTCCATCTGAACTACTTTCTCGTGTATCTGTCAAGCACGTGCAACCATTCGTGTGTGCACTCATGTAGCTCTTACTTATTTCCACAAATGAAGGATATTATTCGTATCGTGTGTCTCCCTTCTCTCGACCAAAGGTATAAACTGGAGATATGTTCTATATCATGGCATATAGCTGTAAGCATAATTATTTTTGTATTTTATTTTATGGATATAACAAAAATTTATTTGCCGAGGACCCTACTATTAGACATTTTTTCTCCCCTTTTGTCACGACTAACATGAACGTTCTTGCACATTTTATTTATTTATTTCTTTAGTAAAGTTGACACACCATGTTATGTTAGCTTCGGGAGTGCAACATAGCGATTCAACAAGTTTGTGAGTGCCTAAGGATAATTCCTGGGTCAAAAGGTTTGTAGAAAATTGCCAAGTTGTCATCAAAGAGGAAGCAAAAATGTACACCTCCTTTAAAATTAAGTGTACAAAATGCCTATTTTCAACCCATTTTACCGACTCAATGTATTCATGTTATAAAGTGTCTTACCAATCTGTTAAAAATGATATCTTATTTTGATTTTAATTCTTAATGAAGAGTGAAGTGAAGCTTTTTATCGAAAGTTGAAAAGCATTTGTATTTCTTTGCCCATCGTGCATTAGACTGTGACTTTCTCTAATTGAGATGTTAAGAGCGTTTTACATACCAAGAAAGGAAGATCTATATTTATCATTTATGCAGTAAAATTCTTTTTTGTCCTTAATTTGTTACTTTTCTTTTTCTTTTGGATAACTTTGGATGCCAAATCAGACAATTCATATAGTGTTTTTTTCATTGTTGTTGTTTAATCGTGGATGTGAATTTTGTTTCCTTCTTGCTAAGGTCTTTTCTACTCAAATTATATAAATAAAATTCTTCATTGTTTTATTCTAATCTTTTTAATTAGATATCACACCTTTAAAATCGTGATTCATTTGAGATTTACACTGATGAACTGAGAGTCCAGATTGATTTTCTTGGCAAACGGTTAGTTGTATGGAACAAAATTGCTTCTCCATTCTTATATATTCCATGCCTTTCCCCTGATTAGAAATGCTACATTTATCGTATACTAAATTTATATATGTATTACTGTCTGTTTTTACACACTATTTCCCCATTGTTCTTACCTGTTTTTCTACCAGGCACAGAGTCACTTAACTGACTCCAGCTTCATAGTACATGTAACAACTTGGTAGATTTCGTTTTTCATCTCATTCGTTTGTTATCTTTAGATTTTTCTCTGAATGTAAGAATAATATTTTTATGAAACTTAGAATTTGACAAGGTAAAAAATTCTGTTTGAATTTTTATGGAAATTACATTTTGTTTATATTGCCAAAGTATCTGTTCATTCTAAACACAAAGCATGCTTTTTTTTTTGAATCTTTCAGCAGACTTCTAACGTTTTCTTCATACAGATATTCTTTATAGTTTGGTGTATTCTTAATTATTTGGTCATTGGTGAAATTATAAATAAACATAATATATTATAAATAAACATATATATGGAGAGAAAGTGAGAGAGAGAGAGAGAGAGAGAGAGAGAAAGTCAGTCATATCCTAGGACCAAGACCAAACCCAAAATGTGTCACTCTAATAAAGACTAAAGGTGAGGTAACAGAATCAATAGGATCTTGCAGTAATTAAAGAACCTGCCAGAATAAAACTTAACAACCATAAAGGCAATTAACAATACTCTTACAAGATGTAATATATAATGTTTAGCATACAATAAAAAAATTAGGAGAAAAAGCATGAAAAATGTGCCCCATAATAAAAAAGAAAAGCAGTCGATAGAAAGTTAAGTGTGTTAAAGAATTTAAGGCAAAGAGTTCCATTAAGAGAGAATAGAGGAGGAATCTTTGTAGAGCAGGAAAAACTAGAAATAAACAGATAAAAGATAAATTCTAAAACAGAATAGTAAGATACCTACAATGAAAAGATTGTTCCTACAGGCCTACTGGCAAGTTAGACAGTGGAGAAGAAAGTGTACACAAAGTGGAAGACAGACCAATAGAAATTTTGCAAACTGAAAAACACAGAGAAGAAAGATTTTTTTTTTTTTAAATAAGTAAGTAGAAGCTCAGTGACCTGAGGGAGAATAACAATCAATGCAAAAATATACAACAGGATTCCCAGAAGGAGAGGAGAGACAGTACACATCAGCAGAAGACATACTGGAGAAATTATTGCTGAACTATCTTCAATTTCTTTTTAATTTATTTATTTTGAGAGAGAGAGAGAGAAAGAGAGCCAGGAGAGTGTAAGAGAGAGAAGGAGAGAGAGAGTCCCAAGCAGGCTCTGCACTGCCAGCACAGAGCCCGATGTGGGGCTCAAACTTAGAACATGAGATCATGATGCGAGCCGAAATGAAGAATCAGGCACGTAACTGACTGAGCTCCCCAGCTGTCCCGAACTATTTTCAAGTTTAATAGAAACATTAATCAGCAGATTTAAGAAATATCCATCCCCTACCAGATAAACGAAAACCGTTCCTGGGCACATCAGAGTAAAACTTTTGAAAACCAAAGTGAAAAAGAAAAACTGTGAAAGTACTTACATGAAAGAAAGTAGTCCATGAAACACACAGAGAAAAACAGTTAACAACAGCTGACTTCGCATCAGAAAGAAACAAAACAAAAATGAAGGTCAAAGAATAAAGGCATGGCAGTTTTAAGGTGAAGAAAAGTAAAACCTGCCAATCCCTTGTTTTGTACCTGTGGCAGGTGTCCTTTCAAATGAGAATGAAAAGAAGGTCGGTGCGAAATGGAGCACAGGAAGTGTGTTGCTGGCATGGTTGTGCTATCATAAGTGACAAAGGAGGGTCTTCATGAATAATAATGGCAGAATATCAAAACTTGAAAATACAAGGAGTGAAGACTACTATAATGGCAAATATAAAAAAATGAAAATTAAAAAAAGTGGTAAATGTATGGGTAAATATGAAAACTATTTGTCTTTCATCAATTTATTCCAAGTAAACAGTTAAGTATTATGTCATGGGATTGTAACATATATAATAGTAAAGCACAGGAAAACAACAGTATAGGGGTTGGTAAATTTAAATGGAATAATACTTTAATGTTCTTATATTGAAATTCATAAGGGGCTACACTGAATAACTGTAGAATAGACATTATTTTTAAGTGCCCACGAAATGTTCGCCAATGGAATCAAGTGCGGGATCATAAAAATAAAATCACGGTAAATTGTTTAAAGTTTCAAAATCTTATAATGTATGTTCTCTGTCTAAAATGGAGTCTAATTTGAAACCTCTACAAATAAGATGTTTGTAGAAACCACAAATATTTATAAATTAAATAATACACTTCTCAATAAGATATTATTAAAGAGAAAAATCATGACAAAATATTTTGAACTGAATTACAGTGAAAACAGACATCGAAACTTGTGAAACTCAGAAAAAGCAGTATGTAGTAGATAGTTTGTAGCTTTTAATGTGCATATTACCAAAAATGTCTTAAAATCAATGATGTTTCCTTCTTAAGAATCTAGAAAATGAAGAGTAAATCAAACAAAACTGCCTACAGAAATAAAAAGTAAAGATCAGATGAATCGTTGAGATAAAAAAACAAACTACAGAAGAAATTAACACAGATAAATTTACTTTGTTGAAAATATTAATAAAATCAATAAACCCTGAACAAGATTGAGAAAGAGGAAAAATAGAGGCCCCTGGGTGGCTCAATTTGTTGAGTGTCCGACGTTTGATTTCTGCTCAGGTCATGATCCCAGGGACATAGGATTGAGCCCCACATTGGGTTCTGTGATGAATGTGGAGCCTGCCTTAAAATTCTCTCTCTCCCTCTCCCTCTTCCCCTCTCCCCTGCTTGTATGCACTCTCAGAAGAAGAAGAAGAAGAAGAAGAAGAAGAGGAGGAGGAGGAGGAGGAAGAAGAAGAAGAAGAGAAGGAAGAAGAAGAGGAGGAGGAGGAGGAGGAAGAAGAAGAGAAGAGAAGGAAGAAGAAGAGGAGGAGGAGGAGGAGAAGGAGGAGGAGGAGGAGAGGAAGAAGAAAAAGGGGAGGAAGAAGGGGAGGAAGAAGAGGGAAGCATCGAAATATAGAAAATACCAACCTCAAGAATGAGAGAAAGGATATTATTAATTGATGGCTCGTGCCGCAGCTATTAAAAGATTACTTCAAAGTTGTGAACCACTTTCTGCCAACAAAGTCTACAAATTAGAAGAAATGGAAAAATTCCTTTAAAAACATAACTGAGTAAAACTGACCAAAGAAATTTTCAAACTCTGAATAATTAGAGCAAGCAATTAGGCTTATTATGATAAACTACTCCGACCCTGTGGCAGGCCAACTGGTTTTGGCGGGGTCCACTATGGACCATGGAAGGATGACATAGCCCAGATGTAAACAAACCCCCTCAGAAAACAGAACAGGAGGGGTGACCCCTCAACTCATTTTCTGAGGCCAGTAGAACTTGGATACCAAAAAACGAAAAAGGCATTATAAAAAATGCAAAGGCTAACATTCCTCAGCAACATACACATAAATATAGTTAACAAAACTTTAAGAAATCCCACCCAGCAACATACGAAAGGAGGAGACAATAATGCTATGTCTGAAGAAAGTGAGATTTATCTGCGGAAGGCAAGGTTGGGTTAACATTTGGAAATAAGTCAATATAGTTCACCACATTAACAAAATAAGGGGGGGGACAATCATTTCAAAAGATGCAGAAAAAAGATGTTTTGAAATTCAACACAAACTCGTGATAAGACAAAATCACTACATCACACTACAAATTGAAGGGAACATACTCATTCCGAGAAAGGGCATTTAAACTAACAAGAAATCTACATCTGTTATCACGTTTAACGATAAGATGTTGAACGTTCTCACTGTAAGATTCGTATAAGGCAGCAGCATGTGTTCTTATCACTTCAGCTCAACAGAGCAATAAAGTGAGAAAAAGAAAAAGTCATAATTTGGAAAGAGTAAACCTTTTTTTTTTTTTTTTTTTTTTTGCAGTCGCCATGATCGTGTAGGTAGGAAACCCTAAGAAGGCTACACAACCATTGTTGGAGAGAGTAGGCGAATGGAGCATGGTCAGAGGATGGGGCGACACGTACCGGCCACAGGCAAGTGGCAAACACAGTTTAAGAATCAGCGCTGTCCACAAGAGCATCAAACACCGTAAGATGTTTAAGAATAAATTTAATAAAAGCGATGCTGACCCTGTGTAAGTAAAACTGTAAAAATAATTCCTGAAAGACATGCAGGATTAAATAAATGGAGAGAGAAAGTTTTAGAAAACCCAATATTATTAAGAGGTCAATTCTCCCGCAAGTTGATCTATAGTTTCAAGGCAATCGCAGTCAAAGTCCTACCAAGCATTTGCATAACTATTAACAAGCTGATTCTAAAACATGTAATCTAAAGAACCTCAGATAGCCAAAACAATCTGAAAGACAAATAGATTCGGAGAAGTTTCACTACCCAATCTTCAGGCTTGCTGTAAGCCAGGGCGAGCGGGACATTGGGGTTTTGACATATGAGGGGAGAAACAGGTCAAGGGAGCAGAGTCAGTCCAGAAGAAGTCTCACTGGTATGTGGTCATAGGACTTTGGGGAAGGTTCAGGCTGATTCAACAGGGAAAGTATGACCTTTGCATCTAAAATGTTGGAACGGTTAGATGCATATCCTAATTCCTTTCTCCGAGATTTCTTTATTTTTAAAACTGAAAATCCACAGGATGTGTGGACACAGAGAGAACGTACTAGTGACATGATTCTCTCATTGTTGACATTCATAACAGACTCAAAAGTCGGCAACTTACAGCCTCACCAAAAGTGTGTGCAGAGGTCTAATTTGGCCGGTGTTATATAATCAGCATTTCCTAATACTGACCAGTCTCAGAACTAGCATTCTTTCCTTTTTTTTTCATAAACAAGACACTTACTATCCCAAGAAGTCAGTAACACACACACACACACACACACACACACACACACACACACACACTGAGCTGGGTACATGTAAACCTAACACCATCCCCAGAGCTCTAGATGAGGGGACAAAGGTCTCAGAGGTGAGTCGGGCCCAGAGGGCTCTGGAGAGGCACTGGCCCAAGGCCCCTCTGCTCCAGGCCGACGTGCCCTTCGCTCCATCAGTTACCCGTCGAGAACATCGGTATTCTACTTCCAAAGAGCGGTCTGTGCACATGACATATCCGCTTCCACTCCCCAAAGAGTTTTCCTTCAGTCCGAGCGTAAATCTAAAATGCAGTTCTGTGTTTCTCTGGAATCGTTGCCACATTTTCCCCATGAAAATGATTCATTTCAAAACCTTCAGTTAATGAGAAGAGAAAGGGGGTCGTCGTTATTGACATAAGTGTCGCATGTCTCAGCACCAAACAAGCGGCGAAAAGAGGCTAACCCCTTGCAGACCCGGACTGACCATGAGCCCGTGGTCAGAAATGACTGCTGGTATTTGGTGACTCAGCAACACGCACTAAACCTGGGGATCGTGGTCTCGGAACACCGGTACGTCCCCGACCCCGACCTCTGCTCGGAAACCTGCTCCCATCAGTCCTGGCGGGACTACAGCTCCTGACGTCCCAAGTCCCCCAGAGCCCCATGTACGCGTTCTGTGATGTTGGAAAACCTCCTTCTGTTGTGTTAACCGACTGTCTGGAAACAGACGCGCCCCACGTCCATCAGATCGGGTCGGTTTCCCTTCCCTGCCATCCGACCCAGAAAGTCAAAACTAGGGAGTTTTCCTGTGTGGACTTGACACTCCGAATCGCCGAAGGGAAAGCAGTGTGGGAAAGTGCAGTGGTTGTGCTCAGGCCTTGGAGAAGACCCGATGGCCGCGCGTCCCCTGAGGCTTGGGCTGGAAATGTGATGAATGAGCCGGCCAGGGAGCCCCGCCTCCTCCCCGGCACATGTTTTTCTACTTTCTTCCTAATATATTGCAGGATTATTGCTAAGGCGTGAACAGCTCTGGAACTCCTCCCCACCCCTGAAGACTTAGCCAGCCCACCCCATGTTTTACTTGAAACATAAACTACTTAGAAAGACAAGGCCTGCATGTTTGTAATAAGGACACAAAGCATCCGCGATGAAGCTGCACCTGCCCTCATCCGGGGCTTTCGCGACGGCCACGGGCTTCACGTCTTGAAGGGGGAAAAGCGGAGAGCAACGCAGTGTTTCACGGAGGAGCAGCATCTCCAGAACGTGGAAAATCGTGCACGTGTGCACTTAGAACCGCATCGAGATTGCCTTAAAAAAATCGTTTCCTGAAAAGACGCATCGGCCAAAAACTTCCCCATCCGTGATCTAAATGCGGAAAATGTCACCCTTATGTTTCCGAACTCAGAAAAACGATCCCATCAAAATAGCGATGTTAATGTTTTTCTGAATTGTCAGCAGTTTTCTGAGCCTGTTGCACGGGCCAGTTAAAATCGTTGTTTTTTGTTTTTTGTTTTTTTTTCTATTTTTAAATCTCAAAGACAGAAAGTTCTATGTGTCCAAAGTTTAATGAACTCAGAAGTCCAGGAAACTGCCTTCCGTTTCGGTCTGCGTAAGGTTCTTGCTGGCCCAGGCTCAAAGGGCTCTGAGGCATGAAGGGGTCATCCGAATATTAGGCTTCTGATATTTGGATGCAAATTCTAGAAAAAGCTAATGTTCACAATTTCTCGCATGCGGTTAAGTGGCACAGCCGTAAGGAAGAGTCGTTTCTGAAGCCGAATTTGTTTTCAAATGCAGCCGGCCAAGGGAGTGGGGGCAGAAAGGCACCGTCACGTGCCGGAGCAGAGAGTGCGGCACGGGGTTGGCTCGACACCGACCTCTCTGCTCTGTGCCCTCCTGGACACCTGCACCGGTCACAGTGACACCAGAAGCCCATGAGACGCACCGGGGGCCTTGAGAACAGAAACCAGCGGGGGAGGCCAGCCCTACACAAGCGCGCCCTGGAAACGGCCAGGGCGACTCGCCCAGAGTTCCCTGTCCTTGCACAGTCAAGGGTGTCCGACATTTCAGGCAGCCTCTCATGACCCTTCCTCCTGCCACCCCCATCACCTGCCGGATTTCTCTCCAGGAATCTGGACCAGCTGTGTGATGTCAGCGTCACTCCGGAGCACCCGCCTGGACAGCTTCAGGGGTTTTGCTGAGGTGACGCGTCCTGGAGGGCGGAGAGGAGTCTCGTGGACGCATTCGATTTTGCCTTTCTTCCGTCAGCCTTTGTTCTCTTCAAGTCCTGAACCTCTGGGGGGGGAAGGAAATGGGAGCTGGGAGTGCTTAAGTTGGAGGGAGGGAAACGGAGGAAAGCAAAAGGAAAACGAAAGATTAGAATCCAAATAGAATCAGGGGCGCCTGGGTGGCTCAGTCGGTTAAGCGTCCGACTTTGGCTCAGGTCATGATCTCACGGTCTGTGAGTTCGAGCCCCGCGTCGGGCTCTGTGCTGACGGCTCAGAGCCTGGAGCCTGCTTCGGATTCTGTATCTCCCTCTCTCTCTGCACTTCCCCTGCTCACACTCTGTCTCTATGTCTCTCAAAAATAAAAATAAAACATTAAAAAAAAATTTAAAAAAAAAGAATCCAAATAGAATCAAACCCGCCTTTTGAGCACACCTAGACTGTCCCCGCCTGCTCCCCCCACCAACTGTATCAATGCTAATCCCACTGGGAATTAATTTCTCTTTAGCGATAGTGCCGGTTAAACTTTGTTCGAATTTAAGGCACATAGTCTAAACATTTCCCACTGATAGAGCAAAACATAAAGACAAAACCTCAAAAGAGTCATCGCAGGAATGAATCCGTATCTGCCTCTTGAACGTGGAGGATGTAGGTCTGGCCCGAGACTCCTTGCCCGGCCGTCGATTCCTGGTTGACGGCTCAGTGCCTCAGTTTCTGCAGCTGGGATCGTGGTAAATGCTCTCTACCTCCTCGGTGGCTGGGGCGTGACAAGGGTTACAAGGGTCTGTGCGCGGGAAGCTGCAGAACGGTGTTTAGCCTCAGTATCGCTTCTACTGCAGGAATCTGCTCATCGCCCTAGGGCTCTTGAGTCCTCGGCCATGAGGTTGGGGGGTGGGGCGCTCAGGACAGAGGGAGTGTCTGTTGAATGTGTCAGACCAGAGCATTACTTGGCAACGACGGCTCTGAGCCAATGAGAGCTTTTCTCCCTGCCTCCTTACCTCTTGCAAAGGATGATAGTCACCAAGTCCATTTCTCTCCTAGAAAGTGAAGCAACCATAATGACCAGTACAGGGGGCGGTGGACAGTGGTGAGGGAGGAGCGTCCAATGTCCCGCCTCCTGCAAGCCACCTCCCCTCTTCTAAAGCATGCAGATGGGCTGCAGAGGAGAAGATCGCAGCCCAGTGGTCGTGTCGTAACCGGCGAGGTTCTTTGCGTTTCTCCGAGGACAACTTTCGGACAGATGTTTCCACGTGTGGCCCCACTGGGGCAAGGGAAGGCAGGCAGGCAGTGGGAGGCATGGCTCGCTGATAGTGTCCTGGTCCAGGCCTGGGTCCAGATTTGGGGTTCACTCGCTGCTACAAATATGGACATTGCTCAGAGCCTGGATCCTGGATCAATGAGAGACCTCTCGTTTTTATTTATGATTTATTCATTTATGTATTTTACTATTTTACTATTTTTTAATGTTTATTTATTTTTGAAAGAGACAAAGACAGAGCATGAGCAGGGGAGGAGCAGAGAGAGGGAGACACAGAATCCGAAGCAGGCTCCAGGCTATGAGCTGTCAGCACAGAGCCTGACGTGGGGCTCGAACTCACAAACCACGAGATTCTGACTTGAGCCGAAGCTGGACGCTTAACCGACTGAGCCCCCAGGCGCCCCGAGATCTCTCATTCTTAAATTGCAAAGGTCACTCTCATGCCAGGGCAGATGCCTGGCTCACAAACCAGAGCACCGTCCTTAGGACAGAAGCATCTTCGCCTGGGATACATTTACTCATGGCTCTTAACTCACTGCGACCCTTCGGCTACACCTGGCTGCTTTCTCTCGGGGTGCTGGGACAAAAGGACTCTGGGTTTCCAGCGCCGCATGCCTGCTCATTCTCCCATCCTGGAACATTCCAAACCCTCCAGGAGGGGAAGAAGGCACCAGAGCATTTGCCTAACAGCGTTTTAAAATATCCTTCTCCAGAAATAAAATGGCGATTCCAGATCCCCATGGCAATAAACCAGAGCCCCAAACCCCCTTTTAAAAAAAACGTAATGTTTCCCCTTCTCCCCGAAAATATTTATCTTATCTGTTTTTAAGACTTAAAAAGGCAAACAACGCAATCATTATCTTTAGGAGAATGGGAAGTAGTCAGAGCCAGGGAGAATGACTCATACTTCTGTTTTCTTTTTTTCCTACCGTAACTGTTTCTTTTGGAAGACATCTGAATCGTGGTTATTAATTTATCTTTATGTGATTTCCAGCTGCTGATCACGTGTTAAACCTTAGAAGGAACCAGAGAGGAGCCTGGGGACAGGGTTTTTCTGAAAGCGGAAAGCAGGTTTTTAAAATCGCAAATCCTGGCACCCACGCCCCTTGGCAATCACCGCCATTTCTCCAGTAGGCGCCTAACCCAACAAGTGACGAAGGGTAATCGGCCGGAAAATGGAATTTGCCCATCCATGGGAAAAGGAGGTCGGGAAGCTGGAGACACGGCTCAGCCCTGACGCCCCACGTAGCTGCCCCTCGGCCGCAAGACTCTGGGGGGAGCCTGCTTCCTCGCTTGCTAGGCAGCTAAATGTGCACCCACTGTGTGCCCGGGCCTCTGAGCAGGAGAAAAACACAACGACAAATGTAGCCTGGCCTCATTAAAGACGCTTAGGCACTTCGTTGGTCAGAAAAGGGGGCCGTGACCTTGGTGAGAAAGGGCTGAGGGCTTTGGGTCGGGAGACGCAAGACCCACACCTTTCACCTTGCTTCCTTCCACTGCCCGCGTGAGCTGCCTGGAAAAATCGCTCCATGGCAATCAAAATGCCAAGACTCTGTCAGTCAGTGAGGAGTGACGATGCCTCCCTGGCCTCTCGCGGGGGAAGGGACACAGGCGTGCGAACGAGCCGGTGGGACACACCCGTGCCCTCTCTTCGGGGAAATCCAAGCTGAGATCGGCCACCCCGGAGAGGTCGAGGTCAGATGAGGATTCTGGAGACTTGGGGAAGAGAGAGATCGCTTTTAGATCTGGGGAAGGGGGATGCACAGGACACCCGTAGAGGTGGCATGTCTGAGCCTGGGGCGGGAAGAGCGTGCCGCACAGGGAACGGCACGCACAGGGGCGCAGAGACAAGAAAGGACGTCCGCGGCGTGAGTTGACCAAGATGGTTGCGCCACGGAGTTAGGGAAGGAGAACCACATGAGGAAAGTGTGTGGCCGCCGGCCGAGGGCGCGGGTAAGGGAATAGTGACTCCACACGGTGGGCGATGGGCTAATAAGGAACGGAGAATTTGGCTTCTTGGCTTTAGATTTTTTTTTTAATGTTTTATTGATTTTTGAGGCTGGGGGGGGGGGAACAGCCTGAGCAGGGGAGGGACAGAGAGAGAGAGACAGAGACGAAATACAGGCTCCAGGCTCTGAGCCGGCTGTCGGCACGGAGCCAGACGCGAGGCTCGAACTCACGATCAGTGAGACCATGACCTGAGCTGAAGTCAGATGCTTAATCAAATGAGCTCCCCAGCCTCCTCAAGGCCTCTTGCCTTTAGAAGTAAATTTTAAGGGGCACCTGGGTGGCTCAGTTGGTTAAGCGGCCGACTTCGGCTCAGGTCATGATCTCACGGTCTATGAGTTCAATCCCCACGTCGGGCTTTGTGCTGACGGCTCAGAGCCTGGAGCCTGCTTCCGATTCTGTATCTCCCTCTCTCTCTGCCCCTCCCCTGCTCACGCTCTGTCTCTATGTCTCTCAAAAAATAAATAAACGCTAGAAGTAAATTTTAATACAAGACCACTCACTTATCTATGGAGTAGGTGTCGTCCAGCGTGGAAAACAGGACATCCCGTTTGCACTAACTGCTATCCCAGAGCTTCTGAGTTTAACACGGTGCCCGTAAGAGAGGAAAGATGGTCTCTCTCTTTGCCCAGTGAGGCGGACTCTTTCCTCCCCTTCGAGGCGGGGTTAGCCTCCGTGGGGGCCCTCGCAGACAGGGGACACTCTCTTAGTACTCTGTCTACAGAGACCGGGATCCAGCAGGGACAGTCCAACAAACGGTGTGGCCTCGGAGCAACATGGATTTCAGAGTGCCTTCAAGCCCCTTTCTGCCAGCCCCGCGGCGGGCGAGGTCTCAGGGTCTAGAGTCCACATTGTAGCTCTCTCTGTAAACCCGGCAGGCAACCGGCCAGCCTGCCGCTTGCACCTCGGAAAGTCCGCGGGAAAGCCAGATCCTTCTGCCGCGGCCGCTTGCGACGAGCGGGGACCGTGCTCTGTACAGCAATGTGACGGCAGTCGCCTCGCAGCCATGCGGTTGTTAGGGAATATGGTAATATTCTGAAATGGCAATTCTCCTAAATAAATAGCACATCAACTTACTTAAACCTAATCATAAATGGTACAAATTGGGCCCATGTGCAAACAGAAACCTGAGCCGAAGTCCAGAGTTAAAGCAGCCATTGTCTCTCTCCTGACCTGGGCTCAGAAAGCCTGGCGTGTCCGATTACATCTGTTAAAACGATTCGAATGCCAGCCCTGTATTTTAATTATAAATATATAAAAATTTTTAATAAGACGGCGTTCTGGGCTTGCTACGCTTTTAAAATGCTCGCTGGGGGTGGGGCGGGGAGAGGGGAGCCCCATGTGCTCAGGCCCGTGCCAGCGTATAATGATTGAATGTTTTCCTGTAATAAATTGAAAAAATCTGGTTTGTAAGAATGGGTCCAAATCACTTGGCATTAGAAAGGTAATTTGTTACCTGGCTTCCAGCGCGTTGGAACTTGGTGAGGAGCGGAGTTGGCCAAAGAAAGGGAGGGGGGCTGGAGGAGACCGCGCCCCCCTCCCACCCTGCGAATTTTCTCGACCTTCCCTCCCCCACTGCCTTCACCTCCCCGGCCTCGCCTCACTTTCTCACGGCTCCCGAACAGAGGTCCCGCCGCCAGAAACGGGGAGAGGGCTTTCTCAGGGCGGAAGCCGCCCTTAGCCACCTTCCCCGTACCTCTCCAAACCTCAGGCCTGCTTAATTATGATTAATTGCCACATGGCTAATCAGATACAGTTTCAAAAGGTTGGAAATGACATTCCAAGGACACCAGGCAAGACGCAAGATCTTTCTTTGTTCCCCGGGAAGAAAAGGCAGGTCCCTCCCTCAGCCCCGCAACCTTGTCTTATTTTAACATTTCCAAACAGAATTAATACCACCGGTATATCGTTCCCACTCCCGGGAATTGAACTTCAACTGTACAATTTCTGCAGCTGTCAGTGTTCCAGACCTGCCGTCAACAATGCAACGTTGGGGTGCCCTTCTCCTTGAATGAAAGCAGTTTCGAGTTTCTGCTTTGCGTCCGTGCTTGCTGGGTGGTGGAACATGACGAGAAAAGACAAAAAAAGAATAATAATAATAATAAGACCGGCAGCTTAAGAAGCTTCCACTCTGGACTCAACTGGATCAAATGTAATAGACCTCACTCTTTTCTCCCTTATTTCCTCTGCTTGTTCTAGAAAACGCTGCGAAAAGTGCAGGCGATCTCATCTTGCCAGCTCCTCCCTCCGTCTGCAATCCCTTTGGCGAAGTCAGGGATCACAGTGTGTCATTTCCAGTGTAACAGAAGTGCTGGGCCCCGCTCGGCTCCTATTACCAGGAGGCAAATCCCTCGTTCCCGGCGCCGGGGTTTCTGCACTTGGCTGCCATCCCGGCATTGTTCCCTCATTACATTCCAGAGGGCCTCTCAGCCAGTTAATGTTTGCCCTGGGAGGTCCAAATACCCAGCGATCAGCACTGAACTTTTCTCTTTTTGTTGAGAATTGCAGGTTTCTCATGCAATCGCTGGCTTTAAAGAAAAACTTACAGGTGAACACAAAAGCACTAATTTACATTTTATTCACGAACAATAATATCCGTGGCAGTTTTTCCATGCGTGCTCATAAAAGAGTTCGAGAAGCTGTCTGGCTTTTTTAAGACTTTAGGGGGGCTGGAATCGGTTTACCGAGCGAAGGGCAGTCATTTTTATTTTATTTTTCAAATTCGAGAGAGCGGAAAAGTATTTTATCCCGGGATGCTAACGGCCCGTACGCTCTGCATCGTTAATACGTGCGCTCACGTGGGAAACAACCCTCAGAAATGGATAAACTAATTTGAACCAGTTTCAAGCACATAGCATTTAATTAAATCACATCTTCAGAATGGATTTTAAAGGTTGGGGTTTTCAGAGCACACGGACTAGACTCAGCATCTTGGCCGTGGCCCCGCTGAGCTCTGCCAAGACGGCCGGAACCAGCGGGTCCTGATCGGGACCTGCATTTCATGGACTTGCGCGTAGGATTTCATGCCCAATAGAAGCACCAGGGGGATGCGAGGTTTGGACCCTCCCCAACACTGCGAAGACCCTTCGGTTCAGCCAAGTGCTTCTTAGGAGCACAGCCAGGCCGAGCTCTGGTCTACTCGGGTCTAGCAGGGGAGCCACCGGAGGGCCCCCCCCCTTGCCCCACCATAGATCTGGAACCATGCCCGCGGGCCAAGGGCGTTGAGGCTGCAGACTAGCCGCTCCCCCAGTCAAGGGACCTCTCACGATCCGGAAGCTTCAGCACAAATCTGGCTGGGAGTTGGGGATGTAGGTGATGGCGGGGGGTGGAGTGAGGGACAGAACACCTGTGACACACATGCCTGAGGAAGCTGACCGAGGAGCTGAGACGTGTGGCCGCTCTCCGAGAGGGTCCACCGCGGCCTTCCTGCCCTGGGTCCTGGGAAGACCGAGGCCGTCCTTCCAGAGGCAACTCATTCACCCCTACGTTTCCAAACTTCCCAGAGACCCGCCATGGTGCTGACATTCCTCAGAGCTCCCATCACCCCAGTGTCTGCAGTATGTACTCAGCTCCCATATTCACCTCCGCACCTCGTGTACTCGCTTCCTGGACTCACGTCCATCCTCGCTCTTACACTCACCTACGCCTGCTGCCTCCATCACCTCCTGCACTCTCTTCCAAACTCATCTCCGTGCTCACCTCCCGTGCTCACCTCCATGCTAACTTCCATACTCACTCCTGTGCTCACTGCCTGTACTCATCTCCGTCCTCACCTCCTGTGCTCCCCTCCTGTACTCAGTGCTCACCTCCATCCCCTCCTCCATCCCCTCCTCCATCCCCTCCTCCATCCCCTCCTCCGTCCCCTCCTCCATCCCCTCCTCCATCCCCTCCTCCGTCCCCTCCTCCATCCCCTCCTCCATCCCCTCCTCCATCCCCTCCTCCATCCCCTCCTCCAGCCTCTCCTTTACTTACTCCCTTTCTTCATCCCCGTACCCCCTTCCCACACTCACCTCCACACTCCCCTCCCGCACCCACCTCCTCAGACTCCCGACCCCTGAAGAAGAGGGCCCGTATCTTAGTCATCTGCCTCCCCACTGCTCCTCCCCGCTTTCTTGTCAGGACTCAACGAGAAACCCAGACTCAGAGGCGAGAAAGCCCAGAAGCTCGCTTTGGTCAGTCACACAGAAGCCTCACTAGATTTAAAGAGTTTAGTCGTCGTCAAACAGAACACTTTTAAAGGCATTTCTTACTTTGTTCTCTGTCCTCCCTTCCTCACCTTCACTGAAAGAGAAATTGTTGCCTTTTCTCAGGAGCCTTCCCCAAGCCTTCCTCTCTGCCTGGCCCCACCAGTGCCGGGAGAGGAACGGCCAGGGAAGATATCATGACAAATCCCTCAGACAGAATGCGGGGGGAATAGACGGCGGTACAGAACGGGACTCCCTGCTGTGATTTTGAAAGTATAATTAATTTGCTGGTAAGCCTCCGTGGGGGCAAAAGGAACCCGACCCATCTGGAATTTTCTGTGGTGCTGTGTAGGATTGCCGCTGTGCCACCAAAGAGGTGAGGGCCGAGGCCAGGAACACAGGAAAACGTGTCAAGAGCAAGAAGACGGTGGGGAAAAGTCAAAAAGTTATGTCGGCCTTTCCTTACCCCCTTGAACCCGGACCCACACTAAACTGTTCTGCTGCGTCTCGGAAAATCAAAAAGGAGCAGAAAACTCAGAGGCAACGACTTACGAACCTGAGAAAGCCCGATGTGATGCACCCTAGTGGATTCAGGGAATTGAACCAATACACAGGTTGAGTTAATTATTTACTTGAAATGTCCTCAAGCTAATTATGCTAAACTATGCTCAGATATGTTTTATTATGCTGTATTACACCAATTTTAAAATAGAGCATATTTAATTATTTTAGACTAGGGGGTCATAAACTCAAACGTCCACAGGGGCAGCTGGGTAAAGGAAGTTAGTAGAGCCAACTGGGACACGAGGTGGGGCGGGAAGGGACGGCAGGGCCACAGCGAGACAGAGGCCAGATTCCCAAGTAAGGGGTCAGCTCTCCCTGGCTGTCACCAAGCGGGAATGTGGGCCCAGAGAGTCCAGGACTTCAGCTCAGTTTTGCTTCTGTCATGTGTCACCTTGACAGGACCGCGGGGTGCTCGCATATTGGGCTAGCCGTGATTCCTGAGTGTGTCTGTGAGGGTAATTCTGGTGAAGTTCATATTTGAATCTGTAGACTCACTTTGTAAAGCAAAGTGCCAGCCGCAGTCTGTTGAGGCTGAGCCAGAAGACAGAAGAAGAGCGCTCTGGATGCCCGAATGTTTAAAAGCTGGGACACGGGTTCTCATGCTCTGGGCCTGGGGGTTACACCATCAACTGCCTGGGTTCTCAGGCCTTCGGACCCCAACTGAACTCGACACCTAGCTCCCTAGGTCCCCAGTGTGCCGACGGCAGATTGGGATTTCTCAGCCACCACATTCGTTTTAATTTTTTTATTATTATTTATTATCTTTGAGAGAGAGACAGAGCACGAGCAGGGGAGGGGCAGAGAGAGGGGGAGACACAGAATCCGAAGCAGGCTCCAGGCTCTGAGCTGTCAGCACAGAGCCCGACTCGGTGCTTGAACTCACGAGCCATGAGATCATGACCTGAGCCAAAGTCGGACGCTCAACCGACTGAGCTACCCAGACACCCCTCAGCCACCATAATTACATGAGTCTATTCCTATAATAAGCCTCTCTCTCTCTTTCTCTCTCTCTCTCTCTCCACACACACACACACACGCACACGCACACACTATTGGTTACATACATAATACATATGATACCAATATATCATATTGATTCTACTTCTCTGGAGAATCCTGACTACTACCAGCCCCTTCAAGAGAAACCAGAAATCTGCATTTTTATGTAAAAGCTCCTAATTTTAAAATGTCAGTCCAGAAATTATAGAAGATCATCTGATGAACAGAAAGCATTTGCTGGTGAGATTAAGTACGTGGGCTGCCAGACTGCAATCTCTGTTTTAAATTGTGTGTCTTAATAATAAATGTTTTAATCATAATTCTAATAATTTCTAAATTCCAGGGAAGATAATTAATGGTCGAAGTAATTTATTGTATTTAAATGATTTCGAAATTCTCAACTCTCGTATCTAATATATTCGAAGCAGACATTCTGTGGCGTATGAAGTTGTAAAATAAAAACAAGCACCCTTTCACTAACGTTTGCCAGTAATGCAAGTAGTATCACAGGCGTCATTTCGTGCAATTCCTATAATCAGGAACCGTGCAGGACAGGAGCCAGGCTTCTCTGGATTTTGCAGGTAAGGAAACTGACAGACAGAGACAGCAAGTCATTTGCTGAAGTTTACAAGTTCACTGTTACGTTCTCGGAGTCGAGGGCTGCGTCCATGACACTATTTTCCTCCCTAACTGAAGATGAAAGCAATTTCGTGGTTTAGGGACGGGGAGCCTTTCTCTTGGCAATTCGCAGATAAGAAAAATAGATGAGAAGGTAAGCTTTGACTTCATCTCTTAGAACAATTAGAACCTTCTTTCCCTCGAAAACTCCTTGCGTCACTCATTTTAGAGTTGTTGATACTGAGGTGCCATTTGGAAGTCATTGCCCATTAGCTCCGTGCCAGTCGCCGTGTGATTAGCGCAGAAAGAGCCCAGTTATCAGAGCGAAGTACATCTTGGTTCGTATCCCAGCTCTGACATGTGCAAGCGTGTGGACCGGGAAAGCGGACTTAAGCCGGTCTCTGTGTTTCCCCCTGTTCAATGGGAACACCTCCACCCCAGTTTCAGAGTTACTGTCAGGCTTAGAAATAATGTGTATTAACTGCCTCCCGGTGGCCGGCACCCCGGATAGAGTTTCCGTATGCTTTATTACTTAATTAGAATTGGATCTACCGGGGGCTAGAATGGGAATAGAGGTAGATTAAGTAAAGATGCATATACAGAGAGATATGACCCCGAGTTTTCCACTTGCAGGGAATAAGAATGATTTCTGATCTTATTACACCCGCAACGGCCTCACTTTCCAGGAACCTTAGAATCCTTGTGTGAAACATACTGGAAGTAGAACCCAGAGCCGAATTCTGGCCCGAACACCTTGTTTCCATCACCTGGTGACCTTGAACAAGTCACTTCTTGTCCTTTACATGAATCGGGCCCCAGGGTACCCCCAGGAGGAAACACAGGCTCCTGTGTCACAGGGCTGGCCAAGCTCACGTTAAGTGAGAGGCCGTCGGTTTCTGGAAAGCGCTACAGAGAGGGAAGGGTCACTGGTGTTGTCGCGGTAACAGCCTCCTAAGTTTTGCCTGGTTTCCTGAACCAGCGCCAGTGAACTGTGGTCCCAACTTCGATTTTGCCTACTTCGGACCCAGTGTGTGTATTCACAGGGGGAAGGATCTTTCGGTGAGGATTCCAGCCCCTTCTTAATTTTCACACGTGTGAATTTAGCGTGGCCGTGTGGCGATGCTCGTTCAGCCTTAGTGCGTGACGCGATCTCCTCGAGCCTTGCTGGGACAGCCAGCCCTCCTCTGCGTTTCCCTCCTTAGGCTGTGCTAGCCGGAAGCCACCCCGGCTTCCGTGGCTTAAAGCTTTTGAAACTAAGTGTATGTTTTTACAAATGGGAATGATGCATCTACCAGCCAAGGGATGCCAAGACTGCCGGGAGCCGCCCAAAGCTGGGAGAGGGGCCTGGGACCGATTTTCCCTCGGAGCCTCTGGGAAGAACCCCGATTTCAGACCTCTGGCCTCCAGAGCTGCGCGGGAGCAAGTTCCTGCTGTCGATAGCGCCCAGTCTGGGGCCCTCCGCTAGGGCAGCCCCAGGACACTGCACGCCACCAGTCGCACAGTGATTCTGGTGCCGTGGCTCATAGTCACCGCCCATCCTGCGGCCTCCTCCTCCCTGAAGCCCTCCGAGGGGTGGTAAAGAGAAAATCAGTCTGATGCTTGGTAAAATGCAAGGAAGAATTTATTCACGATTATTGCAGCAAGCGTTGATGCTATTGCAACACGGGGAGAAAGCCTGGGGTCAAGCTCAGACTCGGCGAGGACAGGTGCAGGTGTACGGCCAAGGAGCAGAGTGGGCGGGGGGAGGTGCCAGGCAACGACACCGATGGCCCAGGAGTTCTTGCCGATGTGGCCCAAGGACTCCTACGTCCCGGGGAGAGGAGAGCCCGAGCAGGTGCGGAGGGTCAGGGTTTGGGCCCAGCTGATGTAGCAGGAGTCCTGCGAAGACTCGGCCGGACAGACAGAGGACAGCGGGAGGCCGAGGGCAAGGCCAGCCTGAGAAGACAGTTCAGAGGAGTCTGGCTCAGCTGGGGCTTTGTTGGTGGGGGGGGGGGGTGGGGGTATCCTCACCTTAGGCCTCTGCTGGGCCCCATCACCTTCGAGGCTCGTGCTGCTCACGTGGGCTGTCCTCCTCCATGAGCCAGGGAAGCCGTGGCGGCCGAGAGAGGGGCTCAGCTCGCTCTGGGCTGTTCCCAGCCTGCACCCAGCACCCAGCACCCAGCACCCAGCACCCAGCAGCCAGCTGGGGTTAGAAGGAGAATCCCCAGGCCCCGCTGCTCGCCCGCCTGACTGGCAGGGTGGGTGTCTGTGGTGTCAGCCCTGTGTGTGTGTCTCCCTGCTGGTGCTGACACCTCAGCCCGTCTCCTGCTTCTCTCTGCCTGGAGCAGCATCCGGTTGGCGCCCGGCGAGAGCTGCCAGGCTGCCGCAGAGCACAGAGCCGTTTTCCTCCAAAAGCCGCGTCTGCGATCCGGTCTCCCCGCTGCCGCTAGGCACCAGGGCACAGACCCACCGCCGACACCTCCCCAGGCCCCTTCAGCGGTCCCTTAAATGGCCGAACTCCCTCGTCTTTGGTCACAAAACGAAGAGGCGGTGTGGGCCGGATGGGGTCATAAGAAAGCACGGACACGTTTGGCCCTAGACACAGAGAGAGGCTCTGGGTGTCCACGCCGTCACTTGGTCGCTCGGTCACTCGGTCATTTCCCGGGGCATGTCACACACGCACGGCATCCGAGGAGGCGGAAGAGCAGAGCCCCTGCGGAGAGAGGCCCCAGGGCCCCTCGGGCACAGTGTGCGGCGCACGGGAAAGGTGGTCCACGCAGAAGGGGAAGCGGAGCAGGGCGACAAGGGAAGGCGCTGTGAACACTGGGCCCCTGGAGTCGTCACGCACGGCGGGAGGACGCGGTTGGCAGAGGAAGGCAAAGAGACCATTCTGCGCATGCGCCAAGGCCCCCCGCTGTTCCGGGAATGAGGCTGCGGCCCCGGGAAGGGACCCGGCCATGTGTGGTGAGGACTCGGACTCCCAGTCAGCTGCTGGACGCCACTGGTCAGGGGTCAGGTCAGGGGTCCTCATGGGCCTCCATTCAGAAGGGGCAGCTCAGCAGGAAGGGTCGAAGGGGGGGATGAGGACAAGGTTGTGGAAGGGACAGAGGGCAGAACCAGGGCCTGCCCGAGGAAAGGGCTGGGAACCTGGCTCTTGGGTGTGGCTAACTTCTTAGCCTGTGCACACATCCGCTTTTCAGTTAAAATGTCAGACATTAATCAGGAAGGTTCGTGACCAGTGATGGACTAAGAAACCGGAGAGGGAGCAAGAAATTAGGAAATGGATTCAAAGTTCATGGTCAAGATGCTCAAGCCCGGGGCGGGAGATGGAACGAGAAACCTCGATGCAGGAGTTAGCAGAGCCCCTACGCACCCGCCCTGCCCTCAGACCCTGTCCTGTCCCCCAGGGAAACCGGAGCCCCCCCAGGGATCCCCCTGTGTGAGGAGGCAATGAGTGGTTTCCATGCATGAGATCCAGGTTTGGCGTGGCCGGGCTTGTGGGTGAGGGGAGGGCTCAGGGGTGCAAGAGCAGGGGCCAGGGTGCGGGCGGGGATCGTGGGGGAGGATGGAGGGGGGATACGGCGGATCTCCGGGGCCCAGAGATGCCAGCTAGCTCTCCTCCTCAGCTTCTCTCACAATTAAAAACTCCCTCCGGGGGCAAAGCCGTAATCCAGGGCCCGCTGAAGCTCCTCCATGGCAGAGTGAGTCCCGCTTCCTAAGTGTCCATTAATTACACCGCCAGTTCATTAAATTGCTGAGCGCCCCCGTCTCCACCCCAAGCCCAGATCTGCCCGTTATTTCCAGTTCTGCCACTGGGGCAGCCAAGGGCGTCTGCCTTCCCCCCGTACCCTGTCGTCTTCTGCCCCCCGCTCATCTCTGCTCCGCACTCGCAGCATTGTTGATATGACAGTCAACGTGTGTTCAGATCTGAAAGTGGCCACAAGCGTGCCCTCCACGTGTGGCTCGGTGTGGGGCAGGGGGCAGGCCACAAGATCCGACGGCCACGGTAAGAAGCAGGGAGCAGAGACTGAGGCAGGGAGGAGAGCATCCCCGAAGAATCGGAAAAGAAATCGGTGGACCCTTGAAAGAGCTTCCGGTCTGTCATGGAGCGAATTGTGTCCCGTCTAAAATTTGTGCTTTGAGGTCCTGACGCCCAGGAGCTCCGAGAGCAACCGCATTTGGAGACAGAGCTTCTAAAGAGGCAGTAACTAAGGTAGAATGAGGTGATCAGGGCGGATCCTAATCCGATATGACGGGTGTCCTTACAAGGAGAGGAGAGTTCGTGGCCCCGGGGCAGCTCAATCAGTTACGTGTCTACCTCTCGCTTTCGGCTCAGGTCCTGATCTCACGGCGGCGGAATCCAGCCTCTAGTTGGACTCTGTGCTGAGTGTGGAGCCTCCTAGGTCTCTCTCTTCCTCTCTTTCTGACTCTTCTCTTCTCATTCTCTAAACAAACAAACAAACAAACATTTAAGAAGAAAAAGAAGAGATTTGGACACAGACACGCACAGGGGTATGACCATGCGAGGACCCAGGGGAAGGCCACACACCAAGAGAAAAGGCATGGAAGGGATCCCCCCTGTTGACTTGTTAATCGCGGGCTCCTGACCTCCCGAATTGTGAGAAGCTAAATGTCTGTTGTTAATACATCGTCTGTGGGATTCACCATGGCAGCCCTCGTGGACAAATACATAGTCCCAGGCACTATCGGTCAGGACAGGACGAGGCCCCCCCACCAGGCTCTCCTCAACCCGAGGATGGCCCGACACTAGGGGTGGCACTGAGAGGAACCGACCAGGAAACTCCTGCTTCTTTCTGACCTTGTGGAAGCAGATGCTACCTGTAGAAATGTAGATTGTTCGAAAGCGTCAGGCTACAAGGCTGTGGCTCTCGGAGGCCACAGGAACTGGCCGGGGAGAAGGTGTCAGTCCTTCCCTGCAGGCCAGAGTCGCAGGTCAGGAGGGAGCAGGCACGCAGAGCCGTGGGCAGGCAGCCCCCCGCCAGTGGCCTCCCGTGGCTCGCGCCCGTGGCCACACGAGCCATCGATCCTGTCGGAGCAGCTGAAGCGGGAAGAGGCAAAACCACAGCCTGGTTTCCTGGTTGGTCCGCGACGTCTGGTGAATTGCAACTCACTCCGCCTTCTTTCCAGAAGCGCTGCTTCTCCTCCTTCCAGAGAGATTGATCCCTAATAAATGCGCCATCTCCCCAGGGCTTCCCAGCATGGGCTTCCAGGGACCCCAGACTCCAGAGGGAACGGAGCAGAAACCAGGTCCACGCAGGCCGCATGCCACGGTGCTCATGTTAAGCACTGGAGCAAACTCGAACATCATGATGCTATTAAGAAAACAAAGACCAACAGACCAGGAGGAGATGCCCCGTGCTGGGGGTTATGTACTCACATACTCTCCAGCCACGCAATCTCTCCAGCCACGCAGTCCCCAGCGGAGGGGGTCCTGGGGGAGCCCCGCTGATTGCAGGGCTGTGCTTGAACCTAAGGGCAGCGTGCTGGGGCCTCTGCACGTTCCCTGATGGCCTCGACCCAGTCAAGACTGGCCTGCTCTTTAACTGGCGCACTGGAAGGGAGAAAACCAAAAACGCAGAAAACGTTCGGCCTCGGGGTTACAGCTTGTGTGGACTGCGTTTGCCCATTCGAAGGAGGGCTTGCTTTAACCGGTCTGTCCCCTCAACCCACCTTCCCAGAGGCCCTGTTCCTATTCTGCCTCCTTTCCCATTTCCAGAACTGAAGTCACACACACACACACACACACACACGCACACACACGCACGCACACACGTGTGCACACACGCGATTTCCTGTGAATCCAAAAAACAGAAAAAAAAACAAAAACCTGGCAGATGCTGATTTTTCCGCTTAACTGCACATATTTTATAGTATTTCTCTGTGTTTTTCTCCCAAGACGCCCACCTGACCTCGCTCGCTCTCCAAATTCCCTCCATTGTGGCCAAATGTCACAGATCGTGTGAGGCGGTTTCAGCCCGTGAAAATATGCCATAAATGAGCGAGTCTGCCCTTCGCTCTTAACCCTTCCCTTCCCTAGGGCAGCAATCTCCTTTTCCTAAATGAAAAGCCCCTTCATTAGCAAAGTCTTTCTGAGGCAGAGCAGGGAGGGAACTGGAAGACCCCCTCTCTAAGAAGCTACATGAAAACAATCCGTTATTGGTTTGCATTTGCATACAGAAGTCGTGGCATTTCAACTAGTGTTTCACAGGCTGTGGAGAAAAACACCCAGCTGGGCCTCCCTCGGAAGGTGCAAAGACAAAGAACCTGCAGAAAACTGAGCCTGAATACCCACCTGAGAACAAAAAAAAAAAAAAAAAAATCTGTTACAGGAAAAAGAAAAAAGCAAGGAAAAGTTATCACAAACATTTAAACAATTCTTTCAGAAACCAGCTTAAGGGAAGGACAATTCTTCGGGTATCACGTGTACACACCGAGCTGTGATTTCACATTCGCGTCAAAATCGAATTTTTTTTCCAGGCTTTCAACAGTTTCTGAAAATATGAACAGTTTTCAGGTGTATGTAGTGCCGGCACAACAATAGACTGAGCTCCAACGTGACGAAAACAGTGTTTTATTCCTAAGACATTTCTCCCAGACATCTAAATAGATGTCCCAATTTTATGCTAACTTGGAAAGAATCTTATGTGACCAAAAGCTCCAAATCCAGGGAGCTCTTGGTCCCGAAAGGCGCAGGGGTGTCGCTGGAGGGGTAGGATTCGAATGTGGTTCTTAGGGAATTCGTAAATTTTCCAGGTTTCTCTAGCACCTGTCACTGCTTCCCTCTGGTTTGCTGTTTTAAGTCTGTGTTTCTAAAGGGGAAAACTGCTGCGAACAGGACAATTTTCCTTCTGAAGGTCCCCTCTTTGCTACTTTGTACAGGGACCGACTGCTGGCTCTAATCTCCTACCCACTGGGAACGCGCGGAACTCCCTGGAAAGTACAATGTGGACAACTCCCCAAATGCTCTAAGCATGTGAAAAATGAATGTGAAGTAACATAGAAGCTCTTGATCTCAAGGATTCCTGTCGGAACTTGGAGGCAGAGCAACGCGGGGGGAGACCCAGACGTGGGGGGCATGGAGATGAGTCGGTTCTGGGCAGCCATCAATCCCCAGCACAGGTTGTACAGCCCTTATCATGACTTTTGTGGGGACACTCCCGTTCTCCCTCTCTGGCTCTGCTGACATGCGGAGGCGATGGGGTGCCTGAATGTGAAGCTTGTTGCCAAGTGTGTTGTCTCGGTCATGTCCAGGCCAACGCACTCTAAGTGCTGCGGCGATATGGAAATGGTCCGATAGGTTGGCCGGAAAGACCGCATGGAACACGTGCACCTCGAACCTACAGAATGTTCTATCTGTTTGCCTTCTCCTGTTGGAAATATTTTATCATTTAGGATAAAACCCAGCTGCGGGGACGTGTTGCTTCGCCAATGCCTTAGGAACAGACATTCAAGCTCTTATGTCAAATCCCACCATTACGTCGACCGGGCCCTCGCCATGCCTCTACTTCTCCTTCCACCGTTGACTTTCCCAGCCTTTCCAGGAGGGCAGACCACTGGGAATGAATCCGATTCATTCTAATGTTTTTTTTTTTTTTAATTCTTTAAGAAATTATGATAAGAGATACGTAACACCAAATTCAGTCCTTCGACCACTGTTAGGGGTACAATTCCATGGCGTTAAGTACAGTCACACTGTTGGGTGTCTTATTGTTTCTAATATTGACTTCACAGTCATTTGTCGAGCCTGGCCGAAGACCAGCTTGGTAATAGCGAATGAAGGCATCGAGGGCCTTGACTTCTTGTAAGTTTGATGGGTCTTACATCCAGGGGCATTGGTTTCCTTCTCGGTAAGAAGACAAGCAGAGGGCACATGGCTAAGGGCGTGCTTTTAGAGAACACAGTCAGGGGGGCCCCCTCTGAGGAAGTGCCCTAGGTCTGGTGGAAAGGACCACCCCTGATGAGGTCTAGAGAGGAATTCTGTGAGCAAAAGAAACACACCAGAAATGACAGCTGGATGCTTTGAGTTGATAAAAAAACAGAAGTACTTGGTCTCCGCGAAGAACAAAGAGGAGGTCATTGAGCCAGAGCATAGGGAAACCTGAGGAGGTCAGGGGGATGGGGAGGAGTCCCATCATGCCATTGTTGGGAAGCCATGGGGGGGGGGCCAGGGAGGGTGTCGGGCAGGAGCTTCTGCGATATGCTTTACTCTAGGGACAGGTCACTCTGGGATGCAGGGTCCTGCGTGCAGGGTGAGCAGGCGGGGCTCAGGAGTGAAAGGAGAGAGGGTCCTCAAGGCTTCTCTGGAAGTCCTGGAGGAAACGTGGTGGTTGAATCAGGCTGATGGTGGCCGAGATAGCAATGCTGGTAGAGACAGAAGAGTACTGGCTGGGTCTTGCCTTGGCAACTATGTGACAAAACCAGGATGCCTTCTGGGTTTTAAGCCTGCACAGTGGAATAAGTAAGTGACGGTGCGTTTACTAGGTGGGGGGAGAGTGACAGAGGAGAACTGTTTTTTTATAGGGAGGGAGGCAAGTGTCAAGGGTTGTGTTGGGGAAAGGTGGGGTTGGCAGGTAGACCGGAGAGTCCAGGGCTCCGTGGAGGAGTGGGGCGGGGTCTACACGCATGGGAGCCACTGGAGCAGAGAATGCGTCCAAAAGTACGGGGTGATGAGACATCTTAGGAAAAGAATCAGTGCCTATTTTTAAAGGGAACAGAATCTTGGCCTCTGACCCTGGATAAGTCCCTACTCTGTTTTCCATCTGAAGAGCAAGAAGGTTGTCCCTGGATGATGCCAAGGCTCCTTTCCAGCTGCAACATTCACAACTTCCTTTAATCTCTTTCCAAGGGCCTTGTTCTTCGCACACAAAGATGCCTCTGAGCCGCCCACTGAGTGATGGCCCCTGGATGGAAGGCGGTCATCTAGAAGGCCACCATCACTCTTGAAATTTCCTACTGACAGAGTTCACCAAGTGGCGAGAGGAGAAAGCCAGTTTTCTTGTTGATAAGATGCTTCTGTCTTGTTCTTGATGAATATCGTGGTGGTGGTTGGCCCCAGCAAGGAGGAATTAGGGGCGGAGGAGAAGGGGAAGTTGAGCAAGGCTGGGTCAGAAAGTATCACTTCTCCCAGCGTTCTCAGGGGCATAAGATCCAGGTCATCACAGCCTCCCTCTGAAACTCCCCTCTGCCTCCTCCATCACCCACTCTTCCTCAACCTTTCTTGAGTCCTCAGGGACTATTAACAGTGAACCAGTAAGATAAGCAGGGAGCAAGTTGGAAGAAGATCAATCTCAGAGTTTACTAAAAATCAGCTATTGCAGAATATTTTTTAACTCCTCGGGGAATACACTTCCAACAACCATATAAATCCCCTTGGCCTCTGGCTCTGAGCAAGCATACCACGGATTCGAAGACGAGCTTGGCTTTGAGCCAGCCAGCCTTTCTCGTGGCCGGTGCATTGCCATCACACTGACAAGGGTTCAATCGACAGGAGACTTAGAAAACTGGAAAGACGCAAAGCGCTCCCAGAACCTAAGTGGTTTTTTACAAAAGAACATTTCCTTCGGTATTGCCCGATGTGGCTTAAATTGACAAGAAGACACGCGTGCGTGAGGACGGGAAGGAGGAGTCACGCAGAGGAGGCTTCCAGTCCCAGGTTGGACCCTTCCAGTTGTGTAGCCGTGAGCAAGCTCCTTGATCTCCCGAAGCCCGTTTGCTTATCTATAAAATGGGGGTAAGGTCTCAGGGCTCTCGTGACGATGACTGCTCCCGTCACTCTGAGTGAGTCTCGATATTATTATTTTCAGGGGAGGTTGGAGCCTTCAGAATTCCTGCCTTCCCAATGGTCAGTTTACTCGCAGAACACAATCATGGGGTTTTCAAAAGTTTCCTTACAATTAACATTTTTCCAAGAACAATGCCGGGTAGTGGGGAAGCGACTGCTAGCAGCAGAAAAAGGCAGCTCACATTAGAACACAACACTACCTAGCATAACAGCACAGCTTTCGTTCAGAGGGGCGTGAGGTGCTTCTCATGTTGGAGCAGGAGCCAACCACGTGAGACCCCACCACGCTTTAGGTGGAGTTCCATGGTGAACAGATAGGCCTGCAGGAAAACATGGCAGTTGGTTGGCCTGGGCTCAGTGGCCCTAGAGTCATGCCCGGGTCATGACCAGGACTGAGCCTTGACAGCTACCAGTCCTTGAAGCCAAGAAAACCAAGCGGCACCAAGACTCCCCACTACTGTGCAAATCATTCAAAGTCCTTGCCTCGGCACTGCCCTCACCCACCCCGCGTGGGGCCGCAGGCTTCGGTTCTGTGCGGCACAGCCTGATTCTTACTCCTGGTGAAGTCCCCCCGGGGCCTCATTCGCCAGGAGAGCAAGTGCTGGTGCCTGCTTTGTGCAACGTGGCTCTCACAGCCAATTCGGGCTCTGTGGTTTATCAAAAGTACCAACGAAGCCTTCAGACGGGATAACTGAAGAACGCAGAGAGGCTCCTGAAGAGCAGAGAGGGCGCTGGTCTTGTGGACCCCCATAGGCACGCAGGGGAACAGACTTTGGAAGTGGGAAGAAGGGCGACGTAAGAAGGCACAGCCCAAGCTGGTCGGTACTCCAGCTGCATGGACCATGCTGGGAGGTGGGCACGGTTGCTTCACCTGTGCCGAGTGTGGCTTCACATCCTGCCAACTATCAGTTCTTCCTATGTGCTGTTCCAGGTGTCAGGGACAGAGTGGAGAACATGGCAGACCAGGCTTTCCATGGGGAGCTTGGTGGCCGGGGAAAGCCCAGAGGCATATGGCAACTGAAAAAGGGCATCGACAAAGAGTCTGCAGGACCTGAGTGTGGAGATGACCATCAGGCCAGAAACGGGCTCTGCTCCCATTGTGCGGGGAGACCCTCTGTGCGCCTGGGCGTCTAGCGGAGTCTGGTGCTCTGTGGGACGGGGGACAGGGGTGGTGGGGACAGTTTGGCTTTTCGAGAAATAAGAGGAAGACCAACAAGGTGGGACTGTGAGGGGTGTGAGATGGGAGGGGCGGGCTGGGAGGTGTTTGCTGTCACTCTAAGTCTGGTGGAAACTATGGATTGATCCGGCAAGGCTTGTACTGCCAATGGAGAGTGGGTGGTGGGGGGACAGCAGCTGCGGTCCACACAGGAAGCCACTGTGGCCAAGCCTGAGAGAGAACCAGGACTGGCAGCATCAAGGAGACAATGTGGGAGGAAGGAGAAAGGAGGAGGGCAGAAGAAGGACCCTTCTTGAGGCCGCGCAAGCCCCCGGGCCACCCTGGCCCTGCCTCCGGGCTTCGCAAGCACCTTCGATTAGGTAATTGTGGTTGCTTCATTAGCACCTCATGAGGGGCTTGTCTGATGGTGCTGATGGGGTTGTTCAGAGCCTCCTAATTACCGAGCAAGGGGGGTGGGCACACCGTGTTGGGAATCTTAATCTAGGACAGTGTTTTTGTGAGGTTCAGGAAGTTCTCCGGGAGGGTCATTAACTCTATTGGGCCACAAGGGACTGTTCCGCTTCCTTAGGGAACCGTCCACAGAACCAGGCTCTGGCTGAGGGCAAATGAGCTCGTTTCGGTTTCTGCTTATCCTGGAGAAGTGATAGCTTGATTTCCTGCAGGATCAGTGAACGTTAAACTCTAACCTGTTCTAGAGTTTTCAATTTTGAATTCCACTATCACGCTCTTCTAAAGAGAAGTGGGATGATAGCCCGTCACACGCCTTCAAAACACCTCCTAGTATTTTTAAGGATGGTTTCCATTCACCTCGTCAGGCAAATCGCCGAGCTAAAATAATAGTCCTCAATTGAAGACACTCTTTGGTGTTACTATTGGACGTTTTCTTGTTGCAATTTAATTAAAGTCATGTTGCAATATTGTGTCTTAACCAAATGTCGATTTTACAAAAAAAAATTAACCTCCATAGTCTTTTGTCAGTTCACGTAAGAGAAAAAGAATTCACTCTGTACAACACACGAAAAAAAATCAAGCTGAGACATTTCTCTACTTTCCACTCATAACAACTCTTCCAGAATGGAAGCTTTTGCAGAAAATTTTAGAATGATTTATTCTTAAAGTGTCATAATTATGCGTAAAAGTCTCCATTATGTCGTGTCATCTGAGCACTTCCTGAACATTGAAGCCTTCAATAATTAATTTTAATATGAAATTTGGCTGCCGCTGCACGTTTTAAACAACAGCTAACTAGAATAGTTAGGTTAAAATATATCAATAACTTGGACGGTGTTTATTTCTTGCGGGGCGTAAAAATATTTTCCGTGTCTCTTTTTGTGAGTGCAGAGTACGTGACGGGAGAGTTTTTGTTTCCATATAGAGTAGATTTAGAGAAGTTGATGTTGCCAATATTGCTGGCCTGTGACATCTTGGGTTTAAAGAACTATAAAAAGACAGATCAAGCAAAAAATCTCTCCCCACATCAAAAACGCAGAACGACGTTCAAGTTCCAACAAGAACAAAAAAAGATTTCCGTTCATGTACCACGCACAAGCTGCCACTCTCCAAGATTTCCAAGAGCTCCAGATAAATCATCACGGACTTGTTGGAAGTCGCGTATATTGATTAAAACATCAAGCAGTTACACACAAACCAATAATGAATTACTTCATGCCGGAAGATAAAACTTTGTGATATTTAAAATTACAGACTTGAAAGTAAGTAAAATTACCCCTAATTATGCAGAAGGGAGCAACACCTTAGCAGTAAACAAGATAAGCACCTCAAACAGCGCTAATAATTTTAATTAACATTTCCTAGTTTCTTTTCACCTCTTTTCAAGGTCACCTCCTCCCTCTTGGAGGAAAGGCATGCAGCTGCCGAGGCGATAGGAACTTCCCTCCGAGTCTTTACTGTGAGGAGAGAGACACAAGGAAATTTTACAGCTCCGTTTTTTAAAAATAAGTAATTGTGCACCAAGGTAAATATTGAATCATAGCAGCCCGTTAGCAATGATTTAAAAATGAATTGCAAGTCTAATTTTCCAACCTTGTTAAGATCGTAACTTGTCTTTGCGAAGTCCCTCGATTTGAATTATGAAATACGCCTGAACTGTTGAATATTCAGATTATAATCCAAGTCTGGGAGAGTTTAGCTATCAATGCCGCAAATGAGCCTCATGCATAACACAGCCTATCTACATAGTGTTTGTATTCTCTGTTGAGTACCGATTAATACATTCATTTGTTCAAGATTTATGATTTTGCTAAACTGTTTTCTCTCTTTTGTAAATTAAGAAACCAGTAAGAATGGGGCTTTGTTATATCAATGGGTTTGTTCCATGCCACAAATTTAATGTACGGGGTCACTCAGAATATAATGTGTAGTGAAAGAATCTCATTAGGCTAAAATGAATGTAAAATGTGTCAATTTGATCCAAATGAGAACTGTAGTAAAACCATGTTTGATGTTCACGTGCAATAAATCTTTAACATTTGTCTGTAAAGTATTAGAGAACCCACAGGGAAATCTGTGTTTGTGATAGCAGCACTTTCCCGTGATTTTCCTCTATTATTCTTTGTTGGCATTTAGCATATGGAAGAGAAAGTCAGAATCTAAGATGGGGGTTATTAACTATGATTCCAAAGTAAATAGAAAACGCACCTTGCACTCGCTCCGGCACTCCAGAAAAACTAGGAGTCGTTTCACAAAATAAGGAAAGCAAACCTTTGAAGACACCTTCATTGTGCATTTTGAGAGATGCTATAAACAGTCCTTCAGTTTCAATCTTCGGAAACAGCGCCCGCTTTGATCTATGTTTGCCTCGAGTGTCTTTTGGTTTTAGATTTGATTTGGGGAAGATTTTAATGTTTTCGTTTTATGTTGCATATGTGATGACCATTATCTTTCCAATTCATTTTTATTTTGATATATTCATATTGTTAATTACTGTTGTATTTCAATTTTCTCCCTAGTATTTTTGTTCCTTCATAATGGCTTTATGGTTCACTGGACCGAAATGAGTAAAATGAAAGATTTCCAAGATTTCTTCTGGGAGTAATTTACAAAAGACCACCATTTTTTAATTGCCCCCGATGTTTGGTTCTGGATATCTGCTTCAGAAAGAAATCAATCTCCGTCTTTTAGGTGCCATACTGAGCACATCATCATCTCTTTTAGAAAACTTGATAATTAAACCTTTTTTCCCCCTTAAATTACTTAAACGCTTTCCTTCTCAGTCTGATTCCTCTGGCAGCTTCGAGCACAATAGCGCACATAATATCTCTGTTTACAGGGATGCAAAGCTTTTTTTTTGCAGACACTTGTTTTGCTCTTTAATGTAGGGGAAAATAATAATTATCAGTGTGACGTCAAAAATAATTAAGGGGAATAGCAACGTTTACCCAATAGGAGAATTCTTCCTGCGCAAAAATGGAAGAGGATTAATCTCCCAATATTACTGTCGTTAAAATCATCTGCGGAATCCCAAGTATAAGAAAAGGTTAACAACTGATACGTCTTCAGTAAGAAACAGCTTATTTAAAAAATTTTTAATGTTTATTTTTGAGAGAGAGAGAGAGAGAGAGTATGCACAGGAGATGGTCAGAGAGAAAGGGAGACACAGAATCCAAAGCAGGCTCCAGGCTCCGGGGTGTCAGCACAGAGCCCGACGCGGGGCTCGAACTCACTAGCTGTGAGATCGTGACCTGAGCCGAAGTCGGCCGCTTAATTGACTGAGCCCCCCAGGCATCCGATAAACAGCTTATTTTAAAAAGATTGTATGTTAACGATCCCATAGCATCACTGATAAGATCAGCGGAGCATCCAGTCAAGAAGCAATTTCCTGTGAGGCATCTTGCTAAGATTCTCTTAGAAGGCAACGTTCCCCGTCCTCAGTAACTGGACAGGCGCTGCCAGGAAATATGCTGATTTCCACGTCAAATTAGCACGTGGACGGAGAGGGGGCTCGCCCTCCTTACCTTTACTTCGAAGGCATCCTTACCAATGCCGATTTGGCACAGAAAATTGTCGCAGTGAGACATCTCCTGTAACTATTTTCTGTACTGTGTAGTCTCCCAGTTGTAAGGGTCCTGGTAACTGATGACCAGTATCCTTGTTTTCTTTTGTAAAACGCTATGCTTCAAGTTCGGGCTGATTAAAAATGCTACAAATGTTACAAGAACATTGAGAGTAAACTATTATACTCATGTCCGCACCAGCTACTGAGTTACGGCTCGTGCCCAGGCTTCAGGGCAGGTTTCTGCAGTCTAAACCGAGCAGTGATTCTGTATGCGGCGATTCCGTTTCTCCCTTTCACTTGATATCCCAAGGACTGGTCCATATTTTCCATCGGAGTTTAGAATATATGACATGACACTTTGGGGCAGATTTATTTGCCTAATTATGCTCGGCTTTGATTAATATTAAAACCAGTTGCCATCGCCTGAGTGTACAGGGTGTTGGAAAGAGGCCCAGGAACACACGAGGAGTCAAAGGGCAGGCAACCTGATATTTTACTGTGGATAATTCAGATACAGGATCGGGAGTGGAGCCTAGTGAATTCTGTTCAAGGATCATACTTCTAGAAACAAGTTCCAGAGGAAGGAAGGCTGGTCCAGACTCTCACCCAGGGGCAGCCTCCATATGGCCATGATACACAAGCTTCCACAGTCAGAGGGACATTCAAGGTCAAATCTGAAGCCTCTGGGCTCGCGTTTGGTGGGCACCCAGCAGGGCTCTGGGAGCCCCCGCACAGTGTTGCATTTGTAATTTGGAGGACCGCGAACATGATATAAGCTCTTGACTCCCCCACTCCCAAAATGTGGCAGATTTTGCTTTCTAGTTTTATTTTAACTTGTGTGTATATCCAGGCTTGAATTAGAAACAACCTACATGAAGGTAAGGGGGGCGGAGGAGGGCACAGCCTCTCCCTTGGGTCCATTTCACTGTCCTGGAAAAGACGTAATGTCCCAGACATAGTGTCCTTCAATGTCTTGTCCCCATGTCCCCACACCCATGGCTTCCTTCCAATTTCCCCAGCCAACTAGAGCCCCTAGTCCGGGGCCTCGTCCATATCATTCCCAGCACCCCTTCCCAACCATCTCCCCTACTCGTGCTGCCTGATTAGTCTTTCTACTGAACACGTTACTCGTCCGTTTGGACTGGAATTCAGAGTGACGAGGCATAGGTTCCTTAGCGATGTTCAAGGACCTCCATGGCCCAAGCGCATTCTCTTCTTGATCAGCCGCCCTTCTCCCTTATGTGCACTCTGGATTCTAGGCAACGTGCAGACGTAGAAGAAAAGACCCGGGAATGAATTCCCCACCTACCCCTGACCAGCTCTCATGAATTTGGGTGCCTGAAGTCGCCCACACTTCCATCCATTTGTGCCTCTATAAAATCATGCCGAAAATAGTTCCTGCCTCAGAGGGCTATTGTGAACATCAGCAAGGTAAAATATGTAAAGTTTGAGGCAGTGCTTGGTACACAGTAGGTGCTCAATAAAAGTTACATTCTGTTTTCAATACTGACAGTCTCCTAACTGTCTGTGCTGATCTCACGGAAGTCACTTAGCCTCGTCAAGTTAGAGAATGCTCTTCCCCCACCCTCGCTTACCTGTCAAAATCCTCGCCACCCTTCAGGACTTATCTATTAAGTATCCCACACTTCGCTTTGTCACTGTCCGACTGGGGCCCTCTCTCAGTCACCTCTGAATCTCCAGGGCCAACCGGAACAGAGCGTACACTCAACAAATTAGAGTTAAATGAATAAACGAGCCGAAATGTAACCTCCTCCAAGGAACCGTTCCAACCCCTCCCGTCCAAAAGCACTCTTGCCTTCCTCTGAGCTTGGACAGACCATTTTTCTGCACCTTTAAGGTGGTGTCTAATACTTACGGGTCTTATAATTGGGGAGATGAGCTATACACAAACACAGCCATAATGTATTGAGCTCCTTGGGGGCAAAGGCTGTCTCAGCTGCTATGATGGAAACATCCATGACATTCATGGCAGACCCTAAAGGATTATTTTGATGGAAGGTGTTCCTTGCTCCATGTAATAGTTCCAATTTAGCCAAGTGCTCTATCAAGCAAGTTTCCGATTCTCTCATTGACTTAATTATAGATACATAAAATTTGGCACAGATTACATGAGTGACTATTTAACCCCTAGATCCCCAGATAAATTGTTGACATCGTTTTGGAAATAATCCCCAGAACTTGAGTTATTTTTTTTTCTCCCCCCTAGCACAAAGTTTAGAGCGTTTTTTTTTTTTTACGAGCTCCCCTCCCCCACATTGTTCCAACCCTTACACTTGCAGGTCTCTCTCCAGACATCTTTGCCCAGTAATAATTACGGTGTGTTCCCAACCTAACTGATGGCTGGTGTTCTCATTAAGGACCATTACCCTGAAAAGGGTGTTTATTGAACCTGGCAGAGTGCTGATATTTGTTAGACCCTGTCATATGGTTGATGGCGTTTAGTCAGAACTCATTCGGAAACAGGAGTGAGCCGTTCAAACTGGCAGTGGCAGCAGGGACGCGGAGGTGGGCTCAAGATGGCAGCACGTCTCTCCATGGCGCCCGCAGGCCAGGAAGGCTGTTCCGCCAGGCGGCTTGACTCCTCCACTCCCACCGCTCTGAATTCTGTTAAACGGATTTTTGTTGAGTGAGAGATACTCATACCGAGTCCATAGAAATTAGAGAAACCACGATACGTTTGATTTCCACAACCACTTTTGTCCTATACACGCCATACCAGGATTATTTTAGAAGGATTGTGACTAATTAGAGAATTGATACCATTGGGGAGAAGTATGTTTTCAGATAAACCAGTAATTTCGTTCTTTATATAATTACAAAGGATTGGGCTCACTGAGAGATGGAAGAATTCATTATCTTCTGGGGAGATATTACAAAGATAGAGATTTTTGTGTAAATACCTCAAATTGCCATACGTGTTAGTCATTGTATTTCTTAAAAATACGCATGCCATAGAAAGTGCAATGTTGGGGTGTCAACATACAAAGACAAGAGCTAGAGTCTGGATCAATACTCTGGAGTTTGAGCCTGGCCTCCTCGCTTCTCCCAGCTGCAGGAGAACTCAACGCTCCCAAGCTGCTATCTTCTTTTTGGTAAAATTCATCAACTCCAGTGATTTTAAAACACGTTGGAAATGCTGGATATGCTGAGGTAAGACTAAGCAAATGAAATAAGATTTCATTCCTTAGAGGTAGTCACAGTCTGGTGGAGGGTGGGATAGTGTATTTCTGTAAACATTTCTTGACGTATAGCATTCTACAAATAGGTGTAGAGATCGGGACTTACAGAAACACAAAAGCTGAAAGACCTAATTCTTCCCAAAAGGAATGGACTCAAAGTCAAGACAATGGCTACCATTGATGGTTGATTTCTCTTGAGGGCTTACTGTCAGACCTCTGTACTGATTGTATACTGACACTGTATCATGTAATTGGCTGAAACAGCCTCCAGAGAAGAACCAAAGCATCCATGTATCTGTTCATCTATTTACACCACAAACATCCTGGGTGTGGGACACTGCGGGTTCTGGGATTACAGTAGGAGACAAAGACAGTCATCATTGTTTTTTGATCATCAAAAACATGTTTTTCAAGTGATTACATAGTTACTCAAATAGTCACTCAAACAGAGTCCAAAGGCTCTGTTTGGGGCATGCTGACACCTGGTACAGAGACAGTGAGAGAGACTTCATCCCACCAGGGCAACCGGCAGTGAGGCTAAGAGTTAAGGGAAGGGAGGAGAGGGCCAGTCCTAGCTGAGAGGGAAGGAGAAACCAGGGCCGAGAAGAGCAGGTGTGAGGGCCGGAAAGAAGCCAGGAGGCTGGGAGCTGAGACTGGAGAGTGGGGCAAGGTTAGGAGGGAAGGTTGGTGGGCCTCGCAGGGCCTTGCAGTCACGCGAGGGCGTTCTGTCTCTGTGCTGACAGCTACAGAAAGCACAGAGACGGATCCAATTTGAGTTCTGACTGTGGCGTGGTGGAGAGATGGCCAAGGGTCAGCAAGGACACTGACTCACCAGACAGGAGGCCGCCGCCTTGGTCTGTTGGTGGTGTGGGCTTTGAGGCATGTCGATGGCCTCATGGTACCTAGGAGCTCTTCTGCCTGTCCACCTGGGATTTCTCTAGGCTGCAGGTGATACAAGGCTATCTAGGTCATAGATCTGCTCAACAGAATAGGGTCGGGCCCTGTTTTTCTCATGAAGCAAGAAGTTGGAGACCATCCCAGCATGGATATGGTGGCTGTAGGATCCAGCCTTCTCCCCTCTGCTCTGCAACCCTTGGCAAGGCCCTGTATTCCTTCAGGCACTCATGGCTCCCTGAGGGTGCCCCAGTGTAAACCTCCTCACATTCCAGAAAAGAAGATAGAATCAGCAGAAGGAACGGAAAGCAGGCATTTCCCAGACACCCCTACTCACCAACTCTTGGGTCTCTTTGACCAGAATTGTGTTGCATGACTACCTTGGTCAACTTGAGATGAAGTTTATTTTTTATTTTGTTGTTGTTTTTTTGGCTAGAAACACTGATGCCTGAAATAAAATCAGATATTTTTAATTAGTAAATTAGAAAGGGAGAGTGGATATTGGGTAGGCAATGAACAATTCCACCACACTTCCCTTCCCTCCTAGTCACTACATTGTATTGTATTGATGGTATTTATTACTACCTGGCTATAGACCTATTTGTTGCCTTTTTTTACCCCATGTAAACTCCAGGAGGTGGAGGGCTTCTTGTCTTGTTCACCACTGATTCCCAAGAGGAGAGCCTAGCACATAATTGTGTCTAATAAATACCTGTTGGATGAATGCATGAAAGGCAAATCCTTGCAGAGTTGGTGACGGATGGGAACAGGGGGAGGGGGACCTGGAGAGAGAAGCTCCAAATGACTCCTGTTCCCGCATGCTCCCAGGAGCAGGTGGTGGAACCATTCACGGGGCAAGGGAGCCTGCAAGAGGGCAGTTCAGGGGTGAGCTGGGCTGGCTTGTGGGTGCCAGAGGGAGCTCCAAACAGGCAGCTGGCTCAACAGATGTAGGACTCAGAGGAGAAGTCTGGCTAAGGACGCACCTTTGAAACTCATCCAAGACTAGGTGGGAACCAAAGCCAAGGCTGTGGATGAGATTACTGGGGGAGAAAACATACAAGGGAATGGCCATTCCGTCATTGGCAATGTAGGTTAGAGGGGAGAGGCGTGAGAGACGAGCCGAAAATGCTGGAAGAGCTCAGCTCCAGGTGTCTTTCTCCCCCGAGGAAGGCACCAGGATGAAACGAGGCCCTGTATTCAGTCATCGACTCACTCAATGAATATTTATTGGTGTTTACTATATGCCAAGCACTGATTCTGGCCATGAGATATGAACATGATTAAGACAGTGCCCCAAAGTACCTGGCTGCACCACTGGGGAGACCGGAATGTGAAGAAAATGCCGTAATTCGATGCAGCAAGTGAAATGAGTGAGGTAGGCACACAGTCATCGAAGCCAGAGAGAGGGGTGGGTGGGTGTCGGCATGGCATTGTAGCTGCTGTAAACGATGCCCAAGGGTGAGCCAGGTGGCCGGGTATGGATAAAAGATACATCAGCTCTAAGAGACGGCACAGAAGGTGCATGGTTTGTTCAAAGCTCTTTGAGCTATGCAGCGTTATTGAAGGCAGTACATGGCCAAAGATGAGGGTGGAGAATAGACAGAGAGCATCAGTGTGGAGGGCAGCCTCGAGGGCAAGCTGCATGGGAGGAGAATGCTCCAGAGTTCTGGCAGTGGTCTGGGCTGGACTAGTCCAGTTCTGGTTCAGAAAATAGATTTTTACCGGGCATGGAGCTAAAGGAGGTTGGGTCATAGGCAAGGCTGGAAGTCAAGCGTGATTCTCAGACTTCTACCTTGGAGGACAGGCACACGGTGATGCCACCAACCACCCAGGGGCAGAATCAGGAGGGAGAAGGAGGAAGTGACCTCTGGATGAATTACCTACCTACAGGATACTGTACTAAGCGGACTTTGTGGACTAATAGTATCTGTCATAAAAAAGAAAGAAACAGACGCTGGGATGTCTCCCAAGTTTCTGCCTTTGGTGGCCAAGGGGACTGAGGTGTCCGGAGCGGAGAGGAAGAGGAGTCTATGTGGAGCCGGAAGTCCCAAGTCTTGTTTGTATGGGATCCTCACTGGAGGGTCTGCCTAAGGACCACAGTGTGGGGTCTGGAGCTTGAGGAGCAGAGGGTTTTGAGGCTTGAGGAACTGATCCCTGATGAAGCCAAGGGAAAGGTCAGCTCACCAGTGGAAGGAGGAGGGTTAGAGCCTAAGGGGTCCTAAATGCGGGGCTGGGAAAGGGCTGTGTGGGGGTCAAATGATACGCAGGGACCAAAGAAACACAAGGAATTGTGTCATGATACCTAAGGACGTTCAAAATATTATGAGTCAATAGTATCATGCTAAGATGACGCATAAGCTAAAATCATGAATGGCTACAAGTTTACAAACAATATAAACCTCAAATAGGAGACCCATATGTGTATTCATGTCATACATTTACGTGTTTTGTATATTTATACGTCCATATATATGTGTCGTAACATCCACCACCACCCTGATAGGACAGGAGGAAAAGTCAGATGTGCACCAGAAATGCTGGCTTCCGAGTCGCTAAGCAAGTAGGTCATTGGGACGCGTGATGGGAGAGAAACAACACGGACACGGGGGCCGTCCTCTGAAAACCTCCTTCCCGCGCACCTGATGGAGTCCTCCGAACACCCAGAGGAAAGTGTGAAATTCACCGCATGCACAGGCTTGTGCCCACGTTGAGTACACCGCAGTCCTTTCAACTGAGCGAAGCCGGTTTCCCTGAATCGCCCCAAAACCCACAGCAATTCTATGGCGGTGACGCAGAGCCTAGGATTTTGACTCCCCAAACCGGCTTTAAAAGTCTGAAATCGGTGTGTTTCCGTAAGATGGTGGGGGACTTCAGGCTCAAGGTGGGGGACCTCACGGAGGATGGCTCTGTCCCCGAGTGGACAGAGGCGCCTGACTCTCGAAGGCTGCTCTTTGAGGCAGTGGGTTCTGGGACTTGAGGATCTTTCACAGACGAGAGGAAGGACCCCTTTCCAAGCGACTAACTCCTCTTCCAGCAGTTTCTTTATCTGAAATAATAACAATGTGGCTAGAGGCCATGCCTGCCCCCCAGGTGTCACACTGCGGTTCTGAATCAATCAGTCACGAGGGCGCGTGCCTAGGGCAGGATCCCAGCAAGCCTAAGGTATGTTTCTCCCAAAGCCCTAGGAGAGAGGGGCTGTGAAAAAACCAATCGAGGAGAGAGAGAGTAACAGGAAAGATGGGCTGCTCCATGCCAGAGAGTAAACCCAGGCTTTCCCCGTTCGTCTGCCACAAAGGAAGCCTCTTGCAGCCCTGAACATCCCCCCCGACAGGACCAGTGTCTGGCTCCCCGATGGCCTCGGGTGATCCCTGGAACTTCCTGCCCAAGGCTTCATGAGGTCCGCCTGACAAACAGGGGGCGTTTTCTCAAGGGGGCGCCAACCGCCCTTCGCTCCAACTTGGCTCGCACGGTTACTGAGTCCACGTGGACCCCAGCGGGTGCCTTTGCTCCCAGCCAAGCGCATCGTCTCTTCATTCATCTATGTCATGCTTTTGCTTTACAGTTTACCTGCACGTCTCGGCTCCCGCACGCTCTGCTCCGGCCGCGCCCTGGGCGCCTAGGCAGCCCGGACGGAGTGTCCTGGGCCCATGCGAGGAGCCCCCACGGGATGGGGACCTGGGCCCGCACGTGCGCGCCGCTCCGGGGAACACGGGCAGTGCCAGAGTCGTTTCGGCTCTGCCACTAATTTGTATTCCTTTGTATCCGCGTCAGGGCTTCCGTCGTGAAGGCACGAAGGGACGCCCCGGCCCCGCCCTGCAGCTGCCGCCCGGCGCGGTGACACATGCTGTCCTTCGCCAGCTGGCCACGCAGCATCGCGAGCGGCGCCTTCTCGCTGGGCGCGGGATTCACCCCCAGGAGGCGCGCCAGGCTCTCCGCGGTGAGAGCTGCTAGAACTCCGTTCTTTCTCTCAACTAGTTAACACGGAACAAACTAAATAGCTCCAGTGTAATTATAACCCGCGTCGGTGGGTGTGAAGGCTTGTAAGATGCAAGTGATTTCACTGGCCCGACCTCTGTTTCTACTGCCCCGGGCAGCCCTGCCACCCCAGCGGCGCTGAGCTCCGGGCGGCTGCCTCTGCGCAGGAGGGTCGACGCGGGCTGCTGGGTGTGGGGAGCACTTAGACTGGGGGTCGTGCGCGCCCAGGCTGGGGGGCTCGGCTCCGTCTGACGTCCGATTTCCCACTTTGCGGACAGGCCTCTGGAGTCTTCTCCATTCATTCTTCATGCTCCTTCTCTCCACCCACGCCTGTCTGGTTTCCAAGCTCCAAGACTTGCCTTTGTTGAGGTCACTGAGGACGTGTGGTTCCCAAGGGCGCGCGCGCTCTTGAACTCCGAGTCCTTGACTTCTCAGCAGAACCTCCTGTGGGTGAAACGTCCCTCTGCCCTGCTCGGGGGACACCAGACACGCCTCCTCACCGGCTGCCCCCTTGATCCCCCAAGAGCTCCTGTGGGTTCAGCCCGTGCCCCCTCTCTTCCCAGCTCGCAACACCCTAGGGGCATTTCGGGGCCGTGGCTCTAGAGGCCACAGAGTCCCAGCCCGAGCTGCCGTTTGGAAGGTGAGACGCACACAGTCAAATGCTGCCCAATCTATTTCCCCTTAATCTCAAAACTCAAATGTCCCAAACGGAGCTCTACTTTTCCACCAGAATCTGTTTCTCCCACCGTGTCCCCTTCCTCCATGTGGCCCTCCAGCCGCAAATCAGGAATCCGGACCGTCTCTCTCCTCTGCTGACTTCCCTCCAGCGAACGAGTGCCAGGGGACCAGTCCTGCGAAGACTCACCCCTGCTGCTTGTCACCTGCAGGGCGCAGGCAGCCTCCTTTACAGCCTCCAGGTCCGTCTGTCTGTCCCTCCTCATCTCCTGTCTGCACGGGGTGTTCCCACGCAGGAGTGAAAAATGCCGTCTGCATCTCGATGTGCCGTGACTTCCAACACCAGGACTGCACGGCACGACACGTCCGCGGTCCTCAGCCTGGTGCGCAAGGTCGCCCGGGTTGCCCCGTCCGTGTCTGACTTGTCCCCCATCAGCCCCCTCCTTAGCTACTTGGTAAATAGGGTGAGTGTCTCACCAGCCCCACTGCCTTCTGCGGGCTCGGCTCCGGCCACTGGGCAGTCCTGCGGACGTCTTCCGTTTGCCCAGCACACTGTCCCCAGCAGAATCCTCAGCCCGGAGCACGCCCGTGTGCACACACACGCCCTCACACACAGACACACACAGTCGTCCCTCCCAGCCCTGCCCGTCTCTCAGTGCACAGCTGACACGTGGCTCCCGAGGGAGGGTCCGCCAGCCCCCCTGGGCGGGCCAGCCATGGCTTCCTGTCCCCGCTCCCTGCTTCTGTCCCCACGGCACTCCTCAGCTCCGGTGCCACCACTCACCACGGGCTCCCTGAGGCTGAGGCTGACTTGACATCGTTCCGGATGAGAGCCTCAGGAAGGAGCGTTCAGGTCTGTCGCACACATGAAGGGACTGACGGCGCCCGATGGCGTGGGGCCACGGAACCCACAGATGCTCCACTAAATTACCTCTGGATGTCCCGCGACTGGGAGTCGCTGAACGGCCAACAGTAAGAAAATGAGTCAATCATAACACACCCGTAGGACAGAAAAATAACTGGCGGTCGGGCACTTTTCCCAGAGAATCTTTAGTGATCTGGGAAAATGATCACAACAGGCCTCGAGGGAAAAGAAAAATAAGGACCCGAACATATACCGCCCAGCACTTATTAAAAGAAATGTAAACAAAGAGCTTAATTTGATAAATACATATTGCGACATATTGATAGATAATATATAAAATGGTATGCCGTGGGTACGAGGTACCTGAATATCAAAGGCAAGGATCAAATATGATTTTTTATTGCATCATTGTCATGATCAGAAGGAAACACTAAAAATGTAGAGAAAGCAAATACTTAACAAAAGAAAACCCTAGTCTACACCTTTTGCTTTTTAATTCCAGAGCACTGATACAGTAATGTTCTGTGGCCCCGTCATCCCTCAGCGTCCTCCTGTACCCCACGGCCGGCCCCACCCGCCCCTGCACCCCGCACACCCGCCCCTCTATGTACCTCCGCCCTTGACACCTTTTTGGAAAAAAAAAATTCAGTGTCCCAAAGTCACTTTTAAAATGTTTATATCTGTTGACGTGGTAATTTTTTTCTTCCAAGAAATTTATCCTAGAATAATAAATAAAAATGTATATAAAATATAATCCATAAAGAGTTATTTATAATTTAAAAAGTTAAATGAAATGCAAGTATTAGTCAGATAAGGGTTGCAGTATAACAGAGAATTTTTATAGTCATTAGAAATTGCACTGCAAGTCTTGGTCGGAGCCCCCGCCCCACCCCGTTCCAAGATGTAGAAATGACATAAAATACAAGAAGGGAAAAGAAAAAAGACCCATGTACACGAAAACCCAAGCAGGGTCCACACCTCCTTGAACCCAGGAGAGCAGGAACAGCAGGCAGTGGAATAGGTCCGGCTGCAGCCCCCTGTGCCCAGCAGAGAGGAAGCTGCTTGAAGTCTCAGGGAGCTATGCCCCCCTCAGGGGGCCACGGACACCCCAGCTGGAAACTGGGCATCAGAGGAAGGAGAAATCCAGAGGAACATGTGTCCAGAACTGAGCCCAGCCCCAGCGAGTGCAGTGACTGGATGGGCCTCGTGTCACATTGAGGTCCAGGGGACTCAAACTGTAGCAGGCAAGCCACTGGCCCGGGCAGAGAGCAGGGGCAGGAACAGAGAAGTCTTCTCTCTCAAGACCCAGAACACAAAATACCGAGAAACATTTGCACAAAAGGAAGCAGGCAGCACAGTCATTAATGTGAAGATGCATTTGCTCCAGGTGAAATTAGAACAATAGAGTTATATGAACGAGACCTTAAAATCAGAATGTTTAGAATCCTCAAGTAAAGAAAAAACATCTACTTTTAGAAGGCAAAATGTATGAAACAAAAAGGGAAGCTTCGATCAAGACTAAGTAGCCATGAAAAAATGAGCCAGTTGGAAACCTTAAAAATGTAATAGACAGGGGCGCGGAGGGGGGGCGCTCAGTCGGTTGGACATCCGACTTCAGTTCAGGTCATGATCTCATGGTTCGTGAGTTTGAGCCCCGCATCGGGCTCTGTGCTGACAGCTCAGAGCTTGCAGCCTGCTTCGGATTCGATGTTGCCCTTTCTCTCTGGCCCTCCCCTGCTCGGACTCTGTCTCTCTCTTTCAAAAATAAATAAACATTATTTTTAATGTAATGGACAGAAGAAGTCTTCTCAACAGCAGCAAATGAAGCCGGAGTCCGCCGCAGGCCGGTCCCCAAAGCACCGTGAGAAATCAGTTGTCAACCTAGATTTCTGCACCCAGCTAAGCAGGATTCCAGAGTGAAGGGAAAATAAATATATTTTCAGATCAACAAAGGTGAAAATTTGCCACTCAACAACCCTGATTGAAGGAGCTGCTGGAAATCTTACTTCAGCAAGAATGAAGGCAAACCCGGAGGGAAGAAGGGGGTGTAAGGAATATTGATAAAACACATGGGTAAATTTAATTAATTATTGACAATGAGAAATAATAATTAATTATGTGTGTTTTGTACAGTGAACTCAACCTCAGGCAACCTTGGTGAGGAAGGGGGAGGGGCAGGAAGTGAGTCCCTGGGTCCTGAGAATGCACCTTCTCTAGCTCAAGAGGGAGATGGAGACAGGGAATGACCTGACACCTGTGTTCCAGTAACAGCTACACAAAACCGAAAGCAGAGAACACCACAGAAACGGGATGCAATCTGCAAGTGGGTTCCCAGCAGAGAAACATACAAAAAATATATATAAAAATATTGAAATCCCTCAGAAAAGGGGCCCCTGGGCAGCTCAGTCACTTGAGAGTCCGACTTCAGCTCAGGTCATGATCTCACGGTTCACGGATTCCAGCCCTGCACTGGGCTCTGTGCTGATGGCTCAGAGCCTGGAGCCTGCTTTGGATTCTGCGTCTCCCTCTCTCTCTGCCCCTCCCCCAATCACACTCTGTCTCCCTCAAAAATAAATAAACATTAAAAAAAATTTTTTAAAGAAATCCCCCAGAGAAAATAGAAAGGACAAAGCATACAAAGAAATGTTAATAAAATGGGCCCAAGAAGTAAGATAATCATAATTCAAAATGTATCCCTTATTGTCAAGAATATAGCAGATTAAACCTACATATTAAATTTTTTAAAATCCAGATTATATATATATAATATATATAATATGTATAAATATAAATATAAGTGTATATTTATTTATAAGTATATATTTAATATATATTAATAAGTATATTATTAATGAGTAATATATATTAATAAGTATATATTTATTTATAATATATATTTATATAAATAGAAATATAAGTATATATAAGTATAAATATAAATACATATATATATGTATTTCCTATAAGAGATACAGCTAGCATAGAATGAACAAGGGGTGCCTGGGTGGCTCAGTTGGTTAAGTGTCCGACTTCTGCTCAGAACATGATCTCACCCTTCATGGATTCGAGCCCCGTGTCAGGCTCTGTATTGACAGCTCAGAGCCTGGAACCTGCTTCGGATTCTGTCTCCTTCTCTCTCTGTCCCTCCTCTGCTTGCATTCTGCCTCTTTCTCTTAAAAATAAATTTTAAAAATCATTAAAAAATTAAAATAGAATGCACGAAAAAAAATTTAAGTCAAAAAAATGGAAACACATATCTCAGGGACTGAAAGAAAATTCTTTTAATTGTATTAATAGAGAAAATATAAAAATGGTTGGTGAAAACAGACTTGATGTTATGAGTCAAGAACAATTAATAAAGAAGACATTTCAATAAATTTAATTAGAAAACAATAAGAAAACACATTTTGGAAAAGAAAGGATTTGCTAAAGGAACCCCAGTGTAAAGAGGAAATCTTCACGCAGCAATGAAAATTAGAATATAATTGGCACGAGGGGCCGTGACACAAGTCCATACAAATACTTGTGGGATGAATCTAAAATGGTATTTGGAGGTAAATTTATAGCCTTAAATACATTAATGAAGAGAAAGAAACACTGAAATAAGTAAAAAGAAAATCAGAGAAAGGAATAGTAATATCAAAAGCAAAAGTAATTGAAATACAGTAAACGCAGAGATCTAAAGACGGTTCTTGAGAAAGACTAATCAGACATAAAAAAACAACAAAATCTCCAACAAGAATGAATGAGAGAAAAGGGGAAAAAAATGCAAAAATTAAGACATTAAGAATGGAAAGGAGGCAGGGCGCCTGCGAGGCTCATTTGGTTAAGCATCCGATCCTTGATTTCGGTTCGGCTCAGGTCACGATCTCACAGATGGTGAGTTGGAGCCCCACATTGGACTCTGTGCTGCCATCATGCAGCCTGCTTAGGATTCTCTGTCTCCTTTTCTCTCTGCCCCTCCCTGCTCTCTTTCTCCCTCTCTCTCTTGCTCTCAAAAATAAATGAATAAACAATAAAATAAAAGAGTGAAAAGGAAGCTTAACTACAGACACAAAATACTCTAAACAACTTAATGTCAGTAACTGTGAAGTTAGATTAAATGTGTAACTTTCTAGAAAATATCAACACATTAATAAAATGTATTTTGTTTAAAAATATAGATCAGAATAAACCTACACTCACTGAATAAATTATGTTGTTAGTAAAATTCTAGAAAAAAAAAAGTAAATACATTAAAAAGAAGCTTAGTAAAACAAAAACAAACAAACAAACAAACAAAAAATAAAACACTCTTCCAAATAGTTTAGAGGCAAAGACAGCCTTATGAGTGAATTTTTCCAGACCTTCAAGAATAGCTAATCCCAACTTCACAGGGTCATAAAGACTAGAAAATGGTCCAACATTCACCCAACTCAGGTTTTTTTATTTTTCCAGGAATGAAAAAAACGGTGCTACATCTATAAATATCTATCCCACACCAACAAATTAACAGAAAAATAACATTTTAGATGCGATCTTCATAATAGTTTCAGAAGGCACTGAATAAACCACCACTCCTGTTAAGCAAACAATTCTTAACCAACAAGAAACAGGAGAAAACTTTCTTTTTTAAAATTCTTTTAAATGTTTATTTATTTTTGAAAGAGAGACAGAGACAGAGCACGAGCAGGGGAGGGGCAGAGAGGGAGGGAGACACGGAAGCTGAGGCAGGCTCCAGGCTCTGCGCTGCCAGCACAGAGTCCCGTGCAGGGCCGGACCCCGTGAACTGCAAGTGACCTGAGCCAAAGCTGGACGCTTAACCGGACTGAACCACCCAGGTGCCCCGGAGAAAACTTTTTAGCCTAATGAAAGAGACCATTCCTAACCAAAGAGCAAGCCTAATCCTCAATGGCAACAAATTATCAGCACCTCCTTTAAAGTCAGTTACAGGAAGAGGCTTTCCCAGATGGGCCGTGTGATATGAGTCCAACAAAGTTCGGAAATGCACGGAGCGGTCAGAAGGATCTTCTTTGCGGAGAGTGTTAGATCTATCAAACGGTAATTCACAGGAGAAACCGATGGGCCATCGTCATGAAAAATCATTCATAATCTAATAACTGTGAACCCAAACAGAACGGCGTCTTGCGTGTCAGATTGGCAAATATTTTAACAACGGAAGTCAGCACTGTTAAGTGAACTGGAAGGAGGCCCTCAAGCGCTCCCTCAGTGGGCGCTTAAATTGGTATGGTAATTCTGGAAAGCAACTTGGAAATAAATACCCGTCTTTGTGTACAGGAGTTAATGGGGATATAGGCTTCCGGAGACAAGGAGTGTGATCGTAACATCTTAAAGCTTGGCGCTGCCGTCCTGCGGGTTAGCGGGCGCTCCTCTGCCTGGTGAAATGCATGAAAGAAACGCGTGCAAACTATTTACACGATTAGAATGCATGTGCCGTGTGGCTTCAAATATTTTCTCAGCGCGTGATCCATCTTTTATCGCGTCCATGGTAGTTTGTTCTCTCGAGGTCAGGCAGCTGGAGAGGGGAGGAGGTGGGTTCCAGCCCGGGTGCATCCCACCCAGGGAAGGGTCCGTGCCCTCATCCACAGGCCGTCATTAGACGTGAGGGTGTGCGGTGGAAGGGCCAGGCAGGTGGGCAGGGCCTAGGGAGAGCGTGGGATTTCTAGTAGCCTCAGCGGAGGGCTTGGTGTGATAACTCCTCCCGGCGAAGGAGGCGTGGGCAGCATGAGAGGCTTGTGCCCGGTAGAGGAAGGGGGTTCTGGGGAAATGTTTTAATTTAATAATTTTAAACAAAGGAATGGCACAATCAAGCTTTCAGCAGGGCGGGAGAGGTGAAGAAAGGGAGTATAGAGGGTTTTTAGGGCAGGGAAGCTGGTCTGTATGCTACCTGCCACCACCCATTTATCTAAAGCCACAGAAGGCACGGCACGGGGAGGGAGCCCCGGTGTAGACCACAGGCTTTAGTTCATCATAATGTGTCAATATTGCTTCCTCAATTCCAGCAAACGGACCACATCAATGCAAGATGCTTCTTATGGGGAGACGGGGAGTGGGGCCAAGCTGAACTCTGTAGTTTTCAGCCATTTCTCTGTAAACCTAAAAATTTTCTTTAAAAATATGCTCTACATGGGGCGCCTGGGTGGCTCAGTCGGTTAAGCATCCAACTTAGGCCCAGGGTTCATGGGTTCGACTCCCGCATCGGCTCAGAGCTTGAGCCTGCTTCGGATTCTGTGTCTCCCTCTCTCTCTCTGCCCCTCCCGTACTCTCACTCTGTCTCTATCTTTCTCTCAAAATTAAATAAACGTTAAAAGAGTAAGCTGTATGAATAACAAATGAACAGGTCATTCTAATGGTAAAAGAGAGGTTGATGGGGCAGGTGGGGGGTGGGAGACACAGTGGGCGCATCTTCGTGTCCTGTGCAGGGCTCCCTCCAGCTCACCCTGGACCTCTTTCAGGGGAGCACAGGCCACTCTGCCTCGCAGGGGAGCACGCGGGATCGGAGCAGGGAGGGAGGGGCTGGCAGGTTCTTCCTGGTGCTCTGGCTGCGGCATTAGGGTGGCTTGGTGAGCTGTTTATAGGGACCCTCGAGGAAGTCTCTTAAGAAGGGATGGGAAACTTTGCCAAGGCCTGGGTCTCAGCTACCCCTGCTCACGGCGAGGGCTACCTGGGGAGGCTGGGACCCGTTGTGAGTCCAAATGCCAGAAGCACCAAACTGTGAGTGTGCCCCGCACCATGGGAGAGTGGAATCACAGTGGTTTTTGTGAGGAAGGGGTGCAGCTTTGTCCGGAGGGAGCAGCCCACACAATGCATTTAGAGCTGCGCCCCAATGCTTAAAGAAATAAAGGGCGTCCAGAGTCACTGGACCCGGGCAGTCCCTCCTCCCACCTCCGCCAGATGGAAACGCCAGTTGTAGTAGAGTATTTTCAGTCTTCCAGAGCCTGGGAAGAAAATTAACACCGAGTTCTGGAGGAATTCACTTTTCCTCTGAGTCTCGTCTCTGGTGAGCCCTGAGTCCCCTGGCTTGCTGTAGACCACCTCGTAGGACCCACTGGGCCCGGGTCTCTGCCCTATAGCTCCAGTCTCCCCAAAGTATACCTTGGAAGACTTTCCGTTAGAGTTGTTTATACTTAAAAAAAAAAAAAAATGGGAGTGGGTGGGTATTTGTACATTACATGTCATTCATTATTCTGAATGTAATTTTAATCAGCTCGACATGAAAGCATCTTAATATTCTCAATAATGGCGCTGGTAACTTTAAATATTAAAACCCACATTAGGAATTCCCCTGCCTGTGTAAAAAATTGCAGTGTTTGCATTCTGGATCGTGAGTTTGACCCAGTCTATACTTTCTGAGCTCAATTTTGGATGATCCTTCGTGCTGGTTCCCAGCAAACGCCAGGGAGCTTAGTGGTACACAAGGCCCGAACACATCAAAATTAAATGTTCCTAATTATCAACTTTCAACAAATCCTCATCGTGCGGAAGGGCTAATTCCCCGCCACGTGTTCGTGGCACTCAGAGAAGGCTTTTAGGACACACAGCATTACCATAATTTTTTCGACTGGAGTTCTCACAGGACATCAGACGAAGTCCCTACCCTTAATTTTAATTGCATCGGCTGAATTCTTAATTAAAAACTGTACAAATGGATTTTATGCCATGCCAGAAGAAATCCAAGTTCATTAGTCATAAAACCTTTTAAAAATTGATGCCAATATGTGAATTCCTTAAAAGTTTGAGCTCAAAGTCCTCATTTTATGTTGAGTTGCTTTTAATCTAGAGAATAATGAAGTCAACATAAATTACGGGTTTTTTTTTTTTCTTTTTTTTTCTTTCCGGTCGGGGTCTGTCTTTCTGATTTTACATTTTTCCTTGTCGAACGAGATTCATTTTAAATTCAAATTCTGTAGAGATTTGGTGGGGGGGGGGAATCCTCGTTGCCCTTTTCTCCCTGGGTTTCACGAATGAAAGCTCACAAACCCTTTAATAATTTTGCTTATTAAGACACAATTACATCACCTTCAATGACAATAGAAATCAGACCGGCCAGCCTTGAAAATGAAGAAGAGCCTTCTCCAAATGCACGATTCACTGTTTCTTATAAATCCATAGTTTCTAATTTAAATATTTTTTTACTCCAAAATGCCGTCAAAGCCAGGCTTGCACATCAGCTTCACGGCTTTTAAACAGAGATGCTCAGAGAAACGACCAGTTCATTTTCTGTTGTCTTAAATGTGTTTTGCCAATTAGGAGACCTTATACCCAGCGGGCATTGGATAAACACATCCGTGTGTTGAACTCATGAGTGTGGGTCTCATTGACCGGGAGGAAGCTTATCTCTCATAGACTGAATTTCTCAAGAAATTTGGGTGGTTGGGAGCATAGAAGTTATGACTAAATCACAGCCCGATGTGTCTCTGAACAGAACCGCCTCGGCAGTATTTGTTACAGCAGAAAGTAAACTTTTAAAGATATGCACCTTGCATAGAGGTGTCCTGTCCCATATACTAGCCAGTGGTCCTATGGGGTTATTTAAGCTTAAATTGAAAGTAGTTAAAAGTCAATGAAACTGAACATTTGATTCCTCGGTGGTACCACCCACGTTTCTTTTTTAACTTACTGAAACAAGATTTTATTTTATTTTTAATTTTTATTTAAATTCAAGTTAGCATACAGTGTAGTCTTGGCTTTGGGAGTAGAACCCAGTGATTCATCTCTCTCTCTCTCTCTCTCTCTCTCTCTCTTTTTTTTTTTTTTAGTGTTTATTTGTTTTTTGAGAGAGAGCAAGATGGGGAGGGGCAGAGAGCAAGGGAGACACAAGATCTGAAGCAGGCTCCAGGCTCCGAGCTGTCAGCACAGAGCCCAACATGGGGCCTGAACTCAGGGAGCGTGAGATCGTGACCTGAGCCGAAGTCGGATGCTCAACCGACTGAGCCACCCGGGCGCCCCGATTTGTCTCTTACATATGACACCCAGTGCTCATCCCAACAAGTGCCCTCCTTAATGCCCATCACGCATTTAACCCACCCCTCACCCAACACTCCTCCAGAAACCCTCAGTTTGTTCTCTGTACTTAAGAGCCTCTTACGGTTTGCCTCAGCAGCCACCCCATCAGTGCGAGAAGGTTCTGCTGGGTGGCGTGGACGAGAGGCGTTTTCATGCACGCGTGTGCACCATTCTTATCTGTCTCTAGAACGTGGCTCATGTCATGTCCACTGTAGTCCTCCTGAAACTTAAAACCTTAGCATCATTCAGCTCCTAAGAAGCGTGCCTCCCCCGCAAAGCTTCCCCTGACCTCTCCCTCCCTGGTTTTCACACGGCCCCGCCCCTGCTGCACTCGGCCTCTGCCTCTGCCTCTACTTCCCCAGGCTCCCTGCGGCACTTACTGGAGAGGTGGCTTTCACAAACAGTGTCCTAGGTGACGGCCACAGACCTTCCTTACATCTATCCAAGCCAATGTCTCCCTTGTCTCTAAAGCGGGCCACGTCAGACACGTCGGGAGGCTATGGGCGTGACCCGTGTGTGACACACAACACTCGTCTCTGCTGATGTGACGGGGCTGCCTCCCAGTCCTTCTCAGGCCAACAGACCAGGCCACAGAGTGCGGCCGGCCCTGCACTTTCCTCTCCAGAAGCTCCCGACGGTCAGGTCAGTGCAACACCGGTGCCATCTAAGAGCCAACGTCTAATGATCGCCAGCACTTACCTCATCAGGGATGAGTTTCATGACCCTTTCAAGGAGATTTAGCAGGAGAAAGCGCATCCCCTGGTCAGAGCCTTGAAAATCTGAGTGAAATTATCGGCCTACTGGGTAACCCGTGCAAACGCACTCGTTCTCCCTCTCCGTACTTCTCGAACCTCAGAGAGACTGCCACGTATATCAGTCAGGCATTGCCCCAATGCCGGTCATAAAGCAAGAGCGATTTTTATGCCTCAGGAGTCTCTGGCTCAGCGAGTGGTCCAGCTGCTTCGGATGGGCTTGGCTACCTCGGCTGGCGTGCTGACCTGCCAGCTGCCTGTGGTGGCCTTGCCTGGGACGATGCCACTCTGTTTCACAGGTCCCTCACCTTCCAGGGGGCTGGCCCATGAATCTATATAGTGAAGACGGCAGAGTAAGAAAGTGAGCAGAAGCCTGCAAAACCGCTATAGAAGTAAAGCTCAGAACTGGCATGCCATCGCTTCCGCCACGTTCCGTGGGCTAACCAGCCTCATCGGGTAGCCCGGACTCGACAGGTGGGAGAGCAGATTCCATCCCTTGGCGGGAAGAGCTGCAAAGTCACATTGCAAAGGGCATCGATCCAGAGACAAGTGAAGGGTTATGGTTACTGTTCTCGACATAACAGCTTTATTAAGATATAATTCACGTACCATACAATTCACCCATTTAAAGGGTACCATTCGATGGTTTTTGGTATATTTACAGAGTTGTGCAATCATCACCACAATCAATTTTAGAATATTTTCTTAACCCCAGAAAGAAATCCCACACCCATTAGCAATCACTTCTCATTTCTCTCCAGCTTCCCCCCCACCCTCGTCCTCAGCAACCGCTAATCCATCTTCCATCTCCGTAGATATGCAGGGTTGTGGCTATTTCTGCAATCCGTCTACCCACACAGCCTGTCCTTCTAAAGGACTGATATAAATATGCTATTCCATGAACAAAAGAACTCTGGTCTAGTTGGATAAATAATCCCGTTTCTGTTTCTGTTGCCTCGGAAGGGAGGTTGGGCTAATGGGTGCCGAGATGAGAGCCCACGTTCCATTGTCAGGTGTCCCAGACTTGATCTGAAACAGCCAACTTCGACCAGAATCTCCGTGGAGGGGACCCCCCATCCATTTCCTAGGCAGACACATCTGGCTTCAACCAGTGGCATTCTGGCTTGAAATTCCATGTAAAACCTGCAAGAGCGTCCAGGTTAAGGAAAGTTCAACCATGTTTTTCTCCCATTTTTCCCCTCCACGCCTCTCCATCTGCAAATGGAACCAAGGGTGTTGAAATGTTGCGTGGAAAAAAAAGAAAGAAAAGAGAGAGACTCTCATGGTGTTTCTGATCCAAGCAGAAGCAGAAAGTGCCAAAGGATCTCATGGAGGGCCTCTTCTCAACGACGTTCAGTTGAATTTTTACGGGCCCGTGAGGTTAGGATAGTTAAACAAACTTTGGATAAATGCCGCTGGCTTTTGATTCATTTATGAACTAACCCTTCAATTCTTTTGAGGTTCAACCATCAGCACTTTCTACAGAGCCTGAAAACAAAATGTTTCAATATGATTGGAATACACAGTGTTCAGAAAATGTCATACAATGGAAAATAAAAGCCTGGCATTTCATTTAATAGAATTATTCAGAGACTTCTTCATAAAGTTCGTTTACACAGAAATTCATTTGGGTCGAGCTGAGTAAATCAGCAAATGAGCGAGGCTAGTCCCTGACTTAATTCAGCCGCATTTCAGAATTCCAAACTTTCTGCCCAGTTGGCTCTGTCTGCCTGCGGATTTCACGTGTCTCACCGTGAAGCACAGCCGGGAGAAAACCGTACATTTGATCCTCCAAGTGAGAGAGTCAGTGGAAGACCTGTGCTCTCCTATCGTGGGCCCGACGCAGCCGCTGGAACGAAATGGGGTCTTATGAATAACATCAGGGTAGTCTCCAGCTGCCCCCCCCTTGCTTTCCTCCTGCTTCGAGGGGGAGGACAGCTGGAGCCAGACAAACCCAGAGACATTACATCAGGGAGAAACCGGGAGCGGGAGAGGGAGAGGAGAGAGATGCAGAAAGAGGAGGAGAGACAGGGAGAGAGAAAGAGGAGGGGAGAGAAAGAAGGAGAGAGAGAAAGAGAGAGAGAGAGGGAAACGGGGAGAGAGGGAGAGAGGAGGGGGAGAGAAAGATGGGGAGGCGGAGGGAGAGAGGAGAGGGAGAGACAGAGGGAAAGAGAGAGATGGAGAGAGGTAGAGAAAGAGGAAGAGGGAGAGAGGAAGGGGGAGATAGGGGAAGGGGAGGGCTGCCAAGCACTGAGCCCAGCACATTGTATCCGCAAATATTCTTTTTTCCAGAACTATTCGAGATGGGGGAAAGAAGCAAGGAGGGAGGAAAGAGAAGCAGAGGTGAAGCCTCAGTACAGCACCTACGACTGTCTTGTTTGTTTCGCCACAGAAAAGCTCCAGGAACGCAGGAAAGTGAGCTGAAGGTGGGGTGAGGGGAGGGGGGCAGCCAGGCTCCTCCGCCAAACCAGCCTTTTCTCTGTAAAGCTTTTGTTTCTTCAAAGGTGCCATAAAGCCTGAAAGGAAAAGAAATGAGGAGCTCGAATGTTATTCTTTTCAGATCTTTCTTTCGCTGTTGACTTTGATTGCAGACCGCACAGCCCGCCCACCTTGGCTTGGCTCCCCTCCTCCGTGGATGAAGTCTATCAGCCGGCAGCGGGCTTGTAATTACCAGTCCAGGTAATAGCACACACACAACGCGTCTGTGTGGATTCCCTTACACCTTGAAAAGTGACATCTTGTCTTGGGTTTCCTCATTTCAAAGGCTTACTTGAGACTCCCTTGCAGAATCTTTAACTGCAAGAGTCCTGGAGGACCCGTAGAGTATAATTGTTAAGCCACGTGCCAGAAAAAAAAAAAAAAAAGGAAAAAAAAATACATACAATGGCCCAACCTTCTTGATTTGTCCTAGAATCTTACACTTGACGTGGAAATGTTGCATTCCTTCTAAATACACTTTGGTTCCTTCCCCAGGAAGAGGAATCACAGGAAAAGGGGACTCGTTAAGAACCACGTTTTCTTTCACCCCTTCTCCCAAGGTTTTATGATCAAAAAAGAATAAACAAACACCCCAGTGCAAGTTCTTTCCTCGTCTGTTCTTGAACTTTCTCTTCCTCACCATGTCCCCCTCCTTTTCTTCCGACGACTGCCAAGCCCAGGCCCTTGATCTTTCTAATTCACACTTGAGTTTGATATTTGAGTACCTGTGATTCCAGGCATTGTGCAAGGCACTGAGAGCGTCTGGGTGAGCAAGACACCGTCCGGGTCCCCGGGCACCTCCTAGGCCAGTGAGAGAAACTGCAATACCGCGGGATACATTCTCACCGGAGGCATATACGCAAGCTCCCCGGCACCCAGAGAAGGAAAGTGCTGGCTTTATTGGGGAAGGCAGAGATGATTTCATGGGGGAGGGGTGATATTTTCACAGGATATTAAATATGAGGTCAGGGTTCTAGAAGCAGAGAAATGGGAAGAAAGTGTTGCAGGAGCAGGAGCATGGCACGGCCAGTGCCGGTGACGGGTCTGGGCAGCTGGCCCTGTGCTCGGTGGGGAGGAGAGTCCTCCAAGACCCACGCTCCGCGCCTTCAGTGCAGAAGAGTAGAGAATAAACCAATATGGCCCCCTGAAAAGGGCCCTGCATTCCCGGAGAAGGAGGCTGGGCTTTTTTTATGTACCTCGGATGGTCCTAATAGATGGCTGGAAGGTGGCTGGGCTGGTGGGAGGACCCTGCCAGGAAGTCACTGAAATCACCTGAGCAAGGAAGGGGCCAACAGAAGAGGTCTCAGAGGTGAATGGACTTGATGCAGTGACTCAGGGGAGAAAGACTGAAAGGAAAGGACTGAGGCTGCCTGAGAGTCTAGATAACACCGGCACGTGAATAGCGGTGACATTGCATGGACGACGGGGCAAAACCATGGGGAAGATGTGAGGGGCAGAGGATGAGAAAGGCCCAGAAAGTGGCTTCAGTTTGTTCATAGTCGAGATGCCTGTGTGATCCATCTGAGTGGATTTATCCAGAAGGCCCCGGAAGTACAGCAATGATTTTGAGGAAGGACTGGGTCCTGGAGAGAAAAATGTGGCATTTGTGAGCCTGTCAAGCAACGCCTACAGTCTTAGGAAGACTGAAATGACCCAGAAACATTCCATAAAAGGGGAAACAGAGCGTGAAGTATCATGACAAGTTCCTGATCTAAAATGCAATCAGATACAAGCCTTGTCCCCAACTCCTGTAAACGGCAAAGGACTTGTACATACCAGAGACAACGGACGTCAAGCCAACAAATGCGATGAAATATCATGAGTCGTTGATAACGGTGAGCGTTTACTGCTGGCAGTGGTGCTTCACAGCTGAGTGTTAAGAGCAGACGACAGGAAAGAAAGAGGGGAGGACAGGAGAGCCTCCCGGAGGAAGAGAGTTAGAACTGGTCCCTGAAGGCAGCAGGAATTCAGCAGGCAGATGAACGGCGGGAGAGGCGCCCAGGGGACAGCAAGAGCAGAGCCATGGAGGCATGAAGCAGCCGAGCTCCTTGAACTGGGCCTTAGCTGGGAGTCGAAGGTAGGGGTGGGGCCATGGTGAGGGAGGAGGCCGAGGACATGCTCGGGGGCCGGACTATGGGGAATTTGAGTGAATCTTTGTAATCAAGGGGGAAAGACCAGAGAATTAGGCAAGATGGTATAACAGGGTCAGATTTACAGTTTTGAACGTTTGTTTTGGCATTTGATAGAGGGAGATTTGGAGAAGTCTGGGATGTAAGGAGGGCAGACTGACCATAAAGCGATTCTATCTGCAGAGGAGAAAGAGCAATGATTTGAGATATGAGCAGGAGAGGAAAGAGACCACGTATAGGCAGAAGAGAAAGGAGAATCCGTGAGAATTGGGTGAGGTGCGGCTGTTGAGGAATGAGGTAATTAAGAGTAAAAGCCATCTCTTAGTTCCAGACTGGGGGCTGGTGACATGGGTGTTGCAGTCCGCAACAGGAAATCAAGGCAGAAAAGCTATTTAGAGATAATGCTGAGAAGAGATGGGGGGGGGGCTTGAGAAAAGTGGCCACCAAGTTCTGTGGGGGGTGGCGGCTCCACGTTCTCATGACCATTGACATGGCTATGTTGAACCCTCAAATGACATTATTTTTTACCATTAAAATGTTGAAATGCAAATCGTTACATTAAAAATCATATATTCAAATCTTTATCTGCAGACATTAACCCATCCCCAACTTCTCTCAAATTTCTAATAAGTGCTTTACTGCTAGAAAACCAACCAGGCACAGCCACATTCGTAGAACAACAAAGGTAATGACACTACAGGAATGTCTAGTCGACTCCTTCATCAATCCATGCAGCAACCCAAATCCCTCTCAATATACTCATTCGCATTCTAATTTGAATTTTTATCACAGTGCAAAATAATGTAATGGACAAAAAGCACAAAATTTACAGAAATAGTAAGTACCAGATATTCCAAAATTTTTCTGAACATAATAATGTCTTCCAGAGATGGAAACATGGATTATCTGCAAATAATTATCTAACAAGTATTGTGTAACAGCATTACTCATCCCTTCTCTGGGATAATGTCATCACTGAAGACTACCATGTGTTTGCTAAGCAAACCTGTCACTTCTTTTAACATATTTACAGAATAAGTTTCATGACAATTCTCTGTTCTTCCCAAAAGCCAAGTCAAATATTTATACCTCTAGAGTAGCTAACAAAGCAGGTACCAGCAAAATAAAAAACAATTGAGAATAATTTATAGTATAGAACTTGATTTTTTTAATTAAAAAGAAACAATTAAAAATGCACACTTTATCGGTATCTATTTATCTGGTGACTAATTCTACTAAAACTCTCCCAATATGAGAAGGGCCACAAGTAGAGAGGACATAGTAAGAATAAAGGCAAGTGAAGGGGATGAGTTTAGAGAGGCACAGAAAAGACAAGGCAGAAATACTCCAAATGCACAACTTCAACGCTCCCAAGTGAGTCATTACCATTCTTCCATTTCAGAGCTTGAGATAAGTCATTTTTCCAGTTTCCTCTGTCTAGGAGTTCTGCTTCCATTTAGGATATAGAAAGCTTCAATAGGTCTTTTCTCCCACCCAAACAATGAGAAAAAAAGAGGATAATCTGTAAGTCTTACATTTTCTTGAGTTGATGTCACAAGGTAACTAAGTGAACTGAATTTTGAATGGTGACAAGCCTCTCCTAGGAGACATAAGACATACTAATGGCTTTACCTTTGGCAGTGCATGGAAAAAAGAAGCAGATACCATGAAAGCAAGTATAAAGAGAAAAACTGGAATTTTAACAAATTCTTAGAGACCAAAAGTGGGCTACAATTAGAATTTTAAATTCTTGGGAGCCTTGAACATGAAGAGAGCCCACAAGCCCTCACAAGCTCCTTCCACAGGTGCTTGGAAGAAAGACGGCGGGAAGAGAGAAGACCTATATGGGTGCCCCTCATTGGTACATATGCACTAAACCCTACTTCCCAGAACTTTCTCTCTTATTACGGAAAAGTCTTAAACTGCTGAGGAAGGTATGAGAAATCCCTACCCCACCCCAGGACACAAGCAAAGACCCACTGTCTCTATAGAGGAGGTAGAAACAAAATATATTTCTCCCTGCTCCAAACAGGAGCCTTGAAGTCCCCTTCTGGAAGAAGGGCAGGAAACACTCCCCCACCAAAGACACTCTTACAGATATACGGCAAGGTCTGGCTGCCCAGTGGAGAAAGGCAGAAGCACTGAGGAACCCCCTTTTAAAGTTCACATGTACAGAGTCTGCCTAAGACTAAGGTTCAACATGAAGAGCTGAGAATCACCCCCTAATCTCACCCCGAGCCTTATGCCAATAGTAGTCTTCCTGAACTGTGTGGAGTATAGAAGTTATTGAAAGTTGAAGATGTGACAAGGCTACTGAAAAACCCTTGGGCATCCAAATCCCTGACAAGGAAAACGATTACACCAGCCCGTCAGTGGAGAGATTTCTAGTCTGTGGTGCACGAGACACAACTGTAGCAACAATAAAACCTGAATACAATCCACCTAGACACTAGACTGACTCAGCACATCACAGTAATGATCCAGCAGACAAAGGCGTATACCTATTTGGAGCAGACTTCAGTATCCGCTATTCTCCTCCATCTAATGTCCTTCATTCAATCAAAAATTACAAAACACATGTGCGGGTTTGTGTGCACGTGTGTGTGTACTTGTGTGCACGTGCTTGTGTGTACAAGAGAGCCAAAAACCTTTAAAGAGGTAGGATAGTCAATAGAAACAGACCTAAAAATGAACAAAATATTGAAACTAATAGGAAGGAGCTTCAAAATAACTATAATCAATACATTAAAGATCTAATGAAAAAGTAAATAGTTGACATGAACAAATGAGAAAAGTCCAGCTATATAATGGAGACTAGAAAATAGAGTCAAATGTAAATGGTAGAAAATAGAAACCATGATATCAGAAATAAAGACTTCCTTCAATTGACACAATGGGAAACCAGACAGTAAAAATAATAGCAATAATAATAATAATAAATAGTGATTTTTAAGCTAAATCAATAGAGGAAATCCAAACTGAAAAACAAATAGGGGCAAAAAAGCGGTAGAAACAGGAAAGAGAAACAGAACATAACTCCCAAGACATGTAGGACAATATCAAATGTTCTAATATACTTATATAGTCCCAGAAGGTTAAAAAGGGAATGGGGCAGAAGAAATATTTTAAGAGATAATGACCAAATATTTTTGAAAATTAATGAAAGAGAAGCAATATGTGAACCAAGAAGCTCAAAGACCTCCAAGAAAAATAAATTAAGTACACACAGATGCACAAACACTTTGACACATCATGGTCAAACCATAAAAAGATAATAAGAAGAAAATAAAAATAAAACAGTGAAAATACTGAGGACAGTCAAAGAAAAGAAATATTATATACGGAGAAACAAAGATGAGAAATATCAGAGACTTCATGCCAGAAACTTTGAAAGCTAGCAATAGTAATGATATTTGGAAAGGAATAAGGAAAAAATAACTATTAAGCAATAATTTTATAGTTAGTAAAAATATCTTTTAAATGGAAGGCAAAACAAACCCTATTTCATAGAGAAAAAAAACAGAGCAAATTTATTGTCAGAAATACACCACAAAAATACATACATACATACAACATAAACAAACAAACAAACAAACAAACAAACAAATAGAAGTTTTTCAGACAGAAGCAGTATGATACCAGATAAAACTTCAGTTCTATACAAAAGCATGCCGACCTCCAAAAAAATTGCAAAATGTTGGTAAATATAAAATAATTTCTTAAGATTTTTAATTTAATTAAAGAATGTTTGACTGTGTAAGGCAAATACAGTAAAAATATATTTTGGGTTTATAGTATATGCAGAATAAATTGTATAACAACCTAACACAAAGGATGGGAGAGAAGAAATGAAAATTTATTGTTGTAAAATCAGTAGGTCCCACTTGAAGTCATATAATAGTATTTCAAGTTGATTGAGATAAAGTAAAGATGTATATCATAAACCCTAGAGCAGCCTGTAAAAAATATTAAAATGGTATAACTAACAAACAAATTGTGGAGATTAATTTGAATTATAAAAAATACTCACTCCAAAAGAAGACAGGAAATGAGGAAAAATAAACAAAAGATAGGCAGGATAAATATAAAACTAATAGCACCCAGCCATATTACCATATTAGTACCTTACCCAACTTTATCAGTACTTACATTAAATGTAAATGGTTTATATACCCCCATTAAAAGGCAAAGATTGTCATATTAGACAAAAAAAAAAAAAAAAAGCAAGACCTAACTTTGTACTATCGATAAAATATCCACTCTGAAATATAAAGAGGACATAGTGTTAAAAGTAAAAGAATGGAGGGGCACCTGGTGGCTCAGTCAGATGAGAGTCCGACTTCGGCTCAGGTCACGATCTCGTGTGCTGACAGCTCAGAGCCTGGAGCCTGCTTCAGATTCTGTGTGTCTCTCTCTCTCTGCCCCTCTCCCACTCATGCTCTGTCTCTCTCTGTCTCAAAAATAAATAAACATTAAAAAAATTTAAAAAAAGAATGGAAAATAAATATCAAGAAATACTATTTAAAAAATAAAATAAAGCTGGAATTTCTGTGTTAATATTGGGTAAATTTTGATAAAGAATGTTGCTAGGGACAAAGATAAGCATTAGATAATAATAAAGAGATGACTTCATCAAGAAAATACCAACTTTATTAGATGTGTATGTAGTTAATAATAGAGCTTCAAAAATACATAAAAGTCCAGGCACCTAGATGGCTCAGTTGGTTAATCGTCTGACTCTTGGTTTTGGCTCAGGTCATGATCTCATGGTTTTGTGGATTCAAGTCCTACATAAGGCTCTGCGCTGGTAGGCAGAGCCTACTTGGAATTCCCTGTCTCCCTCTCTCTCTCTACACGCTCTCATGCTGTCTCTGTCTCTCTCAAAATAAATAAATAAACTTACAAAAAATTAAATACATAAAAATTAACAAAGCTGAAAGGATAAATGAAAAAATTCACAGTTATATTTGGAAATTTCAACTCTAATATGTTATTAGAAAGTATGCACTCATACTGCCCTCTCAAGACCTAGAGTCTTGTTGGAGGTGGAGGTACTGCTCCTATTTTGTGTATCTGACTCTGGATGTGTGTGTGGAACTCTAATGAATGTCAGAGCAGGGAGCCACAGGGTTCCATGTAGTCACATTGCGTGTGTCCCTGGCTTCTCCAATACTTTTCTGGTCCATAATAGTTTCGAAGATTTTGGCTCCACTTTAGCCTCCATGTACCTTAAATGGTTATATGGGACGCTAAGAATGAACTACACACTGGGCACTTTGGAATGATGGACAACCCCACACAACAGTAACCTACACAACATCAGAGCACCACACAGCCCTCAGGTTAGGCTTCTTATCTGTCTTTAACTGTCTGAGATACATTGGTTCAACCATAACCACACCAAGGTAGGTGGGGGGGTAGACTGGCAAGAAATCTTTTATTCACTCATAATTAAAAGATTAGTAATAACACCAATACTAACAAGTAATGCTAGAAAGCGCCTCCAGATTCCAAGCACAATGCAAATAACTCTGCGTTGACATCTTCAATCCTACCCACAGTCCTCTGGGCACAACTAGCCTCTTTTTAGCATGGAGACCATGAGGCTTGGGGGTATTATACACTGCCGTCCCAGGCCAGTCCACTGTTCAATGGTAAACTTGACATTCAAACCCAAGTTGGACTGAAAGTGCAAATCTCACTTAAGTGTGGTGGGTGAAGAACAATGACTTTGAAGCCAAATATTTACCAAGCATTCCCTTTGCTCAAGAAGCCAGTTAGAAACTATGAAGGCACGTGGGCGAACAGAGTCTTTATGGGTAGTCTGGTGACAATCCAAACACCTCTAACTCATGAAGCCGGCTCCCAGAACACGATCGGAGGGCGCAGGTAATTGGAAGGAGGTTGCTGATGGTCATTTCAAAGGGCAAACACATTAAAATCTACTCTTTTGCTTTCCCGCAAACAGTACTTGTTCCCAGGAATAGAGAAAAAAATATATATAGCCTTTAAATTGACTTCACCATCTGTTTTGAATAATTTTGCATAATGCGAGTAAGCCTTCTAATTCATCATCTCAGATTAAAATCGGAATTTTTAAAAGGAGATGCGAAAATAGACGTCAGTCCTCCTGGGTCAGTCAGAGAAACTGGGGTGGGGAGACACCATTTTTCCACGATCCCTTATTTACTTAGGGGATAAATGAGGCAAAAATCCAGAGTTTTTGGCCTGAGGCATTTTTAGTTACTTTCTGAAAGATTGTGGTTTGAGGGTGATGGGTGCTTTAAGGTATGAGCACGCCAAATGCTGCCAGGAAACTCCTTCTAGACAGACATCCCAGCAAGGACTGGCCAGGCACTCGGTCACCCCAGAAGGGAGCTCCAGGTGACCCTGCAGGCTCCACTCTGAATCTCCCAAACGCAAGCCCCACACCCCATGTCTGCTCCTGGCAACACATACAGCCTTCCATGAGTTTCCCTATCGCCAAGCACACACCCCACCGCAGCACACTCGGAGACCTGGCCTCTGGTACCAGGACCTCTGTGAGGCTGTGAACAGTCTGGACTGTCCGTGATATACGGCGTGAGAGGGAAGAAGGCTGTACGGGGCGGGCCGCAAGGATTACTGTGCATTCCATTTCCAGCTTCCTGCCTGCCTCCTCCGGCAGCAAGGACGGCCTGGCTTTAAGTTGGGTCTCGGCCATGTCTGCGAGAAAGGGTGGGAGGGTGTCTCTTCCCTAAACCGCTCAGTTCAAGTATCAGCCTGAAACGACCCACTTAAAAACTTAAAAACCCTATGAAGTTTCTGTATATTTTTCTTTCATAATTAATACATACATTAGTTTTGACGAAATGTGTGTTACCGGCATGGCGACCCAACTTAATCAGTGAACAGTATTGCATTCCGGGTATAATAAATAATTATTTGAGTATTTATGTCATCTGAGACCTATACCCTTAACTAGAATGACGCCTTATTTATTTTCTTTCATCCTTCTAGTATTCTGACGAACAAAATATATGGTGGTGGCGGGAGAAAGAACTTGGCTTCCAAAAGGAGCAGAATTCTCATGGTCTCAGGCAGGCACGGAAATGCTTGCATTTTGACAAAGCCCCCCAGCTGCACGAGGAAAGCTAGATTCTAATTAACAGTGCTCCAAATCTCTCTTCTTTTGTTTGGCATCTTTTCTCTCTCTCTCTCTCTCTCTCTCTCTCTCTTTTTTGACACGGTTCAAATTGGCACAGGCATGGGAAGTGTGCTCACAGGAGAATTTTAATTTATTGATGCTTCTTGCCCCAACTGTACGTCCCGGCTCCTATTTGAGGCTAATGGATGAAGCAGATGTTTGACACTGCAGCGCCTCTTCATAACTTCACTCTTCAAAACCAGTTTTACAAGTACTTACTCGCATGGGTTCCCGTTGACACAGGAAGCTGAGGTCATCGTGAAACATGAGGCTGGGGCAGGAGCCTGAACTCACGTGCTCTGCAGCTGGGCCTCCACCTTCTGAGCGCGTTACCGATTTATGAAACAGCCATAATTTTCAGCTTATGGACAAAGAAATAAAAGTGTTGACACCATTATTGTAACATCTGTGAAGGGAAAAATACGAGCCGATTTCTAAGTGCACAAATGGTACCGGAGTTATAAAGGTTCTTTTATGCTTAATTGTATTCATTATCAGCAGTAATTATTTCTAACACAAGCAGTTTCTTCCAATTGAATGTCAACCTAAAAGGTTAAGACCTTATGATAGAGTCATTTCTACCCCGTGATTTGTGGGGTCTGCAAAGTTAGGCTAATTGGGAAAGCAGGGATTGCTTCTGAGCGCTCTCCTGCCTCGGTTCCTGCTTGCCTGGGTGGAGCAGATCTCTCTGTTAACGTCGTCAAGGGGTACAACTGGGCAAGGTCCAAAAAGATTCCCGGGCTTGCCCTTTGAACCAAATTTTTGTCATCAGTGGAAGGACTGCTGGAAGTTCTATGTCTCCACCCTACCCCGAGCATCCTTGTAAACAAACTTCTGTCATTGCCGGGGCTGGTGTTGAGGGATGCATTGGAAGAGAAGGCTCTGGAATGTTCTGGTGTGCCATTTATGGATGAGAAGCTGGCCTCACAGGAAGACACTGAGGGCATGTCTTCCTTGCGCCGACAGGGCAAAGCCCTGGTGATCCAAGTCCTTCTGTTTACAATGGGCAGAGGTGACATCAGGTCCTCAAGCTTAATCCAACAGGTAATCCCTTCTACCGGTGGCTCTGTCTCCAAAGTCTTGTGCCATGAAGACAAACGGTAGTGTGTGTGGTTGACGGGACCACTCTAATGCTGGGTAAGTACCTGACACCAGGTGTGTGTGTGCACATGTGTGTGCGTGCTGGAGGAGCTAGAGAAGGGCACAGAGTATTCTTTCCTGGCTTTTCAAATAACTTCTGAGTGAGGTTGAAAATGCTGCCTATAAGGCCTGTTTGGGGGGCAGAGGGGATAGCTCTGGGGATCTTGCCTTGGCCACACTGAAGCTGCAGCTCTGCCCTTGTAGAATGCAACTCAGGAGACTAGGGTGACTTCCTCAGCCCCACCATCACCTCACTGCATCACCCCCTTGCCTGCTGAAATCAGATGTCAAAATACTAGAAACCCTACAGTCTCCCTTCGGCCATTTCAAGCCAGCCATCTCTTTGCATTCACTGTAACAAACCCCAGCTTGTTGGAACTTGAGAAGGTCCATTGTCGGCCCTGTAAGATGTCAAACTCATGAGATGATGGACCTTCCTTTCTTGTGGACCCACCCACCCCAATGCTTACATCAACTCCCGGTGCCGTAAGTCTTGCCGTAGCTTTGATTGCCTACAAAACGGTTGAGGCGAAGCTTGAGTGCGTGCCCATGTCCTACTGAAAAGTGAAATTCCAGGCCAGGAAGAGTGAAGGAAGAGAAGATTGAAGTAGGGTGGGAAGCAAACGCAAGGTGAAATGTCACCTCCCTGGCCCTGCTTTGCCATAAACTCCAAGCTACCCCACGATGACTGGACAGGTGCACCCTCTCAAACTAATGAGATGTCACCAGATGGACTGTATGGGAAAACTGGGCCCCGAGTGGTGTCTGCTGTGGGGAGCGATGCCGAGGAAGTTGCCCCTGCCTCCCATTGGTCCAAGTGCCCCCAACATGGAGCCAAGCCCCACTCACACCTGGGTTTCATCACCAGAGAAAGCCCTTCACATCATGATACAAAGTCCATCTGCCCAGTCAGGACTTGGCATTTAAACATCTAAGACCATGGCGATCTGTGTTTAAATACTGATGATTGTGGGCTACTCCACCACCGAACCTGCATCGCAGGTATAGAGACATCATAATCGACATGAGCATTTCTGCCAGGTTGACCAAAAGTACCAGAAAACGACTCTGCACCCTCAGAAGCAGAGACTGAGCCTTTCATAGTACAAGGCAATTGACCCTCTCTTTGATACCTGGTGCCGCCTCTCTCACGCGCGTGCACACACACACACACACACACAATTACAATAATATGATCATCATTTGGATGTGTGCCGATGGGAGATGTCTGCCAGACCACAGCGCGTGTGTCTTTCTTCTCCCCACCACGCCACAGCAGATCCGGGTCAGATAATTAGCACTTGTCTCTATGCCTTATGCTTTCTGAATTTCTGCAGTACCATGAGTAGGAGGGAAAAGTTCTGAAACCTTCCATGAGATTGTCGTTGCCATGGAAACCACTCCCTTGGAATTCTCATACTTATTCCCAGTTGGTGAACAGGAGATGTTCCAAACCAAATACTGAAAGAGTTCTAAAAGCCAGGCAGAAGACAGGAGGGCATGGGGAGGTTGGGGGAGTCCCCATAAGGTTGACAGTAAGGATAAAGGAATCAAGGAGGAGGAGGATATAACCTTCTACCTGCCTTCTGTCTGGTGAAGACATTTGGATGCCCCATACTGTCCTCGTAAGGTGTCAACCAGGGAGCTCCATGCCCCACTCAACATAGAAATATGGGCTGTGTCTGCGTGATGCTTGAAGAACTGAACCGACCTCATACTATCACCTTCCTTTTCAACTAACCAGCCACGTGACCTTGGGTAAGCCATGCCCACTTTCCAGGCTTAGGTGCCTGCACCTTTATAAATGAAGGTTCCAGAAGGGCTATGACCCAAGATGTCTCTGTGCTCTAGGGAATTATGATGCCATCAAGCACCATGGCAGAAGTTCTGGCTCGTGGCTGGCTGATCTGGGGTCTTCTCCTGTAGTGGGCCCAAGACTAAGATCTCCAATAAGGTGAGGTGTGAGGGTGCCTCGTCTGTAGAGAGATCCTTGCAGGAGTGACGGCGCTAGGTCTTTCTTCAGAGGGAGCTGCTTATTGTGGCTGACTTTCCTTGCTTTCATCAGAAATCATCGTCAGTACATTTTCCATTTGTTTTCAAACTGTTTCCAAGAATATCATGAAGAATAAGGATGGTGGATGGAGACAAGAACATTTCTGCCCTTATGAAAAGGTGGATAAGGAGATCTGATGGGTAGGACTACTCTAGTCTCTCAAATGAAGGGACAGGGTCACAGAACTCAAATGGCAGGGAACCACAAGGACAGGACATGTTGGAGGCATGCGGTCCCAAGCCTCCTGTTGTGCCCAGGGCCAGCCTCTCTTCAATATCCTCTCAATTCAAGAGAAAAACAACACTCGCCCAATTGCCAGGCACCCTATTTCATTGCTAGAAGAAGCCTACGGATTTGAACTTGAACCTTGGCCCTCCTTGGCTTGTGGGGACTATTTTGCAAACAATGAATTGCTGCCCCAAGGAGACAGGAATGTGTGTTAAATTTTTAAGATGCATTCTTGCTAGGTCAGACTTAAAGAGAAAGACTTTGAATCTGCCCTCCAGGCTGGGGGGGGGGGCGGTGCAGGGGGAATGGCAGTCTCTGGGAAGAACAAAGATGGAAAGGACGAGGAGGGGTGAGGCTCCCAGAGAAGGAGGATGGAGCACTTCTCCAGACGTCTGCAAATCCTGGAGGAGGCGGGGGTCCAGCAGGGGGTGCCGACTTAGAGACAGTTCACTCACGGGGAGGGGCTCTGAGGGCAACTTGGGTGGCCATTTGCATCCTTTCTTTCAGTGGAGCGCACCCAAAATTCTGTGCAGGCACGAAGGATGGTGGTTTGTACATGAAAAGCGATTTCTCCTTGAGCAGGTGTTCAAAGTCGAATTTCAAAATTTCAATGTGTGCCTGCGTGGGAGGCAAAGGGAGGGAGAGAAGGGGCCGAGATGGCTGCCGGGTTCAAGGGACAGAAAAGGGGCCCTAAAAGATGCAGACACCCTGGTACCCATTGGAGCACGTTCCCCCGAATTGAAGGGAACTTCTACTATGGTGGTGCCCGACAGTTCAACAAATGTCTTAGGCTATTTTTTTTTCTGGTTTCTGATTTTTTTGTTGTTGTTGTTCATTTCTAACCGGCTCATTCATATTAGGGAACAAAGCAGCCATATTTTCAGACTGATATATGAATATATCTCGCAACCAACCAATTTAGCATTCGGCCCCCTCCGTTCCATGCTGGATTAAAACCCTGACGTCTGCCAGGAGCCCTCGGCTGAGACGAGTTTGCGGTTTCGTTGTTTTGTTTTGCTTTGTTTTAAAATACAGTACGGAATGATTTTAAGTGAAATTCCCAGGAATATAATTTGGGGCAAAGACAATCGAATGCTTAATGAACTCTATTCCCGAGGCTGCTATTTTTATCCCCGTCATGTTCTCGGCTTTCGAGTCCCGGCGCCACAGAGGCAGAGCCGGGCCGGGTGCCCGCGGCCCCCGGAGGAAGACGGCGGTGGCCGTGGGTGTGCAGCTCGGGGCCATCCTGTCCCCCGCCACCCGGAGGCACTTCTGGGCTGGCGCGGGGACCCACGCGGAGGCATCCCGAGCTGCTCTCCTCTCGGAGAAGCAGCTTCCACCTCCTTGGCAGGTTGCTGATAGACACGCACAGCGGGAAGGAGGCCCTATCTGGAGCCTGGAAGCTCATTTATAAGAAACTCTCATGAAGTCACCGGGGTCAAAGTTGATCTTCCTGTTATTAAACGTGGCTGAGAATGTGCCTGTGGACTTTGGCAGCGAGTCAACATTCTTCATTTAAATGGAGTCCCAGGAACAAAGGTAAAGACACACCTTCAGTAAGCCGCGGCCTGCAAGGATGCTGCGGAGGAGAGCGGGAACCCCCCGCCCCGGCGCCTCTACTCTCCCCGGGGCCTATCAGGACCACTCACTGCAGGTCGGTCGGGCCTCTGGGCCCTTGGGTCGCACAGTGGCCGCACCGCAGGCCTCTGAGCACGTGTCACCGAGCTGAGGACTTGAGACAGCCTGGGCCTGGGTCTCCCAGATTGTGGGCGCAGCCGTGGTTGGCCGCATCTTGTCTTAAAGGTCCCAGGGCTGTCGCTGCCCGCTGGCAGGGCTCTGACTCCAGCCGGCCGCAGGACTGAAGTGGTCCTCGTGCCAACGTGCCGCCCACTGAGTCCTGTGTGTTCCCTTCCTGGGAGAGTCCCCGGGTGCGTCCGTCCGCACCAGGGAGCCGTGCGGCCCGGCCAGAGGACTGCTCCCAGACTCACACCCGCTCACAGAGGCTTTACTCTCTAGGTTAAGTGGGCTTTTATTGGTCCTAGCCAGCTCGACTCCCCCACGCTGTGAACCCCCAGAGGCATTTATCATCCGCCCTGCGATGGCCGTATCCGATGTCAGGATCTCCGTGGGAAGCCCTCGGGTGGTTCGTTTTTCGGCTGAGTCTGCTGCTGGCTTTCTGCTGCCTGGACCCCGGCTTTCACCTTCTCCCGGGTCCCCCTTCTTTCCTTCACCATATTGAAAAGGCATTTCCGAAACTCTTAATGTGTTAGACACATTGTGGGGTTGGGTTGTGAAGTCGGCGGGGAGGAGGGACTGACCCGCCTCCCAGCCCGGCTCTGTTTCCTTGAGGAACCTTCTGTATTTTTACAGCTGCCTCTACTTTCTCATTTGTCTCTCGTAACTCGCAGCAGCAAGTAGGGAGTTGTTAGTCCCATTTCTCAGGTGAGGAAGCGGAGCTTAAGGAAAGTGCACACAGCCATGCAAGCTCAGCAGCAGGGACCGGAACTTGAGGCCGGATTGCTCTGCTCTGGGACTGCCTGCCAGCCACGATCACAGTCACCGCGGTCACGGTCACCGTGGTCAGTCACCACTGCACCATTAAGGGTTTGCCCCGGAAAAGGACACAGCTGAATGGTGAGCCCGGGAGCCCTGAGACCCCAGTGCACAATCGAACAATCTGAAGACTTTCTGTTCTTTCTTCTCCTTTTAGAATCATCCTGTCCTTAGCTCATCACGAAACCTCCAGCCTGGGCGGCCGTGTGTCCTGACATCCACGCGCTTCCGGGGCTGGTGCACACACAGCTACCCCCACAGCAGCAGGACGGGCAGTGGAGGGAGTCTGCGGGAAGCAGGCGGTGGAAGATGGGAGGGCGTCAGCGCCCAGAAACCCCGGAAGGCCTCAGGGAGGGAGCCAGACTTCTCGGAAGATTCAAGTCTGGAGTGGTTTTGACTGAAAGCAAAGAGAGCCTCGTGGAGGCCGGACAGGGATGGCTGGGTGAATGTGGTCAGACTTGGCATCTGAACTTCACCCTCTGGGCTCTCCCTGTGGGCCCCGGGGAACCACCGAGGCCTATGGTGAGGTGGCGGTTGCACCTTCAGACTTGTGTCTAGGGACCGTCCCTCTGGCAGAAGGAGGAGGGAAACCAGGTGCAGCAGCAGGGGGAAAGGCCCAGAAGGAAGAGAGAACCAAGTGAGAAGATGGCCAGTCACAGAAGCCGGGGGCAGGAGGCCTGATCCCAGGAGGCTCAGAGGAAGAACCCAGGGAGGGATTCCTGGTTTGGGAGGTGGCTCTCCGGGGCCTGGAGAGGAGAGTCTCGGAGGAATAGGATTTTCCAGGACATCATGGGGCCCGGGGGAAGGAGTCCCAGGGAGGTACTGACCATGGGTACTCATAGAACATCCGAGACAAGGGGAGTGCTTGGGCATTTGTACCTAGAGGTCAGGACCAGGCGCAGGTGTCACTACAGAGAAGGCAGCAGAGAGCTCCCGAGGGCGGGCTGTGAAGGGAGGGAGAGGAGACACAGGGCACGTACGGAGGTCTAGGAGGTGAACAGAGCCAGACCCGTGCGGAGGTGCGGAGGGGCGCCGGTGCGAGGTGCCAGGAGTCCAAGGAGCCCAAGGAAAAGTCTAGCATTTTCCTTTCTACTGAAGAGCAGGAAAGCCAAGCTTCACAGCTTGGTTCTGCAGACCCTGGGGGCATTCACCTCCAACGAGTACCCCCCTGCCCTGCAGCTGAAGGCACAGCCGGGATTCGCAGGCCAGGGCTGCTGGGCTCTACCTCCCGCCTCCTCCGCGCCAGGCAGCTCAGGTCACCCTGCGAGCAAGAGACACAAGCAAGCAAGAGCGCTTCCTCAAGGCACCTTGGCCTTCAGAACCACTGGGTCCCGTGGCCGAGCGGGCCCTGTGCTGCCTGGGCAGAGGGAAGGGCTGAGGACAGCCGAGCGGTGCGAGGATCCTGCGCGCCACGGTTGTGTCCTTGCTCTGCGGAACACCTCCTCTTCCTCTGCCCTCGTCGCCCTGGAAGAGGGGCCTCCACCCAGAGGGCACATGTCAGAGAAGCCCTCTGCTGCCAGCCACGGGCCCTGCTGGCCGTCTCGGAGGCCTTCCAGGAAGATGTCCATGGGCGACATTGCTCCTGGCAGCCGGAGCTCGCTCTCCTGAAGCCGCTGCCATCAGAGGCCGTCTCCCTCGGGGGTGAAGACGCTGTCTGGATGAGAGGGCTCCCTTCCGAGTGACATGCCACCGTGACAGTGCGGCAGCGTGGTGCCAGGACGCACCTGTAGTGAAGTGGAAGCCGTGTGCGTGACTTGGTGAGGACACCGTGGGCGAGGGGGCTGGGAGTGTGAGGACAGGGTGATAGCACTTGTCTGAATTTCCCTGTGTTGTCAAAGGCGGGGGCCCCAGGCTCACCTGCTCCTGGGATTGCTCCTGTCCCGACGCCCCCCCACCCACAGCGCTTGCACCCCCTTCTCCACTGGTTAGAGACCAGCCCCTTCCCCTGCTGTCTCCTCCCTCCCTCCCTCCGGGGTGAGGCTGGCCCTTCCTCCAGTCCCCTGTTCCTCCTTCACTCAGACCCCCGGGCGGGAGGTGGGGGGCGGTGGGGGGGAGCCCAGCGGCGCTGCAGAGGCCATGCAGCTTCTGGGGAGCGCTGAGGATACGGGTTTGTTTTATTTTTTTTTTTTTAGATCTTGGGAAAAAAAAATACTGTCGGTCTCAACAGTCAAGCCGTCCTAGGATATTTGGGGAAAACTCTTTTCTCAAGGATCAGATGAGAAATGGGCATGAGAGACCACCGCTTCCTTCCGTTCATGGAGATTCTTAAGGCAGCAACAAATCAGCACGAAATAAAAGTGACAGCGGCTAAAACGTACACGGGGAAAGTGTCAGAAGAATTGAAATCTTTTGGCAGACCCAAGACTGTAAAAATGATCTGGAAAATATTGAAAATGAAAAATATGATAACTGCAAATAGAAAGTATATACTGGGAAAAGCTAAAATTAGTAATATATATATATATATATATATATATATGTGGACAAAAATACTGATCTGTGAATCCTAGCTTGACTGCGAAATTTACGTGGGAGAATTAATTTTGATGAAATTAGAATTAATTAGAAGTAGTCTTGATGAAAATAATTTTGTGAAATAATTCCCTGACCAACTTTCTGTGCTATGGCTACATATTTCAAGTGTTTTTACTTTTATTTTAAATTGATCAAAACAGATTTGTTCCAGAAAATACTTTCTCCACAAAAACTCAATGTGGGGACGCCTGGGTGGCTCAGTCGGTTAAGGGTCTGACTTGAGCTCAGGTCATGATCTCATGGTTCGTGGGTTTGAGCCCCGCGTCGGGGTCTGTGCTGACAGCTCGGAGCCTGGAGCCTGCTTTGGGTGTGTGTCTCCCTCTCTCTCTGCCCCACCCCTGCTTGTGCTCTGTCTCTCTCCATCTCTCAAAAATGAATAAATCTTAAAAAAATAAAAATAAAAAACCCTCAATGTAGATATGATTTGTTCCAAATATTTGCATTGATAAGATGTTTTCAAAGTATTCCAAGGATGGAAAATACGAAGACAAAACAACAGAATCAAAATACTATAAACCAACTTCTGATTCCAGACAAGATTAAATGGACAAACTTCTCCCAGAACCCCTCCACTAAGTACAGCTAAAAATCCATGGACATGGTATACCAAATATTTTTTTTAATGTTTATTTATTTTGAGAGAGAGAGAGACAGACAGACAGCATGAGCGAGGGAGGGGCACAGACAGAGAGGAAGGCGCAGACTCCGAAACAGGCTCCAGGCTCTGAGCTGTCAGCACAGAGCCCGACGCGGGGCTTGAACTCACCAACTGTGAGATCATAACCTGAGCCGAAGTCAGACGCTTAACCGACTGAGCCACCCAGGCGCACCTTTTTATTTATTTATTTTTTTTTAATGTTCATGGTATGCCAAATAAACACATGCCGGAAAGGTGTAAAGAACAACATAATTGGCTGGGGACTGGGCCCTGAGAGACAAAGAGTGGTGAGCGTTCTGGGTTCTTTGTTCACTCCCTGTTTGTACTGAATGAGGCCCTGGTGAGGTGTGCAGTCCTGAAATCCTAATATATATATATACAGACAGAAAAAAAAAAAGGCCCAAGGAAAACTTTTCCTCTTCAGCCAAAGGACCAGGAAAGAAGCATTCTTGGACATTATGGCCAACCATAATCGATAAATAAAAATTTTGATAGATGAGATGTCAACAAAATTTAAAACTCTAATGCTACAAAAGACTTCATCAAGAGGATGAAAATTCCGGGTACAGACGGGGAGAAAGCATTCGTAAAACATATATCTGACAAAGGACTCATATAAAGAATTCTCAAAACCCAACAATAAAAATACAAATAATTCAATTAGAAAATGAACAGAGGACAGCCAGTTCACCAGAGAGGATATATGGACGGCAAATAAGCCCATTATACCATGTTTCACAGCATCACACATTTGGGAAAGGCAAGGTACACCCGAAGGAGAAATTACTGCATATCTATCGGAATGGCGAAAGGTAAAAACTGAGACAGTACCAGAGGGCATGATGGATGCGGAGAAACGGGATCTCTTCCCCATTCCCGGGGGAAATGCAAGTGTGCGAATTCTCTGAAAACCGTTTGGCAGTTTCTTAAAAATTTAAGTTTCTCGGCTGATCCAGTGATCACATTCCTGACTTTATATCCCAGAAAAAAATGGACCTCCGTCCACATAAAAGTCTGGACAGGAGTGTTCACAGCAGCTTTGTTTATAACAGCTGAACACTGGAAGCAACCCAAATGTCCCTCAGCGGGTGAATGGCCAAACCAACTGGTGTACACCCACACCATGGAACCATAAAACAGTAAAAAGCGGTGACCTATAGATGCCATAGCTCACGTGGACCTCAAGGGCAGTATGCAGAGTGAGAAAAGTCAATCTCAAAAGGTTCTATGCCTTAGGATTCCGCTTAGGTAGCATTCTTGAGCTAAACAGATCATCCAGGCGGAGAACGGCCTAGGGCTATGTGGGGAAGCGGGCAGGCATGGACTTGATCCCAAAGCAATAACCCAAAAGAGATCTTCACGGGGCGGAGGAGTTCTGCTCTTGACTGCGGCAAGCACACCCACCCACACCTGTGCCAAAGTTGCACAGACCTAAATACACACGCGCACGGAAGTGCATGTAAGACAAATTCTAAATAAGGTCTGTGGCTTGTACCCAAGTTCATTTTCTGGTTTTGCTATTGTACTCTACCTAAGCTGCTGCCATTGGCTACAGCTGGGTGGGGCACACAGGCTATCGCTTGTATTATCTTTGCGAGTCTCTGAGAACTGATAATTATTTCAAAATACATAGTTAAATGCAAGCCTATGGGCCCATATCCCAGGGTTCCAAGTAGTCATGTCATGCCTTACTTACCTATCCCAAACTTTCTCTGACCTGACCCATCTTGGCTCACTCCCAAATCCAACCTTGATAATAATAAGGAGTGTGTTTATATTGGTAACATTTGCTGTTTTCCCAACTTTGCAAATTCCTCTGAACCCCTGTGGGTTTACAGATGCCATTTTCTTCATTTAAAGATCACCGATGCCCCTCCTCAGGTGGAACGTGAGCTCTTTTCTTTAGGATTTCAGTTCTAAACTCATTCTTCTGCTGGAGGCATTTTAACGAGAATTAAATATATTAATTAAATATCAACACGGATTACCTATTAATAAGGGTTACAGGACCATGTACCTGTGTGTATATTACGTATACAGCAATTGCAGGTCATATCGCGTGCGTTACAACTGAGTCACAGTTCCCCCTGCAGAACCATGTATATATTTTTTTAATTTATTTTGAGAGAGACAGAGCTTAAGCAGGGGAGGGGCTGAGAGAGAGAGAAAGAGAAAGAATCCCAAGCAGGCTCTGCAGGACCAGCACAGAGCCTAATGAGGGGCCGGAACTCACAAAAGTGTGAGACCATGACCTGAGCTGAAATCAAGAGTCAGATGCTTACCCGCTTAACTGGTGGACAGAGCCACCCAGGCACCCCTGTGACCCTATTTCTGATGGTTAAAGGCAGAGGAATATGCCACCCCAAAATATGCCTCTTTGGTTTGAGGATAATTTTGAGCTAATTATTTTGAGAAACTGCAGGTACAGGAGAAGCTCTGAAAAGGAGTTAGAAGTTAGCCTTTTGTAAGGGAAATTCATATTAAAAAATCTCCACGTGTGTCTCCCTCTTCATACCAGGAAGAGAAAGGTGCCGAAATCACCATAAACCCTTATCTAAGGAGAAGGTGCCAGGCTTAACTGGCATTTCCTGGTGCCCCCGACTCCCACCCATCACCCCATCTTTTGTCTTCAGCTGAAGATGCTTTCTAAGGAGATGGCTTGTGCCCCCTCGGAGGCTTCTACTCTGTTTCCTGGGCACCTCCCATGTCTCCGTGGAGGTAGATGCGGTATTTCTTGCTACCCGTCTTCTATGGCAAACGATCTCAGCCAGACACTCAGAAGGATGGAGGGAAAACTATTTTTCCTCTCCTACAGTGGGAATACATGTGTAACTGATTCAGAAGAGAGAGAAATGCCCAAGAATGTAAGTGCTTTTGATCACATGACCAACTCAAAAGCCTGTGCATGTGTATGTATATGTGTATGTGCACACTGAAACATGCATGCATGCATGTTATATTGACGGTATATATTTGTGTGTGTCATAATATGGCATATATATATATATATATATATATATATATACATGATATGTATTTATATATTACACACACACACACACACATTTGGTCATGGCATCTGAAATGCTGATGGAGCGTTCCGACTGCGCAGCACCTGCCTCTCTCCTGGTGACTGTCACAGCTCCCTTGGGACTCTGGGTCAGAGGCGAGGGTGAGTGTGCTGTGCCAGGGCCACCTGCTCCCGATCTCCCTCGGCCAAGGACTCTCTGGCATCCCACCCGAATCAGCCTCCTGCTGCCTGTGAGGGCAGAGCTCCTGGCCAAGTAAACTATTGGACTCCAGGTCCGAATTCCTTCCTTCTTTCTGTGGACTCTGCATCCAGTGCCCAGAGTCCCGGCCTCTGGCCACGGTGGAGTAGTTATTCCCCGGCAGGGCAGCGGCTCATGCTGTCTGCCCACCCCTCCCAGCCTGGTGGCCAGGCCTCCCGTGAGCTCCCCCAGGGAGGACCAGGCAACCGTCCACCACCCACAGCAACAGAGTCTGTGGGGTTCACAGAGGTCTCGCCTCAATGCGCAGTGACCCCCTCCTCCAAGAAGCAGAGTGGGGAGGACCCGCTGGATGGTGCCACCCTTCCCAGGGAAACTCTGCTCTCAGGGCCGAGTGTCCGACTGCACCCCTACATCTTTAACCTGGCTGGAGTGTCCGAGATGGGTGAGATCTGCCCTCAGCCACATCCTTTATGAATTCTGCGTGGGGCAACCTGTCACAGGCTCACTTCGAAATTTTAAATCCACCAAACTAAAATTGAGGAGAGAAAGTTTCCATTGTAATATCTTGTTGGTAGTATCCTTTACCAAATCAACATGTTCCTATGTTTCTGAGGCCTCAAAGTCCCTTCCACCTTGGGCGTCTAGAACATTCTGCACTCACCACTGGCCCTCTGGGCCCTAAACCAGATGCACAATCAGTCACTGTCGGCCCGGTGCTAGCTCACACTCCCTATGAACAGCATCAGTCACGTGAAGCTTGGTCGGCCTGGGATGCCTGGCCTTTCAAAGCCCTTGGTGACAAGTCTTGGGGACCCTTTTCCCCTCAGAAAGGTGGAGGTTCACCCAGGTTGACAGGGCTGGCAGATTGCTCTTTTGACAATTCCGAGCAGGCATTTGGACCGGGGGCTCCTCCGGCAGGTCCCCTGCTCTCTGAGTATGTGTTAAGAGATCATAGTGGACGGCCTTTTCCCAATCGCTTTGTTCCTAGGGTGTAGGTTACACACGCATGATGTTTGTGCTTCGATTTTCTTTGACCTTGCTGTTCCTTTCCAGTTGTTTCAATAGCTTAGGTATGCTTGCTTATAGAGTTAGAACTTTTTAACACAGGGCGGCAAAATTTTATACAACTAAAATGTCTAAATGTCAAGTGTCATCACGAGAATTCCATCGTTTCCGCTGTAGAGCTGAAGGGAAAGGTCCACGTTCAGTCATTTCCATTCTCTGTGTTGGTTTGCTTACTTTGCGAAAGGCACTATGGGGATGCAAGGGTTTGAGGAGAGGTACGGCCCAGCCCGTACCCTGGGCCAGTGCTGCGCCTTCTGGATGCCCAGGGTGGTGTCCCTGGGTGCCAGAAACTCAGAAGTGTGTGTCAGGAATGGCCCACACTTTAGACTCCACCTACGGGGAATCTTTGGGCTTGGGTCATTTCAGATGCTTCATAACTGACCTGCTCCCAACCAGTGAGAAGTTGAAGAAACTTGGACTTCAGGCGGTCTGGCAAAACCTGGCAGAGCAGTGACCCTCCAGTAGCCCCGTGCAAAACCTGGAATCCCACTGTATCCAGAACAGATGGATTCTGGATTCTATCTGGCATGGGGTGGCAGGAGGGGCCTGGGGATCCAGAATCGGGCTGGACCAGGCTTTGCTCCAAAAAGCTCACAATCTGGAAGGAGAGACAAATGCCAGCCAAATACGAAGCCTGAAGTCATCAGAATGCAGCAGCATGTTGAGGAATTAGACAGAAGTGCGCAGCCCTCTGGTCCCATGGGCGGAACGCGAGACTGGAGGGATCCTCTGGCCGGGTCGTGGAGGGTCTGGGGAGCCATGGGCAGATCATCTCTACCCCCACAGAAGCTCTGTTTCCTTTGTCTGTAAAACAGACACATGGCGGTTCCGCCATCGCCTCACACCCCTTAGATTAAGATTGACTGTGGTTAGTAACACAGCCCAGCTTGGTGAGCTGCGGCAGGTCACTGAGTGCCTGGGAGTCTCAGGAGCAACTTCATGGGGCTGGAAAAGTCAATCCCTTTGGCTGGTCTCGGTTATGGATCTTGAGCCTCAGGAAGGGCAAACCAGTGGGCAAGAAGTAGCCAGGGGCCTGGTAGTCTCAGACGGCCGAGATACAGGGTCATCGCCGTCAACGATGATGGCTGGCAGTCTTGTGTGGAGCTGGCTGCATCCCGGTTCCTAAAAATTACAGGTTACATGTTAGAATCATTTGGTGACACCTTGAGTCTGTATTCCTACATTTGTTTCTGCCTCTATCTATCTATGTTTCTCTCTATCTATCTATCATCCATCCATCCATCACCGCTACCCTCCTCCTTTTCTCTGTCTTGACCTCTTCCTCTCACTCTGTCTTTACCTCGCCCATCCCAGGCCCCACACCAGGCTGACTGAACCAGAATTTCTAGAGTGGAGCCTGAAGATGTGCGTTTGTTCCAACTTCTTTTGGTCGACACTCAGGGAGTTATCTGTCTTATGGGGAAGGCCCCTTCCACACTCACCTGGATGGTTACCTTAGAAACATCATGGCCACAGTGGGTTGGTCCAGGCTGGGTATCTCTCCCCAGCCAATCAGATATATTCTGGAACTTCTGAGCCGGGAAAGAGAAGCCATTCCCTTAATGCAGGCCGAAGCTGTATGTTGTGAGATGTACCAGCTCTTGGCGGCCGGTTTCCTCTCCATCACCAAACACGGAGAAGGCTGATGGACTCACAGCATGAAGGACGAGCGTAGGTAACAGATGGAGACAGTCTCCAGGGTTCCAGGTGTGCATGGGGACCAGCCATATCCCTACTCCTGGATCCCCATAGTTCTTATAACCAGCACCCCCCCCCACCCCGGGCTTCAGCTGCTTGTGTGGGGTTTCTGCCCCCTGCAGCTAAGCAGCTTCTAGTCAGTTCCAGTCCTGAGCCTCCTTGGGAAGTCACCTCCAAGAGAGAAGTTTTCCAGATGTCTTTCAGTCAGATCCTTGGAAAACACTGTTCGAAATCAGTCCTATCACCTTCCAAATGATGGAGGTGGTTTAGTCCCATTATTTGTAAACTAAGTTGTTCTCCATAGCTGAACACAGTTTGGAAACAAATTTTCATGGCTTCCATGGATAGATGATAAAAATAAGTAAATGATAGATAGGTAGAGAGGAGGGAGGAGGGAGGGAGGGAGGGAGGGAGGGAGGGAGGGAGGAAAGAAGGAAGGAAGGAAGGAAGGAAGGAGGAGGAAGGAAGGAAGGAAGGGAGGGAGGGAGGAGGGGAGGGAGGGAGGGAGGGAGGGGAGGGAGGGAGGCAGGGAGGGAGGGAGGAAGGAAGGAAGAAGGGGAGAAAAAAGGAAGGAAGGAAGGAAGGAAGGAAGGAAGGGAGGAAGGGAGGGAGGGAGGGAGGGAGGGAGGGGAGGGAGGAAGGCAGGAAGGCAGGGAGGGAGGGAGGGAGGGAGGGAGGGAGGAAAGAAGGGGAGAAAAAAAGGAAGGAAGGAAGGAAGGAAGGAAGGGAGGAAGGGAGGGAGGGAGGGAGGGAGGGAGGGAGGGAGGGAGGGAGGAAAGGGAAGGGAAGGAAGGAAGGAAGGAAGGGAGGGAGGGAGGAAAGAAGGGGAGAAAGAAAGAAAAAAGAAGGAAGGAAGGAAGGGGAGTAAGAACAAAAGATAAAGGCTAAAGTAGGACTGGCGTAGTTACAGCCCTGGCTCCATCCTCCGCCCCAACCCCCCCCCGCCCCAGCTTGCTGATAGGGAGACCGAGGCCCGGAGGAGCAGGAGGCTTCGGCAGCTTGACATCATACTGCAAGTAGCGGTGTGAAGAAAACCAGAGCTCAGACTTCTGTGTTCTAGAACAGTCATCTCCAAGTCAAGGGTCGAGATGATACGATGGGCCACAGGAAGAAACTATTAGAAATTCTATTTATTTATATGTTTCGTACCTCACGCTTTTGGAAATTTTATATTGTGTATGTTCTAAACATATATCATACAGAATATATGTATATACACATATATATATAACAGAATATACAGAATATATATATTGCAGACATATATATTATATATATATGTTATATATGTGTGTATATATATATGTGTGTGTATATATAATACACTCATACACCCATACTGGGGGCCGTATTCTCCTGGCAGAAGTGAGACCAAAGCGTAGGGGACCAACGCCACCTGCTCGACCTCGCTGGGTGAGTTTGCAAGCACCCTTACACCCATCCGGCGTCTGCCGCGCCTGTGCCGGGCCTGACTCGCGCCCGTTCGCAGGGGGCTCTGTGTGCCGGCGGCCTGCCTGGCCCTGCTCAAAACTGGGATGTTCACTGCCCTGTGAAATAGCCCCGTCAGCGGAGGAAACTCGTCTCTACTTAAGGCAAACTGAAAGAGCAAAAGCGTTGAACTCCACAAAGTAAAGGGTTCGGGTTCTGAGAGCTTCGCTCTGATGTTCCAGAACAGACACAAGACCCAGGAGCCCTTCCCGCTCCCGGGCCCGGCAGTCAGGACCGGCAGTCTGGTGCGGTGTCTGGTTGTGCTTGGGCAGTTGGGAGCGCTTGGCCCCAGGGCGCATCCCATCGGGGCTGTGACCCCACTGAACGGAGGCCGGGCCCTCGCACCAGCCCGGGCCGCGCCCTGTGTGTTCCCCAAGCTGGGTACTGGCACTCTGCTTCCTAAGTTTACAGGACACCGTCAGTTAGCATTTCAGTGCCGATTTTAAATGGGCACTTTAAACGTTTCAGACGCAGCCCCTTGCCGCCACGGTTCTGGGGTGGCCTGGCGTGTGGCATGTGGCTTCACTTAGGAGCCTGGGTCCTTCTGCCCAGCAGAGCGTTGGCCCTGCGTCCCTTCGCTGAATTTAATACGTTAATAAACATGTTTTCAGTGATCCCTGCTCCCTGCTATCTGGCATATTAACAAGTAAGTGCCGCTGGGGGAATAGAAACCAGAATTAGACCATCAGAAATCATATTTGGGGGAGAACTGCTTTCCCCCTTGTGACCGCGAGCTGGCTTTTTTATTTTAATAAAAAACAGAAGCAACGAACGGTCCCACCCTCCCTGGCACTTAAGAACGGGGCGCCCCAGACACAGGAGCCCACCTCCGGAGTGCAAACCTCGAGGATCAGGGAAGCTTTTGTTTGCTTTAATTCTGGCAGCAAACAAAAACCGTGTTTTCTGATGAGGAAGAAGGGAACGGTCCTCCAGCAGAAAGACCTGTGAAAACGTGCATACCAGGCGCAGACCAACCAACAACAGCAACCACGAAGCCCGGACGTACACCGACTACGAGGTAGAGATTTTTGGATTGTTTTTTTAAGAGAGTGTCAGCTCCCCCCCCCCCCCACTTTGAGAGACCTCGCTTGTCAGAATTTCCGCCAGGGTCGTTTTTGCGCCTGGGGCCCCCATGCACGGTTTAGGAAGACCGTCCAAGTCTTGGGGATGTGGCACGCACTGATTCACACGCGCTGCAAAACACCCCCGAGGTAGCTCAGCCTGGCGAGGTTACGTCATCCCTCTGGAACAAAGGCCAATTTTTCACTACCCAGAGCCACCCAAGGCCTGACTGCCTCCTTCAGATCTTCAGGTCTAAACCCCTGTTTATTTGGGTATGGCCCCAAACGAAGCATTCTCTTTATGTTCCAGTAGTTTCTGGAAGACCAGCTGTTCTAAATTTGGTTTAAAACATTTGTTAAAGTCACCCGTAAATGAGGGAGAAGGAACCGGGCTGCCTTGGCAATAGGAAAAAGCTCTCAGATTTCCTTAAACAAGACAGGCCTTCCTTCTAGATCGGTTTTATATTTGAGGTCGTCTTTGGGGGATTGTTTCCATGCAGGCCTGGGGGGGAGGGTTTTTCCAGCCTGCGTCCCCCTCAAGCGTGCCCAGCTAGCCTGATGCAGAGAGCGAGGGCCGTTCACAGCAGGCCGGGGGTGGGGGGGACGGGGAGGAGGTAGGTTGGCTGAGCCCTCGGAGCAAGGCACAGGAGGAGCCCAGGGTCCCTGGGCCAGCCGCGCGGCACGCATGAGACCGTCACGGCCCCTCGCTCGTGCCCACAGATCCTGAGGTTTGAGAGCACATCCACAGACAGTGTGGCGAGCGCGTCCCCAGCAAGCAGCAGCGGGAACTGAAATTTGCCGGTGAGGGTCACTTCCACCGCCGTAGTAGTGAAATCGTCTGTCTGGGAAGCAGCAGGGCCTGGAACGGCAAGACCCCCCACCTCTGATCCCCGAGGCCCCCGCCGCTGTGTCTCAGGGAGCTCAGGGCTCCATCCGCGTGGAGGCCCGCTCCGAAACGGGACAATAATTAATGAGTCTAGCCTGTGCCCCGATCCTTGGATTCCAGGACCTTCCTTGATTGCAGAACATGAGGCAGAATCATAGCACTTGTGCAAACCGTGGAGAGTCTGAGCTCAACGTGTCTCCAAAGATAGAGTTTCTGAGTGATGGCAGATTCCTGCTCCTGCGGACAGAATACACACCGTAAGGACTAAGAGCTTCCTTAGAAAAAGTGCTTGTGATCGATTCTTCGTCTACTTGTGTTGAAGAGAACACCCACCCCTACCTACATCGCGCCTGGCAAGCCCTTCTTTCTGCAGACCGCCACGCCCTCCTTCTGAGCTCTGTCTCGGGTCCCAGCTGGGTCTCATTTTTCAGATGCTCCAATCTGCTTTGACCCCAGCGGCCTGATTTTACGGATGGCACCACGTGAACTCTTCCAGGGAGAGCCTCCTCTCTCAACCTAGACCTTGAGGCTCTCAGGGGGACAAGGGTCCCGTTGGTCCTGAGGCAACGAGGCCAGGCACTCTGCCCACGGGGGATCGCTAGCGGGTATAGATTTGTGGACGCTACCAGGCAACACTTTGCCAAATCCCACGTCAGAAGTCTCGAGAGTGAAAATGCTTTTTCACACAGCATTATACTATGTCACAGGGAAAAAAGCGTTTTCCAAGATCCAGAGAGGTGTGTACGGCGAATGCTGAGCGCAAACCAGAACCACATTGCAGCCCTCTTGACATTTCCAAAATAGTGACCAATAAAAGTTGCTATTTATGCGTGCCCTACTGGTGACACTATTAAATCTTTTGGCTGTACTGTTCAGGGAAGGTTACGGGCTGAAAGCAGTGTGAATTGGAACTGTGTCTAAATTGGAATTTTATCCGGCACCATTTGGCTTAAACTTGGATTGCTAACCTTCGGGTTTTAGTCAGACTGGAATTAGACAATAGAGGGCTCACTGCTGTGTGGCATTTTTTTTTTAAAGTTTATATGAAGAAAAAAAGAGAGAGAGAGAGAGGAAGAAAACCTTGGGCATGCTGCCCACACATGTATTTTGTTTGGAAAGAACCATTTTCCCAACTTGGGGGATAAAAAGAGATCTAATTTATTAGCATTTCAAAAGTTGTCATGCCCGCGGAATGAGCAAACAGGGCAATCACGATTAATCTAAATTGAAAAGGCATATTTTGTTTATTAGATTCTGCAAGTATCCAAGCTCCATTTTTTGTAATAGTTCAGATTTTTTTTTCCTCCCTACCCTTCAGAAGTGACAGAGAAAAATCTATTTCTTGGCTGAAGTAATCTCAGATAAATTAATATCATTTTTCATATGAATTTGTTTGGGGAAACTTGAAACTGTAGCATAACCCATTGATTTCATTATTTGAATTAAGTTTAAGAAGTCCTACAGCTGTCTGCTGTCAAAATTTAAACCTAGTGTCCATTTTCAGCCGGGCACTTAATATACATTTCACCTGGTCACTCAATAACGTTCTAACATAACAGTACGCACTCATGAAACAGAGGTGCGGGGCTCCTCTGAAGCTCCAATACCAGCAGAAGGGGTCACAATTAGCAGTTTTGTTTTCCTGGGCTTGAAAGTTTTCCCTGGGCTGCTTCCAAAACTCGTGTTCCTCATTGTTGACCTTTTCGGAGTTCGGAATCGACGAACCGCGTTGCCTTCCGTGAGGGTGTCAAGTGCCGAATAAAAAATGGCATCACATCATTTTTCATCGTGGCCAGATGAGGTCTGAGTGGGGGAACAAGGAACAGGAAAGACAGAACATCTGAAAAATTGGCTGTGCAAACTGGAATGTGATTCTGCTCGAAGGGGCCACTTTCTTCCCCCCTTGCTTTCTCGAACAGGCAGGTTGTAGACAGATCTGGGTCTTAGCCTGCCACCCCAAGGGCCCCAATGTCAAGAAATAGTGATAGAACACCGTTCATTTATGCAACATCTGTAATACATATAGCAAATTATTAATAGCTCCATGTGCCAATCTGCCACTGTGCATTTCTGACAACGGAGGGGCCAGGGGCACGGAAGTTTTGCAGCTCAGGAATGAAAACGGGGCTCTGGATGAAAATTAAACACAGGTGCTTTGAGTTTTCGTTTAGGAAAGGGAACATCGCTGACTGTTTCGGGGGGCACAAAATGGCAGTGCTCCCAGCTCAGCTAAAGGGTGGAGAGAGCCGATGCACTGTGGACACAGGCATCGGTACTGTTTACACCGTGTTGTGCCACTTCACGCTAATGTCTGGGAGGCTGACAGTGCGGTGGAGGGCCAATTATGCCTCTTGCAGCAATGGAGGGTGCTGCAGAGGACCAGGGAGGGGAGGCCTTTTGCTTACAAAGAAAACAAAACTGAAGCCACAGCACAGATCAAAGCCCGTGGCGAGCGGGAGCTGCTTTTCATTCAGTGCATGCCGGCCCCCTCATTATCAGCTACCACTCCGAATTTCTGAGACAGAACCTCCCTCCTTCCACCGCAAACCTTCACCTTGGTTTTCCTCTCCTTTCTTTCTTTTTTTTAAATCGATAACAGAATCTCGTGTTCATTGCTTACAAATTAACACACGGCAAGCATCCTTGTTGTTGTTTTTCTTCCTCCTCTTTCCTAGAATATCACCATCTGAAGTTCTGAACTATCTGCATCCCATATTCCTGCAGAGACACACACGGAGCCCTTGTTTCGAAATCGCGTTGCTCGGCGTCCGCAGATGCGCGCGCAGGCCACGCCTGAACTCTCTGCCGTGATATTTTAGCTCTTTCCCCTTGACTTTAAGTCAACCTCAAAGGCACTCTTCTCAGGAACTCGGGGATGAGAAAGTGAGGATAGTGAAATTAACCCAGGAGAGCCTTAAATCGGTCCCCAGTTTCCACTCTGATGGGGATAAGCCCAGCGCCTGCTTACGAACCGGTATTCGGTAAGGCGGAATGTGGTGACCTGAGAGGAGGCAGATTTGTTTCCAAACCCGGCTGTCGGAATATGACAACTATTCACGGCTGTTTCTTTTGTGTCTTTTCCCATGATTGCCTGGAGTCCCTCCTGCCTGAAGTGCCATCGTGATCCTTCGCCGGGGGAAGAGACGCAGAGCTGGTCGTCTCCAGGTCCGGGCATGCAGGTGAACATGAGGCCCCCAGGCAAGAGCTCTGTCAGTAGGACAACTGTGGGGGCAGGGTGTTTGCCAGATCTTTCCGGGCAGCCTATCCAAACTGAGCTTGAGAGACTCAGCCTGAGCCGAGGGCAGTGGCCACCTGCCCATGACAGAACTGGGACATCTCTGGTGGGAGAGGATGCAACAAAGGGAAAGCAGAAAGAAACCCTGCCCCTTGCCAGCTCTGGGAGCAGACAGGGGCCAAGGCAACAGAGGGGGTTGAGTCTATCTCTGTCTTAATTCTTTTTTTTTTTAATGTTTTTATTTATTTTTGAGAGAGAGACAGACAGAGCAAGTGGGGAGAGGCAGAGAGAGAGGAGACACAGAATCCGAAGCAGGCTCCAGGCTCTGAGCTGTCAGCACAGAGCCTGACTTGGCAGGGCTCAAACTCACAAGCTGTGAGATCATGATCTGAGCCGAAGTCGGATGCTTAACCTACTGAGTCACCCAGGTGCCCGTCTCTGTCTTAATTCTGAGATGTTCAGGGACCTCCCCGGAGGGATCCAAGTTGGTTTAGGCTAATCTGACAAAAATACCTCACACTGTGTGGCTTATAAAGCAGAAATGTGTTTCTCACAGTTCTGGAGGCTGGAAAGCCCGAGACCAGGTACCGGCAGATTTGTTGTCTGGTCAGAGCCTCTTTCTGGTTCACAGACAGCCACTTTCTCCCTGTGTCCTCTTGTGGTAGAAGTTGCTGGATGCCCTATGGGGTCTCCTTTATCAGGGCACTGATCCCATTTGTGAGTCCTCCACTCTCATGGCCTATCACCTCCCAAAGAGCCCAACGACTCATGCCTCCCCACTGGGGATTGGGTTCCAACATATGAAGTTTGGGGGGAAAGATATCAGTCCGCTCCAGAAAGGGTTCATGCTCTCTGTCTTGTTTGGGACCCTGGGATGGAGCTGCCAGGGACACCCTGCTTCCAGGATCTACTCAGCACCAGCAGGAGCCAGAGAGGCCACACTACCAGACTCTGACAAGCTCACAGGGATGGCCACACTTGGAGAAGCATGGTGCTCTGGAGACCACACAGACTGCAAGGTCATAGCCAAGGTCGTGAATCTTCTCCATCATACCCCTCCACAGACCCCTGGGTAGGAAGGGGAGGAGGAAGGGAGGGCAGCTTCGGAGAGATTGATTGTTCTCCTCCAAGAGCCCTGGGAACTGCCTAAGTTGCTCCTTTAAGCCTCTGGGTCTGAACTAGCTTAAGACTAGACTGGTTATTTAACTACTTTCTCCCACTACTAATCAGCATGGGAGGGATGGGAGGGGCGGTGAGCAAACTGGATAACTTACAAATAAAAGGATTTTACATTTCTCTTCACATGAATTATAATGTGTCAAATTCTGGAAAAGCTTTGCCGTCCAGCGAACTGTGGATCTGCTCACTCTACTTCCTTACTGACCACGTGGAAACAGGACATGCAGGGGATTCTCTTAGGAAAACGGCCAGCACCCATACAGCTGGGGAACCAGTGTTCTGTATGCTTACAGCCAGAGGCGGGGCCCGCTGTGTCACCAAGGCTACAAGGAGAGAGGTGTCTAATGCAAATGCGCCTTGAGAAAGCTGTGTGCCAGGCACGGTGCTAGATTTGGCAAAAAGTGAAAGGGACCCTTGAAAAGACCATAGTCTAGTGGGGAGAGAAAGGCATCAGACAGGCGGCTCGACTGGCTGACTCTGTAAGACGGGGATTTTCTTACATTAAGGGGAGAGAATTTGATTTATTAGTATATTATGTAGCATGATTTTCTTGAATTTATTGCATATGTGAGTATATTTATATGAATATATATTACTTTGTTTCGAGATTATTGTTAGAATTTCCTTTGCACTATCTCTTCTGTTTCAAGACACATATGTACATACGTATATACATGCATACGCAGATATGTATATATATAAACCTGTGGATATATACATGCACATTGTTGTTTCTTTTTCTTCCTTTATTTTTGCTGCTCTGATCAAGTTACTAGCCATTCCTTGTCCCGCTGATAATTTGGACATTTGCTTTCCCTTTATATTTCACTGTCGGTCACCTTCTGGGCTGGGCTTCTCACTCTTGCCCCCAGCCTGTCTCCGTCCCTAGGCCCTGTGTCCAGGGGCTGAGCTGGATGGACCACATCGTCAAGCTCCTTTGCTCCAGGGCTCCTGGTTAGCTCTGGGTAACCGGGGCATTGGCTGGAGATTGGAGATTGGAGGGGAGGGTGCGTGCGCTCACCTCCTGGGTTCCACTCCTTCACCCGCAGCTGCCTGAAGGCCGTCCGAGTCTTTTGACGAAAGACTTCAGCTCCTGCCAAGAAGCACCCTCCATACTTTGGAGACTGTTCTCTCAGCTCCGTGTTTGGTTCTGCGTCCTGCGCACCCCACTCCCTCGCCCTTCGCGTCCAGGCTGGGGAGCCGCACGGGAGTTACCGCCCCCAGGGCACTGCAGCATCCCTGCTTGTCCCTCATCGGACAGTTCTCAAAGTTCCCATTCTGAGCATGCCCCCTGTTTCCAGCTGACGCTGGCTGAGAATCCTCCCCTCCTTCGGAAACCATCGCCAGAAAAATATCTCTCGAAAACCATGTGAAAACAGCTTCCATGTCCTTCCCCTGAAGATATTCTATTCCTCCGTTTCTTCCATGACCCCTCGATCGCTTCCCCTACCCTCTCCTCCCCGGATGAGGCCCCGGGAATGACTTATTTCCCCTTTGCAGCTCCCACTGGCTCCTAGGTTTGCCGGGTAATTTATTACTTTATTTCGAGATTATTATTAGAATTTCCTTTGCACCGTGTCTCTTCTGTTTCAAGAAGCTCATGCGTCTCCAGACAATCCCCCCGTCATGCATTTCGATGTAACCACAGGGCTCAGGCATCTGTAGCAGCTTCTTCTCAACCCTCCTCATCAATCCCCTACCTTCCCATCTCTGTTCCGATACATTCATTTGAATGTAACATTTTTTTTTTTTTAATTAACAGTTAAAATCATTGCTTTGGGTCAGTGAGAGTAAAGCTCTTGTCCATAATCTTTTATGAAGACACTCTGGACTCAGTGTGAAGAGCGAAAGCCTGCAACGGGCTATTTCTCACCTTTTTTTTCTTTTTTCTCCAAACTACCAAGTAAGAAGATCCTAACTGTACACCACATTTTATTAGAATTATCCCCAAACTTTGGGGTCTGGACATTTGGTTTGAATGTGGCCCAGAAAAGTTGACGAGATTTCTCGCTGAAAACCAGACTCGCTTTGCCAGTCACCTTTGATGCGTACACTTTACTCACCGGCTGGAAAGGTGAAATTATCTTTCAGATTGGGAGACGATAGGGAAGGGATTCTTAATCCATTATTTAGTAGTATTGGGGACTGAAAAATAAAACAAACCAAACTCTGTTTCAGAATTTGGATGCAATTTGGAATGATTCTCAATACCATGTCATCAGTTTCTTTTGTCTGGTTTAAATTGTTTTCAAGATTTATTTATTTTTGAGGGAGGGAGAGACAGAGCGTGAGTTGGGGAGGGGCAGAGAGAGAGGGAGACACAGAATCCAAAGCAGGCTCCAGGCTCTGAGCTCTCGGCACAGAGCCCAATGTGGGGCTCGAACCCACAAGCCATAAGATCTTGACCTGAGCCAAAGTCAGACGCTTAACCGACTGAGCCACCCTGGCGCCCCAGCCTTTACCCAGTTTAAAAGGCCAGGTTCAGGCGATTCAAGAAACCAAATATTTCATGGAGACATGCCTCTCGACCATGCTACTCAAAATGGCTCTGCAGGCATATTGCGATCTCAGGCTACGTCCCTTTTCTCTCTCGCCCTTCGGAGTATTTCGTGTGAGAGAGCTTCCCGCTGCATGCTCTCCGTTGAAAGGGTGGGTGTGTCCACGAGGCACTCATGACGGTCACTCTTTGGGTCAGTGCTGACTACCAGACTTTTGTGAACGAAGTGGGGTCTGAATTGGCATCAGACACAATGTGTTCAAAGCCCCGTCACAAAGCATAAGCTTTTCGACATAATCGCAATCTACAAAAAAACATCGACCGTATTAAAATTCTCTCCAGTAACATCAATTTGCCGTGAGAAACAGCCTTGAGTATCCTGCCAGCCACGAGCATTTCCCTTGCACACCAGAGCACCCTCACACAGTGCTGCCCGAGGTGTTTCTGTCCACCCGTAAGGCAGGGGCACAGCTCGTGTGCGCACCTACCAGAAGGGTCCCTACCACAGGCTGCCTCCTGTATCACGCAGCATGCGGCAAAGCCGTACGGTAGCAAACGGTGCCGGCCACACGGTCCACTTCCTCTGCTGTTACTTTTGTGGCCCACGGTGCGTGTGTTTCAGCAGAATCACATCTGGAATCCTGTCTTGTTTTCTTCAACTTGAAGGGTGTGGTTGTGAAGAGTGGTTTTTTTTTTTAATAACTCGTTTTAGATTTCGATGAGATGCCTGGACCACTCATTCACTCTTTAAAAATGATTTGGCTACAGCACAAGTGGACAACGCAAGTGCAAGCGTGACCAAAAGAAGCGATACTGTGTGACAAAAAATTACACGGGGGCGCCGAGGTCCACAGAGGGGATACTATCAAGGCGAACCCTGTCCTTGCCATGATGTGCAAACTTTCAGAGCGTGATGCGACTACTATAAATTCCTAATCATTCTAACAGGTCATGTTTGTGAAATGGACACAAATAAAATTGCAGGATTATTTGTCTCCTGGAACCATGATTTTATAACCGGCAGCAATGATCTGGAGGTCTATGGACCGCAGGGGCAGGTGCAAAGAGATAGAGGCGCCCACAGCACCCGCTTCAGCTGCCCGCCTTCAGTCTTGCCTCACTGGGGGAAGCCATCCCAGGTCAGCCCGCTGGCACCACAGCCTGCTGGATCCCGGGTCCTGGAAGCCACACTGGCTCTCGGCTTCGCAAGGTCCACTGTGCTGCCATAGGACTGGCAGTGTCTGCCCCCTCGCTACACGTCGGGAGTCCAGATACAGTTACTATCTCCTCACACCTATTGAATGGGACTCATCTCCGGACGTCTCCTCTTGAGAATTCCTCCTGATAAAATATCACTTCTCTGGCAGAGTTTTCGGGAGTGACTCAGGATTCTCACAAGCGACGTCTGGGGCTTTTACTCTTCGTAATTGACTTTCCTTAGTTGAATCCAGAGCAAAAACTACAAAAGGTTTGGTACTTTAATAAATACTGGCCCGTATTGAATATCGGTGTCCTACTGTGGATAGAAAAAAATCACAATATATTTAAACCGAATACTGTGTTTGCCTAAATCCTTTGGAAGTGTCCTCCATGACATACAGGATCTTTGGCTTCTACTTTTGGATTATAGATTAAATCGGAAACCTGTTTCTTATATTAAAATGATTCTGGGGGAGGGAAACATGTTTTCTCGTGCAAGTCTTAAGTCACTGTGGCATTGCCAAAATAATTAGAATAACCCAGAGAAGGCCAGATGGACGTCTTGTTCTCACGCATCCTCTCTTCTGCGAAACCCTAAGCTATGTTTCCCCCCAGCCCTGCACCCTCACCCTCTTGTGGCCAAGGCCACCCAGAGATGGGTCCCTAGGTGGCACCTGTCACCCAGGATCTGAGCAGGAAGAGACGGGGCTGGAGGGAGCAGGAAAGCCCCTCTGGATGAGGTCATGGGACAACCGTGCCATCAGACATCAGCAGGAGATGGGGCAGGAGCTGAAAGAGGGAGGGAAGTGGAGAAGAGGAAGGCTGGAGAGAAGGCCAGGGAAGATTTCCTGGCTCGCAAGCACTCCCCGTGGCCGCCAGCATCCTGGAAACCCGGCTGGGTGTCCAAAAAGGAACATCAGAAGTGGGAGAAGGCTCGGCTCTGTGCTTTCTGGATCCCGCCTGAGGCTTTTATGACACATTATCTGGTTTGTCAAAAAAACATTTTTATTCCATGAGAAAGAAAAACTTTGGCAGAGTTGTGTAAATTATTAAGGCTCAGTCCAGCAGTTTCCAAGGGCTTTTGAACTTAGATTCTCTTACAGTTTTATAATCTCGTTCTTTTGGAAAGCTCTCTGAAATTTCTCCCAGTATAGGAGAATAATGGATTACCATTCCAAGATGTTTTTATGACAAGGTGACTTCCTCCCGGAGTTCGAGGTAAATTATGAGGCTGAAAATCTTGTTGCATCATGAAGGCTCTAATATTTCACGTTCATATAGAGCCCTCTACAATTTTCAAACTCCATTTCTTACTTTTCTCATTTCATCCTCCCAAACGCACGAGGGGAGGAAGCAAACGCCATCCTTCTTTGCTGCACAGATAAGAAACGAAGAGTCCGGGCAGCCGGGTGCCTCGTCAGGATCCCGCAGACACTGGGCCTCGGTGTCGGGGTCACGGGTCCACTCACTAGCCCCCCTGCCGCTTCCCCACGTGCCCCCCACAACCGGCAGCGGGGAGGCAAGCTGAGAGATCTCCATCTCGTCCCTTGTGACACAGGCCAGGATGCCAGGGGCCAGAAATCCCCGCGGCCCGCCAGGGGCTTGTAGAATCGCAGGAGCCCAGACCCAAGCTCGGAGCCCACGGTACACCAGGTCCTCGACTCCCTGCTGTACCCCACAGCTCTGATAGCTCCTTCTTCTGAGAATGGTGGTATGCTGGAGAAAGCCATCCATTTTATTATGGTCGGAGATCAATCTCAGACCTGGAAATCATCCTTATTCTTTTCCTGCCTTTCTTCCGATGCCTTAAAATAAAAGCACATCTATGTTGTGACGTTAGTGCAAAAACTCCAGTCTCTGCTTAGTCAGGGTGGAGATGCTAGGTTAAAAACCTCAGGACCATGTTGGGGACATGCTCATCTCTGAGTGGTGGGAAGGGGGTTCGAAATCTCCATCCAGCCGCTGGAGGCTTCAGGTACCAAAGTCGGGGGAGGCAAGGGAACCATTCAGAGAGGGTTGGTCCTTGCACTGTGTGGAAGGATGACGCCTAATTTTTTTCTCATTCCCTTCTGTCTTTCCTTGTCACAGGTCCACTTACAATCAGTAACATGTTTGCAGAAGCAAGGTTTTTAACAGTGCAGAAAAAGGTAGTATGATCGTGAAAAGCATTATGAACTCCCATTACTTTAGTTTAGACTATAAGAAAAATGAGGGCATATAAGCCTATATTAGAGAAAAAGATGTAATATTCTATTACTGGGTTTATAGCTATATATAAAATCCAAGTACACTGCTCCCAGTCTCTTGTCCTCTGTTCAAGCCACTAATAAATGGTGAATTCCTTTAGTTTAAAGATTGTGACTCTCACCTTTAAGCTTTCATAACTGTTGGCAGGGAGAAAATTAAAGCTACATAACCCCATCTATTCTTTTCCAAAAGGAAAAAAAATCCACAAAATTTAAGTCTTCTGCGAAGAAGAGAGAAATTTATTTAATGAGCACGACACCCATAAAAATTCGCTCTCTTGCTGCTAACTGTACCTTGGTTTGGAAAGGGCTGTGAGGGCACACAGGGGCTGTAGCGCTGGGTGGACGCAGCTCACAGAGGAGCCCGCCGGGGTAGACTCCCACGCAGGAGGCCAGGGTCTGGGCCACGGCCACCCAGTGCCACTTGCGTGTCATAAGACCCTTCAGCGATACCAAACAAATAAGACTGCCAAGAATTTTTTTTTCTTGTTCCTAACTTTCTCATAAAAAGATTCAGGTAAATGTAGCATGACGAGCCAATTTAAGCCAATTTCAAAGTTATTTGAGTAATTGGTTATTAAGATAACAGTCTCAAATTTCAATTCAGCAATTATTGTCTTAAAGACACAGACCCAGGCATCAGGAGAAAAGTGAGTGTTTTAAAGGGAAAGAGCCCTGGTTTCCTGGGGGATAAAGGCATCCCCATGAGCAAGACCAAGCACTGAGAGAATTTCTTTCCTCTCCAAAAGGGGCCTCCATGCACATAAGGAAGAAGTTTCCAGAACACAACAGAATGGTGCTTCTAAACGCAGGGACCAAAATGCCCTTTTAAAGTCTTGATTATTATGAAGATCCAAGGTCATGCGCACTCACACTCAGACACACACATGCGCACTTGGGAGTGGATCCTCACCCTAAGTTGAGACCCACAGAGGGACTTCCTCCTGTGCCCCAGGGGACAGCAGCACAGCCTCACTCCAAGTCTCCTGATGGAAAAGATGGTTTTGGCAGAGGTTCTTGGTGGACGGCCAAATTTGCCTTTCTAATGATGGGTGGAATTACCTCCAAAAAGCCTTACAGTAAAGAAATACAAAATGCTCAGCTGATTCCCAGTTAATCAACCCCCTAGGATGGATGTCTGTGACCAATTATTACCAGCTACTAGATAATCACTAAGCCCAGGCTGCAAGGGACTGGCTTTGAGGCCCTGGTTGCTCATAGATTTTTCAAAACACATGGGAATCCTTGATCCTGGAGACATCTAGGAAGACATGCATCAAAGAAACAAAGTGACCTTTTAAAGGATGCGAAGTGATAGTAAGAATTATCACTGCTGGTAAGGCGCCGTTAAGCGTCTGCAGGGAGCCAGGCCCTGCGCTTTGTTATGACTCCACTCATGTACTTTGCACAGAGATCCCCGAGGGAAGGAATTTTAAGTTGAGGATACTGAGATTGGGAGAATGAAGTAGGCTGTCCAAGGTCCTGCTTCACACGCCAAGCTCATGGCCACTGGGTTGGACCGTCACTAGAGCGCCTTAATCTTAAGGGACTATTTCAGGGTCAACCAGGCAGATGTTGTCACATATTCATCCATTCGTCCATTTGCTCAGTGCACAGACCTTTAGCCCACACTGGACAGGCAAGGCTACTTTGAATTAATAAGGAAGGTCTACAAAAAAGAGAAGTACTGTAAAACACTGGATTGTGAGTAACTTGTTCGGCATGTGTTCTGCAAGATGAGCAACATTTCTAATAAATTTTAACTTGATAAACAAGCAAAGTCTTGCAATATGAGTAGTACGTGACACCAAATGTCACATGATCCCAACTGAGCCAATGGTTCTTGAATTCGCTTTGATATACAAGTGCTTTGGATGACAGGCGTGTTTCCAGAACAAATTCTGCTCGCAAATTAAGGTTTTACTCTATCTCGAAACTAAACAATAACAATGAGTCAATTCTATTTTGAAAGCCAGGTCAGATGGGACTAACTGCCCGGTTACTGCAAGGTCCTCTGAGCCTGTCACTGCAGGGAGCAGGCCTCTCCTCCTCAGTAGATAGCTATGGCCATGCTGTGCTTTGCAGAGTTTTCCCGGCCCTGGGTCAGCCCTCCAGGTAGAAGGTGGGCTGTGCCAAAGAAGGGAATGCCTTTGTGCAGAAATCCGCAAGGCTGACCCAAATATGTCTGCTCTACAAATGAGTCTCTTCAGTAACTGAGCAGAGCAGCATTCCGAGCACAGAGACTAGAGGCACTTAAGAGCAGGAAGGCGGCAGGGTATGATGCTTTTCCCTCACTCTTTTCGTCCTGCCCCGGGAGCTGACATGTACCACATTTGTCATCAGAGAAAATTATTTTCAAGGGGGCAGTTAAAAAAAATAAAAGTGGAGGTTCCTAGCCAGTTCCAAACTTTGCAAACATATGTACCCATGTGTTATATTCCCTCTTCCTTCTCCTGAGTTTGCATCTCTTGGAGTTTCTTCTCTGATTTAAGCGGTCCCAGAAAGGAGTCCCACTATGTGAATTATAGGATATAGATTTCCTGAGGAAGGAAAGTGGATAAATATGAGACTGTTCAGTGGCACAACCACTGGTCAGCGGCCAGGAGTAGAAAAGATGTAGGCCGTTTACGGAGAGTAGTTGGTCTTTACAGCTTACATCTCCTCTTTGAAAAACAATGTCTTCGCAGCATATTAGAATCAAAACATCCCTCAAATATCATCTGTTTACTCTATTTCCAAACTTTGATTAGCCATGCAATCATTTTGTTAGAAGCCTTCTGGAGAGCGAGGCTGATCAAAGGATATACAGTCTAAAGTGACTTGAACAGCAAATGGGGTCCCATCTCTCCCTGCCTCTTATAACCCATGAAAGAGGTCCATAGCACCCCCAAAACCCCACAGACCAGTTGCAGAAACCCTGATGCAATGCCTTCTTCATCTCCATAGTGGGGAAACCAATGCTTGTAAGAGGAAGCAAGGTCCCCCTGACCAGAGAGCAAACAGCAGAGCTGGGGTTGAGCCTCAGGTTGCCAGTTTCCAAGCAACCGTTGGTAACACCACTCTAGCACCATGTCATCTGTGTCCAGGGAGCAGCATGAGGCCAAGCTTCCCCAGGATTCCAGCCCGGTCACCCTGTCTGCACCCACTCTCTCAAGCAAATCCATCCAAACCCATGGCTCCCATGAACACCTTCCTCCTTACCTCCTCCCAGACTCAGGTGGGAATACACACCTGCCCATGGGCACTTTCTCCCTGCACACCTGCTGTGTCCTGTCTCAGAGTGAAGGCCCTGTCATCTGAGCAGAGACCAAGGGCTCGCCCTCCATGCCGCTCTGAAAGGATGGGAGTTTTGAAAGCTCACAACCTCATTCTCAGCCCTTGGCCTGAGCGACCCCACCTTGTCTGTCCTGGTTGTGCTGGGGCCTCTGGGAATAAAAGCCCTCAGGTTTGTATAAACTCTTAAAGAACATTCCACATAATACCTTATAGGAGCTTCATTTGAATCTTGAGTTTTTATTCTCATTTCCAAAAAAAAAAGGGAAAATTTGGCCCCACGCAGAGCTGCCCCAGGACATGTTGGGGGTCCCCTGGGTAGCTCAGGGTCGGCCCCTGGTTCCATCTACTGTGATTTTCAGCTTCTCTGTCAAGTGAAGTTGACCCCAGCACTTGCTGGAGGTGGAGCCCAAGGCTCTGTCCAGGCAAGGAGTAAGCTTACCTGCCGTCTTCTCCCATGTCCCCTGCCAGACTTACCAGAACTTTCCCTGCTCCTCAGACTGGATCTGCAGCCTCCATCTGCCCAGCTCAGGGTCCCCTCCGAGGCCTCTGAGAGAATGTGGGGCACGTGTCTTGGCCACCCACAGACCCTGAAACTTCTGTGTTGAGATCAGAACTGGCTGTCAGTCATTGGAAAACAGTATATGGACACTGTTAAAAAAAGGCAACAAATTCATCATTTCAAGAGTATCATATATCGAACAGTAAATAGCAGTGTAAATAATGTAATATAAATAGCAACATGTCTCTAAATTAATTGAACAGCAACAAAAATGAATGGTATCTAAATAGAATCATTCAATATCTAACCTTTTGGATTGGCTTTTATCCCCTCGGCATAATTCTCTGAAGATACATCTGAGAAGCTGGACGCTGATCATTCGTTCCTTTTTTATTTCTGAGTAATATTCCCTTGTATGGATGTACCGTTACTGGTGTAACCATTTGCTCCTTAAGGGGCAAAAAATGCACATGGTTTACCCAGAAACCCCCATTGTCGGTAGAGTGGGGTTCATACAGAAGCCCGGACAGTGGTTCTATGCGCTCCACACCCAGAACCCTGGCCCCTGGTCTAAGGAGGCATCTAATTAGCACCATGGACAGCGGAGTCCTCATTCAGTGTCCACCTATCATGCGGTGTTTGTTAAGGGGGCTGGCATGATGCCATAGTCCTATATTTCATAAACTGTCCTCACTTCCCTGGCTCAGGCTGTAAGAAAGGAAAAACCCCGAATGGAACATACCAAGTAACATGATCATAAGGCTTAACTTGCACTACTTTTAAGGTATGGGGAAAGCGGATTATCAACTTTTATTAAAAACATTTACCATCTCCCTGGAGAGATTTAAGAAAAAACAAAAAACTGGGGCTAAGGAAAGACAGATAGTATCAGGTTTGGCAAAAAAGAGTTAATATCCTGTCAATTAGAACTCCTGGAAGATTTTAATTATGAAATGAGAAGGTGATCCAGTCAGCATATATTCCAATAGAGCAAACTGGGCCTTTAAATTATTAAGTTCTAAAAATCATTCTCTTTTTCCCAGTCTCTCATGTGCTTTTAAACTAATTCTCGGCATTAGTGTATTTGGCTCTAAGTTGGGTATGTGCTCGGCCTGACAATGCTCGAAAGTGCCAAGGCATAAAGTTTGCGGCACACCAGAGAACACTCCATTGGTTTGCCATTTGTTTAAAGTTAGACAGTCTCCTTCTAATTGGATTCAATTATGGGTGGTTTACAGGCTTCGTAAGGAGACAACAGGCTTCTGGGGGCTCCAGAAGGCTTGTACGAGGTCTAGTCGGGTCTCCCGGATCCTAGGGTTCCTGCCACACAGGACAAAGAATAAGATGCATCTCTTGTTCTGAGTCCCAGGCCTCTGGACTGCTGTCTGCTGACATCCCCTGTGCATGTGGCATTAACCAGCAGAGGACAACTGTGTCATCTTTCACTCCAGAGACCAGGGGACAAGATGCAAAGGCATTAGAATATAGATGGCCCATTAATGGGAAGCCCAATGGAAAGAAAAAAAGCTGAGCCTCTAAGACACGTAAAGCTCTTGCCAATGCAAAGACAATATTATATAGAAAGCCTCTGGTGCTTCACCTCCACGCTTATCACTTACTTCTGGTTTCGTAAGGGCAGGCCCTGGCTGATCTGACAAGGACTAGCTGTTATGGTCACTGACAGAAGCAGGGACCCATTCAAGCCGAGAGAGTGCACTTTCAGAATTAAAGTCAATGTGCTCTTTTGAAAGCCATAGGAAGAGCAGACGCAGAATGGGTGACAGTAATCCTAAAGGCAATCCCAAGAGGCCCAGAGACAGCAAGGCATCAGGTTCAGCACAGCGGATTGTTCTGCCGATAAGAGAGCTGGGTCCACACCCAGCCAAGGGTGCAGGGCAAAGGTGTGCAATGCAACATGACTTGTCTGCTGGGGAGGGGGGGGGGTGTCTTCCTAGAGGCCACTGGTTATGGCCAAAGCAGAAAAGAAGCACTCTATCCTTCCCCCTTCCTTAGAGGCTACTGGGACATGGCCCAGTTGGAAAGATATGACCCCGCTGCAGACACACAGCTCTGTTAGAGGGAAATGATCTCCACTGGAGGGACACCATCCAGTTAGAGAGACACCCTCTGCGGCCTGCTCTGTGGATGCCCAGAAGGCACTGCTCAGGCAGCCAGAGGATGGGAGCTGGGCTGCCGTGTGGCCAACACGCCGTGGGCGGGTAGTGCTGTCCCCACCTGCTCGAATGTGGTTCCCACCAGCACGTTCCAGACAGTTAACCAGTGCGGTTCCAGTCTCAGGCTCTTCTTTTGGTGACATCAGGTGACATAAAATTCTCCTCAGGTGGGAAGGAAGCACCAGATGAACTGTCCCTAACACAGTCCACTTGGCACCTGCTTGAACTGGGAACTGCCCACAGGCCAACATCTTCCCCGATGAGGGGCATGGCCGCATCCAGTCTGCGTTTCTTTCTAAGTCATGAAAAGCCCTGGAGGAGCCATCGAGAGCCCACAGAGTCTTCCCTAAGCTGCAGAAGGACTCCGGGGTGAGGGAGTGCTGTCTTTCACAGCCAGCTGCCCAAGGCGGGAGGGCCCGTCTCCCAGATGCAGCCCAAGAGGCCCAAGGTGGGCATCTGAAGCAGAGGCGCTGGGTCCTCGGGCTCTTGAGGACACGGGAGGGCCCAGCTAAGCCGTATCCTGGGACCCCAGGGACATGCTGAGACCCCCAGGGGCATTGGATGGAATCTCAAGAGGAGGAGTGACTGATTGGAAGCCAGAGGCAATCTGTGTGCTGAGGCTGTGATAACCTCGGAGGGGGCTGTGCCCTCATCGGGTCCTCTTGGCCACACTGTCCTGCACCCTAAGGATCCCAAAGATGGCTCCTCCCTCCCAACTCAGGTGCTGTTCCAGAAACAAAGTCCATCCTGGACCCTGGACTCTGGGGCCAGAATTCTGACCTAAATGTCTAATTCCACTGAGTAGACCTTTCTCTAATATTAAAATAAATGTTAAAATATTTAATATTTTAAGCGATGACACGTCCATTGTCTCTTAGCAGTCAGACCCACTGCAATCACCTCTTGCTTCCAATTTGTTCTAACAAGGATGCAGGTGATGTTAACTAATAACTACCACAGGGGCAGCAGGCCAGACTACTATTCTTTCACTGCACTGGAGCTGGCATGATTCCCATCACCTGTGGCCTTGAGGAACTGCCTGTGTCACTGGAGAAGGAGGACCCGATGTCACAGGAGGTGAGCCACCTCCCGGGTCCCCATCGTGGTATGGCACTTAGGACATGGCTGTGCCAGGGGTTAATTAGTCCCTGGGGGTCTGAAGAGTCAGCGCCCTGCCTGGAGCTGGCCAGCCCGGGGGAGCTTGGCAGACTTCAGCAACCCGCCTTCTCTCCCAGGTGTGCAGAGCCCAGGTGACAGCCCCAGGGGAAAGAGAAAGTTGCAAAATTGTTGCTGCTAAATCAACCCCATTAAAAATGGCAATTACCCACACTTCCAGTGTGGGCAACCACTCCTCGAGCTGGTTAACACGAACGAAGCCTCTGCTCTTGGCCACTTCTTCCCCAAGTCACTCTCAGCTGTTGTAGGGCTCTCCAGGAGTCAGGAGTGGGCTCAGTTGGGGAGAACCCTGTGGAAGGGGCGGTGCATCGCAAAGGACACAGTTTCCAGACACCCTCCAGCAGGTACTGGGTCACCTCCAACAGGGATCATTTCTGCTCTGTGATTAAGGGTCAGTTTCTGTGGCCCAGGAAGCCTACACAGGTTCTGGAGCCCATCCTGAGCCAGTGCTGTGACCAGGGCCCCAGGCTTCTCACCTGTGAAATGGTATGAACAGAACTGGAACATAGAAACAACTTCCCCTCTGTGACCAAGAGGTGGTCTTTATTTCTGAATCTGGGCACCCCACAGGGCCCATCCCCAGTTTCCCACATTGTGCCCACTGCATCTGCTGTGAACTGCTTGTGGCCAAAACCTATACCCATTCATTCCTTCCTATCTGTCCCTTATTTAGTCGCCAAACATCATTGTGGCCAAAACAGACACTTCCCTTCTCATGAGCTTAGAGTTCCGCAGGAAGGTATTAAATCAAGAAATAGAGTAAAAGCTGAACAGTGGGCTTTCAGTTAGTTTTTATTAAATTGGCCCAAAAAAATGCCGTTTCTGATGCTGATTAGCATGTGACAAGAAAGACTCACTTCCCCAAATCTTCAACAGCACAAGTCTGAGAGACACCATTCTGGAATGTTCTATGATAATATCTAGTGTCGTATAATTGTCCTATCTTTTGAGGCAGGAAGAATTCCAGACTTGTACATTTGTCCTGAAGAAATAATTTTTTTAATTTTTTTTAACATTTATTTATTTTTGAGAGACATAGAGACAGAGCGTGAGCAGGGGAGGGGCAGAGAGAGAGGGAGACACAGAATCAGAATCAGGCTCCAGGCTCTGAGCTGTCAGCAAAGAGCCCGATGCGGGGCTCGAACTCATAGACGGTGAGATCGTGACCTGAGCTGAAGTCAGACGCTTAACCGACTGAGCCACCCAGGCGCCCCAAGAAATAATTTTTTTAAGCAAAACTCTATACCTGGTGATTCCTTCCAATGTCATCTACGATCGTAAAAAAATGGGGGAAGATCCTGATATCCCACAAAGGATAGTATGTGGAAGTGAAGGCTATTGGTTGGCCGCTAAAGCTGTAATTATGGAGACTGTAGGAACTGGTTACACTATCAGCGTGTTAAAATTCATAGATTCCAGTTTCTTCTGATTGGAAACAATGACTCGAATTTAAGTAAAATCATGAAAGCAAGTATTTCAGTTGGACAAAGAAGGACTACTTATGTGTTTCGCTTCTTTCTTTCTTTGTTTAATCTTCTCTGGTGTTGTCATCAGGGTTCTATTGGAGCAGTGAGTGAGTAAGGGCTGCTCAGACACCCAGCACCGACCGGAGGAGAAGGCCTTCGAATGCCAAGAGCACAGCCAGCGGCCCTGACGTAGGGCTGAGGAGAAGAGGGCCAGGACCCTGCTGTACATGCATGACAGCCTCAGTGCACTGTGTCCTTACAGCCATCATTCGAGGGGGTATTTGTTCACCACCTGCGCTTCAGGCTGTGAGGACAAAGACCTTCCTAACGGTATGAAAGGTGGGTTTGCAATCCCATGGGGAGAAAGAGTGGGAGGGCTGGAGGGCACCAGGAGGGGAAGGAATGGTTTCTGACCTTACGTGGCAAATGTGACCGTGAGGGTGGCGTGCACAGCCGTGTCGTGGATTGCATGGCGTCTCCCGAAAAGGTAGGGTGGAGTCCCAAACTCCAGCAACTGTTCATGTGGCTTTATTTAGAAACAGGGTCTTTGCAGATGCGCACTGTGGATGCAATCAAGTTAAGACAAGATAGGGTGGGGCTTAGTCCTACGCGGCCAGGGTCCTTATAAGAGGAGGAGGAGAGATCAGATAGGAGTAGCCATGTGAAGACACAGACACACAGCCGTGTGCCGACAGACGTGGAGGGTCGTGGACAAGCCAATGACCGTTGGCAGACACCAGACTGAAGGAAAAGGAGAAATCTCTCCTACAGGTTTCAGAGGGGGCGGGCTCTGCCCACAGCTCCATTTCAGACTTCTGGCCTTGGGGACACGAGAGGATAAATGGCTGTGGGCATCCGTCACCAGTTTGTGGCACTTGCTTAGAGTGGCCCTAGAAAGAAACACATACTCGGAATATCAGATTCTTTGTCTTTAAGAAAAGGAAGAATCAAGTGCACCTCTAAGGTTTAGTCCCTGAACTAAACAGCTTTGGCCAGGAGACAGGGCTCTGTCAGCAAGATTCTGAGCAGACCCGGAGGCAACAAAAGGGGAAACCAGGTCTCCAGGATAGGGAACTCTCCTCCAAGACCATTAAACCCTCTTCAGAACACCCCGCTTTCTCAACCGCATGGAGAAGTCGCCTCCAAGTTGCTGCACATAGTGTGGGGCGTGAGAGACGATTTACAGGGGACCGGGGAATACGAGGACACTATCAGACATTCTTTTCGTACATTTCTAAATTTCATTCATTTAAAAAAATAAACTGATTTTAAAACAGCTGTAGATTCACGGAAGAACCGTGCAGATGGTACGGAGAGTTTTTATATTCCCATATCCAGTTTCCCTATTACGAATCTTCCATTGGTCTGGTGCATTTGTTACAATTAATGAACCAATGTGGATCCGTTATTATTAACTCATGTCCCCACTCCATTCAAATATTCTTAGATTTTTTTCTATCCAGGGACTCCATCCAGATCCCATGTGGCATTTAGTGGTCATGTTTCCTGAGTCTCCTCCTGGCTGGGACAGTTTCTCAGACCTTCCTCATTTTCCATGACCTTGAGAGTTTTGAGGGGCACTAGTCAAGCATTTTGTAGGGTGTCCCTCATGGGATTCGATGCTCTCCTCATGGTGAGATTGGGGTTGTGTGTTTTAGGAGGAAGACCACAAAGGTAAGGTTATCATCCCATCAGATCAAAGGTCCATTCCGTCCACATAACCTGTCATTGTCGACTTGATCACCCTGCTGAGGTCCATTTGTCAGGAGTCTCCACGGTCAGCCTTCTCCGCTTGCTCACGGCCCTCTTCGGGGGGTACCATGTGTAGACCATGCTTAAGGAGTGCAGGAGATGTTCATCTCCTTGGAGGCAGAGGACCTGATATAAATTGTTTGGAATTAACACTGGAAACGTGTCTGTCCTGCCCTATTTATTTAGATCAGTACGGACTCATGAGTATTTATTTTATACATTGGTTATAATCCAATACACTTGATTGATTGATTGATTGATTTGGCTCTCAGGAGTGCTTTCATTTGGTGCCTGTGTCCCTTTGACACAAATGAGGTGTTTTTGAACAGTTTTTTGAGGTATAATTGCTATATAGCAGACTGCACATAGTTAATGTATGTAATTTGATGAGTTTGTACATTGGTACACACCCTTAAACCATCACTGCAATCAAGGTTATAGATGTATGCACCACTTCCAGAAATTTCCTTGCATGCCCTTGTTTTGTTTTGTGTGTGTGTGTATGTTTCGTTTTCTGGTGGTATAAGAACACATCACATGAGATCTACCCATTTAACAAACTTTATGTAATTTATTTTAAAAATGTGTTAAATTTGCTATACATGCGTTACGTAAAGGGAGGTGCTGTGGCCTGAGCACAGTAGGGTTATAGGTGCTGTCGGACAGTGAAAAGTTTGGAGATAAACGGCCTAGGGGATCACAGAGAGCCAACTGGAGCTGTCATGCTGAAACGCCAGGTGTTCGAAGTTCATTTCCCAGCTTCTTTTTTAAGCAAACTGATTCTGGAATACCCAGCCAGGTTTGCTGAACGCCATGCTCTGTCTTCACTGCGAAATGTGGAGCCTTGCGTGTGTCGACATGACACCCTGTACCTAGCACCCCAGTCACAGGATGGCAGACACCAGTGTCTTTTCCAGCCAATTTATATTAATATGGGGAAACTGAGGTCTGGGGTGGGGGGTGGGGCAGGGAGAGAGAAAGGAAGCTGGCACCACGGAGCAAGCACTTCCTAATGATCAGACTGCAATCACACCTGGGGGGATCTAGAAATGGTGCCATCCCAGGCCCGACTCTAGGCTAGCATCATGCAGAATGCTCCGTCTGTGAGTCTCAGGATCCTTGGGTATAAAATTGAAGAGCAGCCTCCGTCCCGCTTACAGCGTCGTCAGGGGAACACTCTCCATCATTTACACAGCGCATGCCTACACGTCGAGCGTTATCGTCATCGTTATAATCAATACGGAGCTATTACTAGGGCGATGTCATCCTGCATGGCACACACACGGAAATGCGCAGCGCTGTCTCCAGGGAAGCCTCTGGCGGCCGAGAGCGGGAGGGGGGTCTCGAGCTCATTGTACACCCTTGTGCAAAGTTTGAAAGTTGTTGTGGTTGTTTTTTTAACTAGATATATTTTATTTTTATAATAATAAAAAGAGAGAAAGGAACCATACCTAGGTAATGAGATCACGGTTCACCTGAAAACACTGACTGGACTCCAACTAGGTGCAGAACAGTGTGCCTAGACCCCCTAACCACCGCGAGCAAGGCGGACACAGCCCCGTCTTTGAGCATCTCTGCACCGTGTGACGCAGATGGTCCTGCTTCGAACAGGCACACTGATGCCGCTTCATGTCTCCTGTTGAGCAGATTACGTCACAGGTGGGAACCTTCACCCACCCGCCCATTTGCCTGTCTTTATTTGGCTCCTGAGACGGGCGGAGCGGAGTTTGGCACAGCTTGCAGTGCGTGGCACGGCTCACCGTCGCTCTTGTAAGACCCCGTCCTTTGTTTCATCTCCACTGAAATAGGTCTCTCCTCTTCCAGGTCTGCCCGGACCCAGAAGGGTCTATTCCGGTATGCTTTATCAATGCACATTATGTAGATGTGTAGCCTTAAATGCTGTTTTGCTTATGAATATGCGTGTAACTTACACAAACGGTGTGGTCTCGTAGCTTGCCCTCTTCAGGTCTATTCCACCGAGTAGTACATTTTAGAGATCTGTCCATCTTGCTCTTTGCGAGTCTTACCGTTTCCTCCATCCTCCGCTTGGGCCCCCTTAATGTGCGCTCACCACCTCACATTTATGACCCTTCCTGCATCCTGGCTAAATAATATTGGCCGGAGAATTAGACTTTTAATTTCAAACAAAATCTGAGCCATTGGTTGTGGCCAAGTAATTTGTCGCCTTTGGAAACTAACAAAGGCCCCCAACATGACGCCGGCGACTTCCACGGGTACAAGTTACCTGCCCTCTTGGGCATGTTCTGAACCCAGGACCTCTGAAGCCCTGCCCCCCATGGGGGCCCAGTGCAGAACAAGTGGGAAGGGGCTTGCTACCTGCAGCGCGTATCCAGGAAAGAAGAGGATTTCCCGGAAGCCACTGGGCTCTCTGCCCAAAGGTCCAGCCTCAGAATACTCTCCCCCTCCCAGTGGAAAAGCATTTGGGGAGCTTTCGTGCAGTGGTAACAAGCATTCCATGTGACCCTGACTCTGTTGGCAATAGCGAAGGATGGCCTAGAAAAAAACAAGCATTTGCAACAAGCAGGGGCTTCCTGCCCCAATAGTTGCAAATAGAATTCTGGTTCCTTGCCGTAGAGAGAACACCATTCCCTGCTGGTGTGGAACCCCCTCCCTGCCCGCACCACGAGAGTCCAGTTCCAGTCTCTCCCTTTGCTTCAGATGACCAGGACTCCCCGCCCAGAGCCTCGAGGTGCGCCTCACCTTTTTCCAAAGCAGAGAAAGGGAGGGATGCCCAGGTTACACCTGTGCGACTCTGAGGCAGGATCTCAACTCCATCCCACCTCGGATTTAAGTAGTCCAGGTGCTTGGAGCTTTTATTCTGTTCTGTTTCTGATTCGGTGACACCTGTCACAGCCTAACTCGTGATCCCTGGGAAGCCATTCACCAGTTAAGGAAACTGAGGCAAGGCCCCAATGTGGCGATGCCAGCACGATGCCCGGGAACCTGTTGGTGTTTGCACAGCACAGAGCCGGACGGCCTGCCTCCCTTCTCTCAGCAGCGATGTGTACCGCTGTGCTCCCTGTTGCCGTCGGACGTGCCCTTGGTCTGTGAACTCCAGCCTGGGTTGTCCACGGATCCTCCGTCCCTACTACGAGAGGGGGCGCAGGGCACTGTACGTTTTCATGGAACAGAATGAAATGGAACCCCAATAATAAAGTCCAGGAATAAGTAGGAACCATTCTGTGCCTTCCTGGTTTACACTCAGGTGGTGAAGGGACAAACCCCAAGCCACGTTGGGGGTTTGAGGAGAGCCTGCGGGCAGGCCCTGGCTCAGAATCCCCTGGGAACAAGGAGCATGATCCCAAATATGACTTGGCCAGAGCTCTCCTCAGGCTTGAGAAGGAGGTCACCTCCACACGCCGCAGGCTGGGGCACTCGGTCACCCAGTGGCCTCATTGCTTATAGACGGCTGTGCCTCCTGGCCTGCGTTTGCCTTCTCCTCTTCACAAACAGCACAGGAGCTTTCCGGAGCCCAAACCACATCGACCCGCCCGTGGTAGCGTCCTCCTTCCCTCTGAAGCTGGAGGCCCCACAGCCGCCCCCCCTCCAAGGGTATTGGAGAAAAGGGGGCCCACACCACATGCAGAATGCATGTCCCTTAATTAAAGTACCTGATCCTGACAAGACATTTTGAAATATTCATTAAACCAATTTTTATTTAACCTACACGGACCAATGAAACGCACCCCTCCCCGACTCCCGGATGCTTGTCAGGAGAAGTAAATTGAACTCTTGATGGGGCAGAGCGATAGGTCAGCGGGCGGACTTGGCCGCCTTCACCCACTTTCCTCGAAGCGCCGGAAGAGAGAGGGCAGCCGTCAATCGGGCGCCGCGGCAATCATTAGAGGCCTGCAGTGAAGCAGAAAAACGCTGTAATAAACAGGACCCGCTGCCTCCCATCACTCCATCCATCCTCCCCGACGAGCGCGGGGCCCTTCTGGCCTTGCTGAGCGTTAAATCCCCGTCCAGCTGTTTGACCCTATTACGGGAACATGATAGGCACCCTGTCACTTCGAGTGCCTGCAACAGTCGGATGCACCGAATCTATCTTCCCGACAGGTAAACCTATGGATAATTTATTTTTATGTGCTTTCAAAGGATGTTGACAGCAGTCAGGAGCGCCCGCCGCGCGGGCTCCGTACCCAGGGCAGGGGGCCCCGCCGCTCGGCGGTCACTGTCAATGAGCGCGAGGGGCAGGTGCCAAGGAGGGCGTCCGGACGTGGGGCCCCGGCACCACCGAGCTCCAGATCTGAGCCCGAGCACAGCTCCGAGCCGGGATCAGACAGCGGCGGGCGTCCGAGTCCCGTTCGGGGAAGCCACTGAACACGACACCCAACGGGGGTGGCCCGGGTGCGACAGGAGCCGGTGGCGGACAAAGCCCGTCGTGCGGGGCGTCCCGAGCCGCGGGGGGTGGGCTCCAGGGAAATGTCCCCCTAGCTGGACATCTCCCGCCCGGCGGCTCCCAGGATGTGCCACACACTGGAGAGAGAAGGGTTAAGAGCAGGCAGGGGAGTTTTCAACGTCCTCGTCACTTGTGCCACAAAACGTGAGCACGCACTCAAAATACCACCCCGGGAGGGTCCGGGGCCGCCTCCCAGGCCCGGCTCCGGGGCGCCCGCCAGCAGAATGACTTCTAAGTCGCCCTCCGGCCCGCCGTTTGACCGTGCCCCTCCACAATGGGTGCCATTTAAGTCGACAGAATCCAATCAATGTGTCAGTGAAATTGCTGCTCATCTGTCGAGATTAAGCGTCCGACTATTACCTCAGATTTAGTAGAAGCCTCGGATCCCGGCACGTTTCACCGGAGCCATTAGTAACACCTGGAATCATTCACATTAGTTTAAGATCTGGCACCATAAATTCCCAGCCATTAATGATTATTCTGACTCCTCAGGATAAATGGCTTAACGTTTTTGATAATGAAAATATACATTCTGCCGTAGTTCCTTCTTAAACTCACATTACCTTTGTAATGTACTTCATGGCTGATGGTAGCGGACAGTGCTGTAACCCTCACAAGGATTTTTAGTGTGCCGTAAAGCGTCGAAGGTCTGTTGTACTACCCATTCAGGGGAGAAAAAAAATTAACGAGATATTTATTTAGCTGCTTGCATTCGGAAAGGTAATTAAACATCTTCGTCGGCATGTTCGGCGTGGAGGGGCGCGGGGTCTCGCACGCAAAGGCGTGCTCCGCACAAAGGCAGGGCGAGCGAGAAACTTCTATCGGGTGTTATCAAAAATAAGGGGGAAGATATCATTGCGGGAGCCCGGCGTGTCAGCTTAGTTATAGCCGAGAGAGATTATTTAAATATCTCAAATAAATCTTTTCATTGCCAGCACATTCATCTCTTTTAAGTGCTCATTAAGGTGGGGTGTGACAGTCTCGGAAAATGAAACACTAATTCTTTTCCTCTGAAGCCTGAGTGTACCGCTCCCAAGGGCGGCCGCGGTTTAGGGGGACGATAGGGCGAGTGCGGAGAGGGGTGCCTCGCCCGCATTTCATTTCAAAAAAGTGATGGGGCGGGGGGTGTTTGTTTGATGCCGCTGTTCTTGTGGCTCATACCCTGTGATCTCTCAGATCTGAAGAAGACGGATGTCAGTTTGTGGTGTTTGATAAACGCTCCCCGGAACGGGGCCGCGCCGACCTTACCCCCTCTCGGCTCAGCATAATTTGCAGTCAGCTTGTCTTTGGTTGATTGAGACTAAGTTTCCCAAAGACAGAGACTGAAGGATGCCGTAACTCCACACTCCCTTTCCCCAAGGCGGGTTTTTCTCTTTTCTTTTCTTTTTTCCTAAGGGGTAAAGAAACGGTGTCTAAGAAAGTATTCTAGCGTTAATCTGCCGCGAAACTCCGGTGAATGCGTGCAGGGGGGTCATACGGTTGCAGACGCTCGGAGGGAGGGGCTGAGGATTCCCTTAAACAATAAAGGTTCATAAAACAGTGTCTGCGAACTCCATGATGAACACGGAAATGGTTATTGATTCGCGTTAGACCTGATTTGCTTAAATTGAACTCGGGATTCCACACGCAATCTCAGAAAGCAGGGCCCAGGCCCCAGAAAGGCGGGGGACAGGGCAGAGCCCGTCCCCCGTGGCCGCGGGCCTGACCTGGGGTGGCTTCTCCGAAGCTCTCGCTTTCCCTCGGGGCTCCTGTAGTGTTCCCCCAACCCGAGGCTCATCACGGCGCCGGGACGCTCCATGGAAAATGCACGGAACCCACCCCCCCCGCCCGATTCTGTCCAGGACGGAGCTCGGGACACCCGGCACACACGTGTTACACGCGGAAAGGCAGAGGGGAGACACGGAGACACATTCTCAGCCACAGGGTTCACCTGGAGTGTGAGCGCGACTCCAAACCGTACCTGCCGGCAGAGCGAATGGAAAGGATAAAAGGAAAAAGAGAAAAGCGGGAGTAAAATAAATAAATAAAAACATAAATAAAAAGAGAGAGACAGAGAGAGAGAGAAAAGCCAGAAAAACGTCCACAGAATAGTGAAAGCTAAAAAGATAGTCTTGGTTCTTCCAGGAGAAGTATTAAGACCCGGGAGAATGAGAGGGGGGAGCAGGTTTAATCCGAGAATCTAAAAATCACGGAAGTGTCACCCAGAAGGTGATTCGGGGGAGGACTGAAATTCGGGACCCTGGCGGGGACTGTGCAGACAAGGCCTTCTTGAAACATCAAACCCGGAGCACGCTAGGGCCGCCGGTGGGCGCGCGATACATCATAGCTGGTAATAACGACGATGCTCAAATTTAATTCCGCGTTCCGTGGGACGCTCCCCAGGGCTTCTCCGTGCACATCCGCACGGGTCCCTGCTCCGCTCCTTCTCTCCAGGGGGGAGTGTGCACGTTTGCCTGGCTTGGCGAGTCACACCTGTCCGGCGGGAGGCCGGAGGAAGGTGACCTCTGGGGACCACGCTTCGCGCAGAAGCCCCAGCCCAAGGTGCTGTCCTCTGCCAAGGGGGCAGAGAGGACAGCTGCTCTGGGTCCTCCCCAAGAGGTGGAGGGCCCCGAGACCCAGCGCAGTGGAACAGGGCGCCAGCGGCTCCACCTGGAGGAACATTCCAGAGCTGGGCAGAGCCAGGGCCTGCTCCAAGGTGTGGGGAGAGGGCTGCAGACTGTAGACCTGGGGCCAGACCCATCTAGAAGGGGGAGATCAGAGCCACGGAGCCATGCCAGGGGCTGAGCTGCTCTCAGGACAAGGGGCGGCCCTGGGGCAGAAAAAGAAGGCCACAGAGGCAGACAGCGAGGTCCTTTCAGGGAGCTCATAGACAGCCCTGTCCCCAGAGGGCCAGTGGGAAGTCAGGAGAAACGGGGAGAGTCAGGAAAGCCGAAGGAATGGAAAGTAAAGATGTAACAGAATCAGCCCACAAACAGGGATGGGGGTGGGGGGGTGTCCCTGTTCGGAGAGTGAGGTAGGGAGCCTCCGGCTGGCGCGCTGGTATTTCTAAACAGTGTGAAAACGACTAATTATAAAAGCAAGGGTTTTAATACAGAGAAGCCGAGAACATTTTCTCTGCTACCAAACCCTACATTTTCTCTGCTACCAAAACCGAGCTTGTTTTAGTAAAAAATTTCTTAGGAAGCAAATGTAAACACATAACGAGCAGCAGCCCCCCTCCCCCACTGGCTCGGAATCTAAACCGCGCCCACGTCCACGGTTTCCGGGTACACGCACCCATGCACACGTAGGCACACACGCATACACACCACGTCTCCCGTCTCACGCGAGTCCCACACACTCACACACACGCACGTACGTGGGTGTACGTCTGAGCAACATACAGAGTGATTGTCCCTCCACGTAATCATCCCGTGATTTCGGGAAAACGTTAAGAAGGGGATTCGGACGGGATTAACCCAAATGAGTCATGCTTCCCGTGGCAGGCGATCTTTTCACACGGCGTGCCCTGGGATTTTTGGAAGGCGCGGAGAATTTGCAGAAACGATCATTATGAGGAAGGAGATGATGGGGGGATGGTTCGGTTTCTACTAATAAGTGCTTCATAATAGCTCAAAAAATCTCTGTCAGGCCTCTGCCTCTTTCGAAATGCAAATGGGTGAGTGCTCCCTGCAAAGCTCGCTGTTCGAGATACACAGACAAGGGTAATGTCTACTCCGTGTCACTCCGAATGATATGGAAACAACCGAAAGCGTCCTGGCTGCGGATAATTATGGAAGAATGACAGGTTGATAATAAGTTCTCATTTAGGAATCGCTCAAACGCGGGAGGGGTGGGGCGGCTTGCACGCCACGGTTCCGGAGCTCCAGGGCCGTCCGTGTGAGTAAGCGAGTCTTGCAAAGGGAGTTGGGGCTGCGGCAGGTGCACGGGAGAGGGAGGCGGCACGTGGAGGCTTCAGGCTCGAAACCCCCAATTTTGTTAACCTTGAAAACTAAGCGGCGTCTGAGCCCCGCACGAGGGCGCAGGCGTCTGCAGCGGTAGAGAGGTGGGTGGGCGCCCCGCAGCCATGCGACAAGCTCCCAGAACCCAGGACCGTGGGCGAGTCTGATGCCTGGCACGCAGCGCAGCGGTGCCTCCCAGGTGCTCGTTTTCCTGGGAGTAGTTATTCACCAGAGGCCCTGATGTGTTTAGGGTAAAAAGAAACTCAACCAAGAGACAGTAGGAGTCTGTCAAGTTTATAGGAGATTCAGGTCTGAAGCATCGCGTTCTTGATGCATATTATTAATTATCAAAAACGAGGAGGAGGAATATTTAAGGATCGCCGTGACATGGCGGCTGGCCGCCTGGCTGGGCCGGAGCAGGGTGGATTAGCCATCATTCACTCCTGGGCGTGCAGGGAGCCATACGTGCACGGCGCTCTGGCATGAGGGGGGCGTCCCGTGCTAGGATCGCCCAAGTCCTCGGCCGCCTCTACCCACGGGGACAGCCGTCCTCCCCAATCCTAGGCATCAACGCAGAGCCCCTCGGAGCCCTCGTGGCCGCAGGGGGACCCTCGGCCACAGACCGCACTCCCGGCAACGTGACTGGCGCAGCGGCGCGGAGGGGTGTGTGGAAAGCGCCCTCCGAGCTGTCACCTTCCACTCTCGCTGGGCTCTGCCTCCTCTCGTCCTGAACACCGGCCACCCAGGGGTGCCTGGCCAGGAGGCCCGATTCTCCCACGGTTTCCGCCCGCCATCCGGGGTGCAGATCCTGGAGGCCAGGCATAGTCCGACCTGTCCTTGGCATCGTCCCCGGGCACAGGGTGCTTGCTGATTTCATTCCATCCAGCTCTTCAAATGGCTGTTCTTGTTTTACGTTTTAAAAGAAACAGCAGGATTGGTAATTTCGTCTCCCCTCCTCTTTCCTCCCCTCCTCCTGCACACCTACTGTCCACGGAGCTATAAGCAGACCTTTAACCCGATGCGGGAGGAAACGGGCTGGGCCGGGGCCTGGGGACATGCTGGCAACATGGATAAAGCACAAGACTACAGGTGTCACCCAGCTGCGGCCCACAGGGTCCTTTTCCAATCCCTGTGGGGATTTTTGGTTTGTTGAGTAATTCTAAATTGCAAGGACCGTCTCAAAACAACAGGCCAACCTGAATTCACCCTTTCTCCCATGTCAGGCGCTCTTATAAAAACCGCAGCCGTAACTCCATAGCGCTGCAGGCGGTACTACTGTTCTCCATTTCACAAAGGGGGAAATAGAGTCACCAGCCAGTCAGTGACGCCTGCGTCCAGGGTATCAAACCTAACGAGTCCCAAGCTGGGATTGGAGCCCTGGCTCCCACGAAGATCCAGCTGCTGAATGAGAGGCTGGACGGAAGTTTTAGGGGCTGGCGCAGAGGTGAAGCTCTCCACTGGGGTCATAGAGCTGTGTGTGCAGGCAAAGCACCCAGGACTCCCTACCACATGAGGCCGAAGCCGGGAGCATCGGGGCCTGGGCACTTGTGTGCTGCTTCCACACCCGCCCTGGGCTCAGTGAGGACCCTTCCATCTGAAGATGAGTTGTCCTCGCCACACCCCTGTAATATCAACCAATCAAAGGACAAGAAGACCGGCCGAAGGCCGCCATGCCCACATGAGCTACTCGGGGGAGCTGCATTGGATGAGTCCAATCTCTCAGGTCACCCTGTGGAAGGCTGACTTACAAAAATAAGCCGAACATTGGCACGAGAGTTCATCCACACCGGAACATTAATTACCATGATTTTTTTACTGTGAATGTCTGCTCGTGATACAAAGCGATGATTTCATTTTCTATCAAATAAATATTCTAGATGCAAAGTAACAGCGTTTGGTGAACCTAAAAATTTACTTACAAAAAAAAAAAAAAAAAAAGTAAAGATAGCCAAGTAGCTGAGAGAAGATCCTTGGATATTTGACCTGGCCTTCTCCAGTAATTATTCTAATTATTCTTCTATTATTTAGGCCATGAGCCAAAGGTTCCCGAGTGCATAGAAAGTTAATAGCAGCCTGCAAGTCAGAACGGGGCCCAGGCCAGCATATGTTCATTAAAGTCTGCTTTTACTTAAGGGTTTTGCATCAAGCAGGTTTCGGGCACCGATAATTTATCTTAAAGTCTATTTATTCAGTGCAACAGGGAAATAATAAATTGTCCTAATTTCCCTTCCCAGCCCCAGAACTGGCTGCTTTTGGCCTTCCTTCCTTGAAACCCCACTGGGGTCAGTCTGTTGCCTGGGCACAACGGCACGACAGAGAATCCCAGACTGCACTTTGGCGGAACCTCTCCAGTGGTGCCCCATGGTTTCCGGCCGGCCTGCATTACGGTTCATTAGCAGAGGTACGTGCTCCCTGGAGGAGGATCCTGCTGAGGCGGAGGGGTGGGGGGGGGTGGGGAGCGCTGATCAAAGGGACCAGGGCACCACCGTAGTAACCAGGCGCTCACATACACATAACGCAGCCTGCCGGGACGCAGTGTTTCTCCCCCCCATTCTAGGACTCATTTCAACCACAAACCACAGGCCTTTGGTCCTCCCAAGAAAAGTCTTGCACCAGCAAGTTCAATGCTTGCTCTGAAGCATGAAGCTGCGTTGTTGGGCCAAGGGACAAGACTCATCAGATCCAGGAATAAGACCATGGTGGACAGAAATGAAGAAAAACCTCCATCACCACTCCCTCCGAAATGCGAACATTTTCAGAGCCTTGGCCAACCCCAGCGGCGCCATTTTGAAGGTGCCCAGAACCACATCCAGGCACATCTCTTAGAAACTTCCAGAGTTTCTGTCTCCCCATGGTACCGGCAACGGCATCCCCAGAGGGGTCAGCTCAGAGACCATTTGGTGCCCCTAGAGCATGAATCAGCCCCTCATTCCCTACCTGACTTCCAGCAAGGCCTAGAGGGACAGGAATGGAGAGCAGGCAGGGCTTATAGAGAGGAAAGAAGGATGCAGACTGGCCTGGCATGAGGCAGGACCTGGCCCAGGTCGGGGACCGTGAAGAGGCCATGCTTCCCTCCTCCTCCGCTCCGATACTGCCACTTCCTGGCCTTGGCCGTGCGGTTACCCATAGCCATGACTGAGCAGTTCAGCCAAGCTGCCGACCAAAGCACAGCACACAGGCTGTAAACTGGGAAGGCCAGGCACCATCACCATGAGCCACCCCTGCTGCATGAGAAGCCACCACGCCCTTCCCAGCAAAGCTGCGGTGTTTCTTGTGGATCCACATGCTCTCCCCGTGTGAAAGCCACAAACCAAGCCCCAAGTCCCATGACGGAGGCAGGCTGACGGGGCAGTTATCCGGAGGCCCCTCAAATCTTGGGACTTCTCAGTACATGTCTTTAGATGATCCTTGATAAATCCACCTTCCTGAGTGAGACACAAGGAACGAAGGAAACACCTGGGGTAAGGGGCCGCGGGAGGGGGGCTAGGAGAGTCTGCCTGAGCGCTGACAGGGGTGATGCAGCCCTGCCGGCAGGTACCCCTTACTCAGGGCCCATCTGCGTCTGACCCGAGACTGATGCAACATCCATTCTCCAGAGTCCAGCGGAGGGACCAAAGGAAGAGTGAATTCTTCATCAGAGCGTAATCCTTGCCTGAGCATGGACCCCAAAATTTACTTTTTCTAGAATTTTCCACATGATGATAACTCGCATATTTACAAATCTTTCTCCATTGAAATTCTTGAGTTGGTTGAGGCGTAGGGGAAATAAGTGGGGGTCCAAGAAGGACAGGCTTCCTCACAGGCATGCACACCTGGGGTCCGGTGCTCAGAAAGAGCTGCCTGGGGAAGGCCTTGACCATCAGCCTGCTACCGGGAAGAAGGGCAGCCTGGTTCCTTGACCCCATCTTTGCCACGCTGTGTAATCAGTCAGAAGCTCTCCGATTTCTTCCATAGATTGATGAGCTCTATTGATAACTTGTGGTAAAACCGGAGATCTGCACTCACAGGGAGAAAACACGGCTCAGCCTCCCTCTGACAGCCCCACTGCCTTCCTGGTCTCATGCACTGTGGGGCACATTTATTCATTTTGAGCAATTGTTGTTCAGACGGCCTGTCCACACCGGCCCTGCCCGGAATGTCTTCTTTAATCAAAATTCTGCTCAAAACAGCCCAGCTGAGCAAGCGAAGTGGCCTTTCCACATGCTATTGGCGATCTGTCTCGAGCATTATCTCATAAGTTTCCCTTTATTCTCTCTCCCAACCCAGAGAGCCTTCGCTTTGAACCATCGCTTCTGGACGTATTTGGATTCGAAGAAACCTGCACACTTTACATCTACCTCCCGGCCCTTCTTGCATTTTGCAAACGCAACATGAAAACTTAAAAACCCAGGAAGAAGAAAATACATTTAAATGACTCACCTCTTGCCCTAGTGTGACTTATGTGGAAGGGAAGTGAGGTCCGTGGGGAAATGTGATGTTATTTCTCGAGGCAGCTGGCCTTGGAGATTAAGGCAGTCGGGAGCAGATCCCCAAGCAGAAAGAACGAGCGAGTATCATTTTAGGGGATGGGCAGCCCTAGATGAATCTTTATGGATGCAGATATTGTCTGTGAAAATAAAGAAAGGTAGACCCACTCGTGCAAAAGTAGATATTTATGAATAGGTTCCCGAATTGACCTCAGCAAATAGATACAACCCCCCAGCTCCCACCCCATGAATTGTTTTATTTAGTTTATCCAAATAGGTTTTGGAAACAGTCTTAGCACACGGTGCATGCTCAGTAAATGTTTATGAATGAATCAATGGGCTGACGGTTTTCTCTTCTAAAAAATGCAGAATTTCCTGGCTCCTCGCTAGGGGCCTTGCAGGTTGGAAATCCCAGGATTCTAATTTACACAAAAAAGGCAGAGGAGGACCTCTCTGGACAGCCTGAGCCAAAAGAGAGGCTGTCCTGCTCCCCAGAGAGAGGGCTGATGGAGCCCACGCCTGCAGCCTAGGGCTGGGTGCAGAAGAACACAAGAGAACCGAGACGGCCAGGCTCAGAAACCCACCAGAAGAGAAACAAAATCAGAAAGGAGGCCGGGAAGAGCAGAAGAGGCACCGCTAGCCCTGACAGCAGCTGGAAAGATGGAGTGATGGGAAGTCACGTGTCCAGGGTCTCAGAAAATTCCAGGAAGTCAGTATGACTCACACTGTGCCTACTTCTTAAATGAAAAGATGAGCAATATGGCATTCGGGACCATTTCTATCTCCATCCTGAGTGCGGATTGGAAAGGGCAATACGAGATGTGAATATTATAGTCAACCACAGTAAGATTTACCCACGCAATCACAAGAGCCACAGTTTTGTCTGCCTCCCCTCAAAACACTTGAATACGGAGGACACTAGATCAGTGATTCTGTGCCCCTCATCGAACCAGAGCTGAGATGTTTCTAAGGCTGTTTGTGGGTCCATTTATCTGTATTCTACCTCATTCCAAGAAGGCGTTTGAGAAACTCTAACTCACAGGGCCAGAGACGATGCTCAAAATGCTCAGTTATCAAAATAAGATCCTGCGTAGGGAGACAGTCCTGATAGGGAAACCGCACGCTCCTCTGCCTGCACCCTCTGGGCAGAATGTACATGAATTTTACCTTGTGATAAAGTTGAACAATGTTTTCATAATAAATGTAACCACTCCATTGGGTGACGGAGCAGCGCTGCTGATAAGTGGACTTCAGCTTGAGCTGCATACTAAGTTTCTTTGACATAAAAGAAGGAAAGTAATGTGTCCAATGAGCTAAGCACATGCGATTTAGATAATACTTATCACTCTGGTTATGAGAAGCATTTCAGTGTATGATCCCTGATCGATGCTGTAGCTAACGTGCACATTTCCAAGCTGAAATACCGAAAACTTGAGCTGACGGCGAGGAGCACTGATAAAAACGAATGGGCGCCCCACTCATTTCTCTAACGTCCTGTTTATGGCGTCGACACCCACACAAGCTCCGCACCACAGAGGGAGTTCATCGTCTGTGAAATCAAAAAGAAAAACAAAGGTCTAAGTTGTGGTATTAAGAGGATACCTGGATGACTATTGGAGTATTTAGAGAGGCTGTCTCGGAATCGTGGAAATGCAAGAGTGGATGATTAATTTTTAATCTATTAATTTTTAACTTATTCCTTTCACCCTTGGCTTTAAAATTTCACATTGTTCTATACCCAGGAAAACACCTGTTATCAGTGCAATGAGATAGGCTCTCTTCAAGGAGCTTATGAACAGTGTTTTGGCAAAATGAAGAAAGGAACAAGTCATTCAGCCCAGGAGTAATCAATCGAGTGTCTTCCTTGGGGATCTGTTTTGGCTCTTTCTTCTTCTTACTAACGGGGAGCCCCATCCCATACTGGGTTTAATTTTAAAATGAGTCAGCTCGTTACGAATAAATACCTGAGCAAGGAAATTAGTCTTCAGTGATGCTCCACTCTTTCCTTTCCAAACTATACCTTCTAAAGAGTGCTCTACCACCGTCAAAAGAAACACTATTTTGTAGGTTAGAGGTGGGCAATGAGAACTGTGGCAGCTTCCCATGCAACCCCTACATTCACCTTGACCCATTTAGAAGTCCACACTGCTACTCTGAACCATGGCAAACTGAACACATTTCTTTGTTTCTTCCAATCCCGTTGCACTCGTAAGGAGAAGGCAACGCCCGTGTTCGCCATCTTTCTCCACTGGGGAGTGATCTTCTGAGAAACGACAAGGTGGAGGCCGGCGGGTGTCACGGCAAACACAGACCACACAGCGGGTCACACACTGCACAAAAGACAGGCAGCGGAGAAGCTGCTGATTAATATTCTCCAAGATGAGCCCATCTGTCATCTGCGCCACTCCTTTTGGGGAAACCCTTTAGAATTCAAGGATGGAATCAAAAATGAAAATTTATCGAGTTCTTTGCTAATAAGATCGAGGCTTGGGACGGAAGTGTGTTTGCACGTAAGCAAGTCAAGGCAACAACAGCCTTCCTCTACATTCTATTTCTTCTTTCCCAATCTTTGTATATCACGTCTGACCTGTAGCAGGGGACGTGAAACATAGACACGCGAACTGAGGTTCCGAGTGGGTCAGAACATTGTTCTATGCCTAGAAAAACACCCATTTAACAGTACAATGAGATAGTCTGTCTTTAATGAACTTATGAAGAGTGTTTTAGCAACACCAAGAAAGGAGCAAGTCATTCAGCCCAGGAATAATTGAGTGTTTTGAGTAACTCTCCTCCCAACTCTCAGACCCAGAGCCTGACTTCGTGGGGAGACCTCAGAGCCTTAGCCTTGATGCCATGCCTCCTACGACTCACAGAGGGCCTGTGGTGACCTTGGGTGGCTCAGCCTACCGGAGAGGTAGAACATAGTTCCCCTCTCCCTTCCAGCACATGGGGGTTTCCAAGACCCCCAGAGACAGACAGGGCCTCTCACACAATCTAGTAATAAACTAGGCATCTAGTTTGGACATCTTCCCTGCTAGATTGTACTTACGCCAGAGAGTAGGGTAGTTTTCAAAGTCAGTGGGAATGAGTGTTCTGTCACACAGAGCCTTACTTCAGGAATCGACCATCAGAATATTGAAGGTCTTCAGATTTCATCCCCAAGGCCACAGAAACCGCTGAAGAACTTTGAGGGTGAGAGGGTTTAGGAAGGGTGGATGTGAGGGTGGTGTGTCATGGATAACCGTTGGGTCTCCTCATTCATCCCCCTGGTACTACCTGCTGCCTTCCTTGGTTCCTTCTTCCCAGAGCTTGTCCCCAGCTGGGAGTGAGAGCCGTTCCTCGACCTCACCTCAGTCACGTTGTCTCTGAGACTTGCAAGGGCCATTGTCATGGGCATCCTGGCGCACACAGCAGGGGCTGTGGGCAAGTTCTAGCCCCTGGTCCTGCTACCCTAGAGAAGCGGAGAAAGCATGTGTGTCGCTAATTCTGCGGAGTTCACGGACGGATCGTGACAAGGGGAGGCAGGATGGAAACGTTCTGATGGCGGGCGCAAAGAGCTGTTATGCGGCCATGCAGAATTACAAAGCTCCAAACACATTTTCTTCTGCTTAATAATTACCCTCCCCATTTACGTTGTCTGGGAGGGCTGAGCGATCACTTCCCAACTGCAGTGGTGGAAGACGCGAGGTCTTCCCATGCTATTCCAACCATCAGTCTATCTGCTTAGGCATTAAACTGGGCAATTATGGTTGCTGAGCAACCATAACTTCTGCATATGTGCCTCCTGTGGTTTTGTATGCCAACCACAATGTTATGATAACAGGATTTTTTCCCCCGACCAAGATCCTTCTTTATATGTAAATTTATGCTAGAATTGTGTATTTAAAAATTAGTTTCTGTGAGTAATGAGCCTCAGGTTTGGCTGGGTTCCTTTTCCCCCCTAGGTTTATGAAATCCAGCTTGGAAGTTTTGAGATGGTGGAGATGGTGTCCAACAAAGCAAAGGGGTGACTTCTAGAGAAGCAGTTCCTCCTGTGGACAAGCTCGGGACAACACGCAGTCGTGGGTTCCCATTCGTGGTACAAGGAGCCACAATGGGGTCTCCTCCACTCAGGGCACCTGAACAGCCTGCGATCTGGGACACCCCTCGGCCCCCCTCTGCCCCCCTGACATTTCCCTGGTGCCTCATTGGTGCTGGGCTTTGGGAAAGACATCCAGCCCCAGATATCACTCAGATCCCAGCTCGTCCTGCCCACTGGGGATGCGGGGCCTAGCAGGGAAGATGCCCAAAGAACTGTTTTATTACTAGGCAGCGTGAGGTGCTCCTGCAGTCTCCTGGAGTGGCTGAGCACCCGTGCACTGGAAGAGAGAAGGAGGATCTGCATCCCGCACTCTCCAGACGGAAGACACGCGAGACCCCCGCAGGCCTGCAGTGAGCCCGCGGGGCGCCCAGTGTCGGGTAGGGCTCTGATGTGCCGCAGGGAAGTTCAGATCTGGGACCGAGGTTAGTCTGTGTCTCCCGCCTGTGAAAGGATGGCCATCATCCCCATACCTGGCTCTCAGGGCTGCTGGGACGTTGAATAAGAGACGGTCCATGCAGCCCAGTGGCCACTTTTGTTCCCAGTAAACCTTGGCCACTGGGAGGAATGAAGAGTATGGATGGGGTTTGTAAGTACTTGGTAAGTGCTTCCAGGTTTTGGGGGTGGGGAGAAGGCAAATCTTCCAAGAGAAAAATAAATAGCGAAAAGGAAGAGAGAGAACATGTTTACAGAAAGAAAGTACTTTTCGGCCCTGCTGTATGATTTGGCTCCACTGTTTTCCTTTGCTGGACAACTTGGCTGCTCTGGTTAAGACAAGGCAGGAAGCTGAGAGGCCCACGGCTTGCCGGGAGGACATAAATATTGATGAGCGCATCGGTTTCACATCAGTGTTTGATGAAATGTTTTGTGGGCCTGAACCAGTTTCCCAGATTAAGAAAATCCCATCCACGCCCACACGCACCACTTCGTTTCTCTCCAAACTTTGGTTTGCATCCCATAGACGTGGACCCAGCTTGGCTTTGAAACCAGCCTTTGCCTTTTATCTTCTCGTCTCCCTCTTTGTCAGGGGTGCTCCCCTGACTTCAGAAGCAATCTGAGCACAGAGAAACGTGCAGTTTCGATCTGACCGAAATTCAATTCAGTAAAATACACTGGTTTCTTATATGAAATCTTATCATCTGCACCTAATTATCGAAGTTCAAGATTACCATTTGGAGGGAATCGTTCAAGAACATCTGCTCTTCGAAATCTAAGCATTGCTCAAATGTCCCTCCCCCTCCAAAATTTTTAAGGCAAGTCTTCGAGGAACTGCAAGAAAGCGGGGCTTCTCCCTACTGAGCAGGGGGATTGGAACAATTAGCACTGCCTGTGTCTCGCACGTCCTCACCAGCCATTCCCGGCACCAGCGCTGCCCTGGACATTCAGCTTTTGAAACTGTTGGGTGACAAAAGCGAAGTTCCAAAGAAAACTGAACTCAATTCTTCTGATCGAAAAGACTTGTGAGCCGCTCGCTAAAGGTCTTGCGTGCCGACCTACACCAGCACGGCACAGAGAGGCGGTACCAACCGAGACAGAGAAAGAGGAATCTGGGCATCCTCATGGAGACTTAGAGACGGACCTGATCAGAACCAGGGGAAACACAGCTGACCGCGGTGGAAAAGCCAGGCACGAGTCAAAGAAAAGAACAAACCCACTCTGACCAGACCTCACGCCAGCAATGATCAGGTCTGGAACTGGCATTGCTTTAAGAGGAAAAAAAAAAAAGCCAGACACTCACCAATAAGCTGCTGAATGGAGTCCCCATCTCGGCTGGGGGCACTTTCTAAAGAAAGATGAGAGCTGCTAGTGAAGCCAGGTCTCCTGTAGCCTGAATGAATGGGCCAACTCTGCCTGAATCCATTAGGTCATACGAGGACTCTCCATAGCACATGGAAACAGGAAATCTTTGCCAAAACAAAACAAGGAAAATGTGCCCAAAAGGCATGGCAATGCCTTCTCTCAGCTTGGTGGGACATGAAATCGAACCTTGATTCACTCTTCTGGATGCTAACTGCATGGAACAGAGACTTTTTGGGGCCATAATGCACTCTAGTCCCAGAGGGGTTAGCGTGGTTTGGATGAAACAGACAAGTGTCTACTAGAGGCCACCTATCAGAGGAGGGAGGAGGCTCCTGGAAACTGCCTACAAACTCAGGCATTGGGAACCGCTTTTGGTGCCTAAACACCGTTAGAGTTCGGGAAGTCATGCTTGATGCCATCCATGACCAACAAGACTAAAACCAACTTTGGTTGGTTCTACGATTTCTCTCCATTGACCCAATGTGGCCACCGGTGGGATGTATCTACAGAATTCCTTTAAGAATAGGTCTTAATTATTTAAACTATTAAATACCTAAACCAGCTTTAGATTTATTAAAACATATGTACTCTATTTAGGAATAGAAAGCTGGTAATGCAAACTAGTTTTGTTTTGCCTTTTTCAAAGGAGGTGTTTTGGGTTGCAACTCTTTGCTCTTACATGTTGTGAACAGTCAAGACAAATTAGCATTTTCTCTGTCGACTAACGCAAGACATCACTCAGTCCTGACTCAGTCCTTAGTTGACCCCTGGGGAGTAAGGCTGTGCTGCCAGAGGGCATGGGTCCACTCCTTGCACACTTGCATGCATGGAAACTGCCAACAACCAAAAGCCTGCAATAAAGTACTTTTCAAACAACACAGAAGAGTTTTACAACAGTTTTATCTAGACAGGCGGAAATCCTACAGGAAACCAAGCTTTTTTTTTTTTTTTTTTCCCTGTGCATCACTGATTTTCTTACTCATTTGACCACCGTGGGAAGAAGGGCAGAATCAGAGCCTGATGGTTGGCCACAAGACCATCTCCTCCTCTCTGAAGAGCAGAGGCACCCCGTCAGGAAAACACCTCCTGATTTGCTCACAGCTTCTAGGATATCACACGTCTTTATTGGCAAGAGTTGGCTTTCCATTAAAATCCGATGCCTTCAATACCCACGTGCTTCCATAGACCATTATCTCAAATAACTTACACTTGCACGTAGCATTTCTGAGGGAAGTTATCAAACACTCAAAAGTTGTGTCGTAAGGGCGGTTTGCTGGTATTTTCCTCCCTTGCTGGTTCTAGACTTAAAAGCTTAAAATAGAATTTCATCTCCTACCAATTTTTCCCATTTATGTTCAGAAAATATTGATTTTTTTTAAACTGGAGTTTTAATGGACCTTGAAATTAACATGGCTTTTATTTCTTTGACCCCGTCATCGTTGATGATGTCACTGTGTCTCCCAGAAGAAGGCATTGGCCAGTGACTGGTGTTTAGCATCTGGGCACCAGAAAAAGTCAGCAGCATCACATTGTCCATGCAATGGTCCTTCCTACCTGAAAGAAAACAATCCTATTAGAGAGGAGTGGTTGGTTTCAGAGAAGAGAGGTTTATCTGTGCTAAGGTAGCATGACCTTCTCCAAAACGGCACCTAGGCTGCAGCTTCAGGACATCTGCATTTTATTAAATGCCACAGGTAGGGACGCTTGGGTGGCTCAGTCGGTTAAGAGTCCGACTTCTGCTCAGGTCATGATCTCGTGGTTCATGAGTTCAAGTCCTGCATCAGGCTCTGTGCTAACAGCTCAGATTCTGTGTCTCCCTCTCTCTCTGCCCTTCCCCTTCTTGTACTCTCTCTCTCTCTCTCTCTCTCTCTCAAATATATAAAAAAATTAAAATAAAAAAATATAGGAGACTCTTAAATACAGAGAACAAACTGAGGGTTGATGGAGAGGCAGGGGAGAGGGGAAAGTGGGTGATGGGCATTGAGGAGGCACTTGTTGGGAGGAGCACTCGGTGTTGTGTGTAAGCCATGAATCATGGGAATCTACTCCCAAAGCCTAGAGCACACTGTATACACTGTATGTTAGCTAACTCGACAATACATTATATTTAAAATAAATAAATACATAAATAAATGAAACGCCACAGGTATTTCTGATGTGCACCCAGGTGTGTCACTGCAATCCACAGAGCAATTTCCCAGCACACTCTGTAAACAGCTGGCACACGTCACAGCCGCGTACGGCATGCTGAGTGGGTGCGGGTGTAGGGTGGAGACCCAGCGGGGCTAAAGCCCAGGCCCAGGCAGGGAATAAGTAAGTAAAATCCGGGCTGGGTCCCAAGCTGCGGGAGGAGACAGAGTGACAAATTCTACCTCCAGGCTGCAGAGGACGTGGCTGGGAGATGTGGGGTCTGGGCTCCGTGTCGGGAGAGGAGGCGTGAGCTCTTTGGAGAAGAACTGCCCACTTCTCACCAGGAAGTGTGGGATGGGTGTCATTAGCAGAAGGGGAGTTAACCTGCGTCTGACTCCAGAGCCTTACTCACCAATGACAACGGTGGCATTCCTGTGACCGCAGCCTCAGGCCTGTCCTCCAAGCGCTGACGAGCCCCAGTGGCTGAGACCCACGCAGAGCAGTGTGTGAGGAAGGCCATGCCGGTACAGCTGCAGAGGAGGGCTGGTGGGGGTGGGGGGCGGCTTGAGCAGAGCAGGTGAGCTGTAGCCGACAGCAAGGGCCTAGAATGCCAAGCCGAGGCAGCAGACTCGATTTGGCCGGACTGGCCCAGTGGGGACTCCTCTGGGATCCCATGAGACCTGACCAACTATCAGGGCCCATGGCCGAACAGGAGGAAGAAGAAAGGTCTTGGAGCCGGTAGGAGGCAGCCTCTCCGGCTAAACGGCCGCCTCCGGTTCACCAGACGGGCTGGATGGGTGTGTAGCACGTGGGGGATTCGTGGAAGGGCCTGCATCTTTTATTAATCACAGAGAGGTGGAGTCGTGGGGTCCCCTTTTCAAGGACAGCCCAAATCTAGGGAAATGCTTCCCCCAGAATGTAACAATTTCAAGGACAATTAAATCCAGAATGTGAGCCACCACCCAGGCTGCTTCCATCTTCTTGCATCGGCCCGGGAGAGGCTGGCCTCCACTTGGAGCTGTGCCCGCCTCCTCCAGCCCAGACCACCCGGGGAAGGGGCCTGGCTCCGTGCACAAGGTGTTGCCCCCCTAAGGCCACCTCAGCCTTCCCTGCACCCATCCCGCCAGGACGGGGTAGGGCACACAAGGGTGTCAGTATGGCTCCTGTCCTGACGGGGTGGCAAAGGTCAGCTTTGCCAATCAGAGAATTGCTATGAGCAAGGCAGCACGCCTTCACGGGTGACCAGGACCCAGAAACGGTCCCTGTTAGTACCTCGTGTTGCCAATGGTGTCTTGACTCGTGCACACTCCAGGGAAAGCCATACGCCCATTCCACGGGTAAGGAAATCAAGGGCTTGGATCTTAGTTGTGTGGTCAGGAACAAAGTCTGGAAGCCTGGTACGCTACTTGAATTCTAGTAAGAGTCCTTGGCACCTTCCCACAGGCCGTACGGTCATCGTGCGGTAGCTGCGTGTAGAGATGGTCCATTCGCAGCCGGGGAGAGGACAGCCCGCTCCGGAGAACACGTGACCTTTCCGGAAAGATCTGACAAAACTCTGCTGAGAGGGTACACAAGCCATGGGCATCTCTGGCCTCCGGGTGGTGCGTCCTGACGCCGGAATCACCCGGGGTCTCCGCTTTCCGGTGCCCCCCACCCTGGCCCGCACCACTGTCTGTTCCACACCCTTAGAAACCACATCCCCTTGGGCCCCAGTCTCCCCAACTACCTGCGCTAACTACTGATATGGGGGGAGGTCAGGCCAGCTCCCAGCTGACCTTCTGCCAGGCTGTGGGGCCTGCGCCAGGGGGGACCTACTTATGACAGCATGCCTCCAGCCTGCCCTAGCCCTTCTGCCCAGGCCTGTGTCCAAGGACACCCATAAGGCCGGGCCAAGCTGTGACATGCCCTGTGGAAGTACTTGTAGCCTTGCATTGACCCGGCCTGAAGGCGTGTCTTGCCTTCTTGTAGAGTCTTGGGCCAGGGATTAGCTTCTGTACCAGCCTCAGGCAGAGACAGGTGTGTGTGTGTGTGTGTGTGTGTGTGTGAGAGAGAGAGAGAGAGAGAGAGAGAGAGAGAGAGACAGCCCATTGCATGAGGCCCCAGGGCACAGCAGGGCTCTGTCTCTAGAAGACACGGGAGGAGCAGGGTCATGCCAGGGGCCCAGCCCCTCACCACAGATTGGAGTCACACCGGAAGGGAGGCCCAGAGAGCTGCTGGGGTCTCTACCACGGCATCTTTGATGAAGAGCGCCCCGAGGAAATCCATTTGGAATTCTACTGATTCATTGGGCATCCTGGGGAAACACCCAGCTGTGTATAATCCAAGCTGGGAGAGTGGACGGTGGGGGGCTGGACTGTCCTCCAGCTGTTTCCCCAGCCACGCCTCCCAACCCCTCTGAGCCCCGTCCTGGGCATTCATAGCACGGAGCATTCTCTCAAGGTAGTGTGGCTCCCAGGGACAGCAAATACACCTGACCAGTGAGCATAGAGTTACGGGGAGGGCTTCCCAGAAGCTACGGGGAGCACTGAACCCTCCCGCACTCTCCTGGGGAAAGGTGCACCCAGACCCTGGGCCCCTCAGAGACTTGAGCCCAGGGAAGAGTACCCATGTCTGGGAAGGGCGCATGCACAGCCGAGCTGGGTGCAGGTGACGGATGTCTTTCTGCTTTCATATGACAGGTAACAGGACGGTGGCTTCCTCATAGATGAAGGGGCCGATAGGTCACAGACACCGTGCTGAGGACCTGGAAGGACTACCAGCGTGGGCTGGATTCCGTGGGCCGCCGTAAGACCCCGCTTTGAACTTGGGCTCCAACATCCCGTGCAGGGGCTAGGGAGGTGGCACGGTTCAGCGATTACGATCGTTCACCTGAGAGGTTGCTGGACTTCTCGGCCACAGTTTGTTAAATTTGCAAATGCCCTCTGGGAACTGTCTGGATGAGAGGACTATAAACGTAATGTTCAGATTACGAGGGGAGTAATGGCTAATATTCCATTTGCTTTGTACCTACTGACCTCAGAATCCTCGGGCCCCAGTCACTGGGTTCAGACCGGCAAGGATGAGGGTCGGGGCTGCTGAGGTGGGCGCCATCGCCAGGCACAGACTGCAAGCCCTGAAGGCGGGGAGTGAGGGGGCCCTGCGGGGAGCCCGCCACCGCGGTTCCCCATCACTGTGAGCAGCCCCGGGTGCAGAGGGGAGCAGTCGACTGAGGCAGAGGACTGACCCAAGAGAGCTCAGCAAGGCTCAGCAAAACTTCCGGAGCCCCGAGAAACTTCTAGAAGAGCCAGTGCACCCTCCAGAAATTTAGGAATCGGTTAATTCCTGAAGCTAAACAGGTGTCCCCCATGGGCACGGGAGACCCTCCTTTCCACTTTGAGGTTTTCCAAGCTGGTATCTCCCTAGAGAGGAGGAAAGAGCTGTAGCCAGTTTTGCTATCGAAACACATACGGCTCAAAGAGTCCTTGTTGGAGGCTCCGGATCCCCAGGGAGCTGCCTATGCTTGGCGTGTCCCGACAGGTCATCTCGGGCCATGCCCTACACCTCAGGAAGGGACAGTGACTTCCGGGTCGCGCTCCCTACCCGCTTTCTGGGCCCACCTGATGGCTCCGCAGGGAAGCCCGTGATGAACAGGACGTGAGAAGGACAGACGTGGCAACGACGCCCGACCCATGTACCCCCACGAAGCCAGGGGAAAGCCCCCGTCGTGTGAGCGAACGCTTTCCCAACTAAGCAGAAAATGCGGTAAGTTACCGAGTGTCCTTGACTGCATAGCGCTTGTATAAAATATGCATATCGGCAGAGATGTTTTCCCTAACAACGCTCTGGGAAATTACATTAAATTCAAAATGATCCCCTGCTTTCCCCGAGTCGCCCACAGAGACTGGCACCAACAGCGCCATTAAGGAGAAGCGGAGTGGCGGCCTTGTTACCACTGCCTTCACGAGAGCCAGGGATCAAATATTTTTTCACGGTTTTATGTGGATAGTTTCATGAAAATTGATCAGGTCTAAAAAGTCACAGTCCAAATGAAGCTAAGGTTAAAGATAATTTATACATGATATTCCTAATTTTATTCCGGGCTCTTTTATTACTATGTAGGCCTTTATGACTTCAAAGAAAATGTCAGTGGCCGCAAATGACATTGTACTGAATAATCTAGTTATGAGGGAAAAGACATTTAAACCACTCCACGGCAGCGTTGCCAGCTTCTGCTGAAGGCACCCTCTTCCTCCACGCCGCTTTCCCCAAAATTCCTTGCCGCAGATAGAAACCCTTTCGGTGACCAGGTAACTAAGCCCTCTGCTGGGACCTATCTATCTCCAAGCCGTTTTATTTCCTTCGGATTCTTCCTGTAGAATTCTTGCGTGAGGCCTCATTTTTCTGTCCGTCAGCAGGAAACAGAAACTCCAAGCCGCAGCTCTGTCTGATTCCAAATGCAGTCTGAGTCTTGAAGGAGACAGACAGACAGACAGACAGACAGACACGTCCGCAGGGACCGGCCGAGTGTCAGAGCGGTCACCCCGGACAGCTCGGCGGGCCTCTCGGGGACCGGCTTAGCGTCTGCCCGTGTCTAAACTTACAGAAGCTTCCAGAGGCGGCCAGGCTGGGTCCGCCCGATGGGCGTCTCCTCTTCATTAACTGGGCTCCTCGTCTGGTGGACAAGAGGGCCTTGCCCTCGGCTGAACCTTCCACGGAAGAGTTAGCAAACGGGGCGCTTCCTGGCGAAGCGGGAGGCCGGCACTGAGCACACCGGAGCGCTCCTTGGCCCGGTCAGGCAGCGCTGGTGTCGGGTTGGTGACCCCAGGACACTGCCGTCTGGAGCGGAAATGACGCCAGAGCCAGGCTCTGCAGCTGCCGACCGGAGAGCTCGGCCCGGGCGGCACCGGGGGGGCTAAGAAGGAAGCAGGGCGTCTCGCTTGGCCTCTTCTCCCACCTCTGCAGCCCCTCCCGGCGGTCTGCAGTGCTACAGAGGTGTGACCACCGGGGAACACGGCCACCTTGCTGACACTTGGCTCTTCTGCCAAATCACTCGGGCACTGTGTCCCAAAGACAGAAGCACATGAATTCATACGCCTCTACTGCTGACTCCAACCCAGGACTAATTTAAGCCTGAGGACCCTATGAGCAAGGTGACCCTGTTACCCGGCTTCACAGATGAGAAAGGGAAGGGTCGGGTCCCCAGGGCTGGGCTGTCTGATGCCAGGGCTACCTCTTCCTCTGCAAATCGACAGCATTGACAACCCCTTTGGGGCCACTGGGGGGAACAAGGGGACGCCCATGTGTCCTGGGATGCAGGTGGTAAGGCCCCGGAATGTTACACCAGCTGATGTCTCCTGCCAGCAGCTCAGGGCTTGGTCACCTGCCACAGTCACCACTCGGTAAGTGAACTGAATGTCCTCAGACCTTTCCGTGCAGAGTGTGGTCACTTCTCCAGAGCCACTCATGGCGGACAGAGCAGAGAGCTTTCAGTTTCTGCCCAGCACCCCTTTCCCATGTGCCCGTCAACACCCATCTCCACCGCAGAGATTAGCCGATAGGTGTTTGGAGCTCAGGACACCAGACAGCTGGAGGGAGCATGTGTCAGCACACACACACACACACACACACACACACACACACACAGACACCAGATGGCCAATCCAATAGCTTCTATCAGAAAATCTAAAGCTTGGGGCGCCTGGGTGGCTCAGCAGGTTAAGCTTCCGACTTTGGCTCAGGTCATGATCTCTAGGTTCGTGAGTTTGAGCCCCACCCCACATTGGGCTCCATGCTGGCAGCTCAGAACTTGGAGGCTGCTTTGGATTCTGTGTCTCCCTTTCTCTCTGCCCCTCCCCTGCTTATGCTCCGTCTGTCTCTCTCTCTCTCTCAAAAATAATCAACATTAAAGTAAAAGAAAATCTAAAGCTAATGTCAGCACGCACGTGTGTCTCTAAGCCTGGAGGAGGGCAGGGAGGGTTTGGTCAGCGCTACAGTTTCCGGTTTGGAATCAAACCTGTGGCCAGGAGTTTTCCCTGGGGGGCACCACGCCGGGGACGCTTGCTGGATGTGGGTCGAGTCCCGCTCTCCAAAGCTGAAGAAGAGAGAGAGAGGATTTGAGGGGGGTGTTCCCGGCACCTCCGGGAGGGCCCCGCAGGTGTTTATGTGAAAGCGAGCGTCCATGAAATGTCAGCACAACGTCGCTGGCCGAGCCGGAGCCCCGTGGCCCCTGAGCCAGAAATCAGGTTTTCTTAGGAAAACCACATCCTGGGTGTTAATTTCCTTTTCCTTGAAAAAGCAGAAGATCAATTAGAGGCAAAACGCGATTCTGCCAGAGCTACTCTCCCGGATTCATCCCGTCGGCTTCCTCTCTTCAGCCCCACCTGGCTCGGCCAGAAATGGGCTTTGCCTCATCAGAAGCGTGCTGTGGAGTTTCCCATTAGATCATCGATCGCCTCAGCGTGCCCACAGTGCCGTGCGCTAGCAGAGACTCAGAACTTAGAGCCAAATAGAAAGAGAAGGAAATTAACTGATGCTTCGAAACCTGGCAGGAAATTCGAATTTAAATCCCTTTCTGGAGTGGACCCTTTGGAGCAAGTTTCGAAAACAGCCCTGCCCCAGCTGGAGTCTCCTTGTGCTCAGCTCCTGCCCTGCTCCCGCCAGGCCGCCTGGGTAAACGGCTCCCCCGTCCTTTCCTCGGTCCCTCGTTCCCGCACGTGCTCACATGGGGCCCTGGGCCAGCCCTGTGCTCCAGGTCCTCTGTCAAGCTGAGAAGTGATGGGAGGGGGCCGGCTCTTCCTTCTACCTACTCCTCCTCTGACAAAGAGGGCCCCCAAACCATCCTGGGCAACAGGGTGACAGCCAGAGACTCAGCTTCCTTCTATGAAGAATACGTGAAGACGTGTTCAGCCCACATGGATAAAGATGGCTTCTCGGAGTCGATTACGCATAAACCAATTTTGGCGAGAGGGCGAGAGACCCCAGCGGGGCCCTTCGTCTCCAATATAAGGAGCCTCCGGACTAGGCTGGTGTCCGCTGCCTGAGGGGCCTCCCTTACTGGGACTGCAAGGCTCACAACAGCACAGGCCGAGTCTCTCCTTCCACCGGGTCCTACTACTCCACCAGCCTCTGAGCGACAGGGAGGGAGCACACATTTACCGAGCAGCAAGTGAGCGCCGTCAACTTCAAAACCTGAGCTCATTTCAACCAATAACAGCTTCGGAAGGACAGGTCTCTTCCCGTGTAGCTCATGAGAAAACTTAGAACTGGGGAAATAATTTAGTAAAAATATCGAAGTGACATGGCTACCAAGTAGCCACGGCAGGATGGCAGCTCTGGTCTGTGAACTCCAAGGGCCCTGCCCTTCCTGCCGCGATGTCACAGGCTACGGCAGACACAAATACCCAGGTGGTTGTAGACACCTCCCCATCCTTCACGACAGCACCCAGCACAGCGCACACCCAGGAAGTTAATGAACGAAGCCCCTCCAGGGCCTGGGTCAAGACGCCAAACCAGAAATCAGCAAATGGATATCAATGACTGACGGTGGTGACTGGGTGGCTGTTTGGGGACAGCACGGGGGGTGTCCCCACACCTTGAAGGCCCTCCCCACAGAAGGCTCGTGTGACCCTGCAAGAAAGGCAGAAAGCCACACGCTTTCCAGAGGCGTGGTCCTAAGTGACGCCGTTCCCATTCTCCAGGGAGATCTGGCATCATTTTCTCTCGTTCTGCAGAGAGGAGGAGGTCTGTGAGTGGCCCGTCTTGTCAGCAAGGATCCCTTTCTCTGTATGGGTTCATTTCCTCCAAAAGAACCGGGAGCATGTCTGGGCATTTCTCATTCCATCGTCCAGAAGAAACCTCCAAATCCAAAATGGCAAGCTCTCAGGTCATCCAGAACTTTCTTATGGAAACCTAACACATCAAGAGAGGGGCTGCAGCCAGGACTGGGCAGGCCTCACCCTGTCAACTGTTGGGAGCCATGAGCTCGGAGGTTCACCAGCCGCGGAAGAGCTGTGTGCACAGAAGCATCGCAAGCGTCTCACGGGAAGCCCAGCTCACATGAGATCAACGGTGTCCTCACATTGCCCTCACAGAATTTCATGGAATCACAGTGGTAGGAGGGTCCTTACACCTGTCTTGTCTGACCCCTAGATACGTAGAAGTAGGGGACGCACAGCCCAGAGAGACGATGGCCAGTTCCTGCGAAGTCTGGGCCAGCCTCCACTGGCCAGCAGTCTGGTATGCCGCCGTCAGGAACCGAGCACCCTGTGCAGCGTTCGTACTGTTGCCCGTACACTTAAATCTTTGCAACCTGCTGAGATAGTGTCATTCCCTCTTTTTGGGGAAACTGAGTCTCCAAGAGGCCAAAGTCATAATCGCGGCAAGTGGCGATGGCCTTCTGGAGCCAGCGTCTATGTCTTTCAGCTCTACTCAGAGCTGCCGTCCGTGGCCATGCTAACCATGGTCTTTCTAAAGAATCCGTCTCCATTCCTTCTGTCCACAAAGCCTCTCTTCTGCACAATAGCTGTGAATCAAGATACATCCCCATGTGTACTTTACCCATCTTAACAATTCCCAAATATTTGATATATGGAAATACAGGACAGAGGAGGAGGGATGCCAACTGGCACCAAGGAATGAAGTGAACAGGAGCATCGACCTGGTGAAAGAGTCGGCTTCTTCCAGCTTCGCCCATGGTGGAACTTGTCTGATTTTTGTTTTCCGTTCTACATGGCCGTTGGGCAAACCTCTGGGCGCATGTGCGGGAATCAATCCACAACATTTATTAGCGTCGAGCCCAAGGTAGGATGACTTTGACTGAGTCTCCCAGCTCGTCTGCCCCGTGACCCACCCCCATGACTCCATCACAATGGACAGTGTCCCATCCATGGAAATCTTCAGGCAAAATGGAGAAAACCTCCCATGTTGGCACTGCTGATGCAACGCTCTGGTAAAGCTGGGAGGAAATGCCCTGAGACAGCTTCGGTTTGGCACAGCACTAGGTACTAATTCACTTAGAGACTGTGTCCCTGGGCCCTAGAGGCACTGCCAAATAAGGGGATCCATTACTGAATGAGGGGAAAGACAAGCTGCACAGAGCTTAGAGGGCTCTTTCCTGCGGCACCTTCTGGCACCTTCAATGTGATAACGTGCAGGTCTCCAAGAGGGGAGCATAATACACTGTGTTGCCAAGTTTGTACAGCGACGGCCCCTTCTCCATGGGGACCCACCACTTGAATGATCTCGCAGAAGAATTTCAATCCACTTGTGGTACAAAGCTACCCCAGACGCATTGCAGGTGGGAAAGTGAAGGACAAACACATCTTATTTAAACATTAACTTATCACCACACTGGAACCCCTATTAAACACTAGCTAGTTATCGCTCATAGTTACTAACATGCTGATTTCTTTAAAAATTGTAAGACTTAGTAACGACCAAATGCACTATGTTATCTTTCATTAGATCTGAGATAGAGGTGTCTCTAGATTATTGTGGGACAGTTTGGGACGTCTGAATCAAGACTGCATGTTAAATCTATCATATCAACGTTACATTTCTTGAGTAAGATGAAGTATCATGTCTGAGATTAAGTGTCCTTTGCCTTAGGAGATTTATGCTCAAGTAATTGGGGGTGAAGATACGTGATAACCCACTTTAAGGGGTTCAGAAAGCATGTGCGTGTGTTCGGGCACCGTGTAACAAAATGGTGGACATCAATGCAGGAAGTACAGTGTGCTTTGCTCTGTTCTTTAAAGTTTTCTGTGGGCTTGAAATATTTCAAGATAAAAATTGGAGGAAGTTTACACGATATGAAAATAGACTTCCAGCTGGCCAGTGGGTTCAAAACGGAAGCCCTGCCACCTGGAGCCACCATATCTAGGGCTCCCAGTTGTCTCCTTTCAACAGGGTAACTTCCAAGTGTGCTCCTCGGTAGACGGCCATGCGTCCCTGTCCCAGCAATGGCCAAATGGACTGACATGGCCGCTTCCGGTCTTGATGGCCATCACAGCAGAGACCATTCTAGGGCTGTTGAGCAGTAGTCCTCAGGGTTCTGAGTGACCCGTGTGACGGCAGCTCTAGCACAAAGGTGCATACTGGTCTAGAGTGCCATGTGGGGTTCAAATTGGTATTGACACCACTAACACTGCAACCAAAGACAGAACTTTTGAATGTATTCCTATGGCCTCTCCAATTCTGAATCTTGTTTTAAAGTGTCTTCCCTGGGGCACCTGGGTGGCTCAGTTGGTTAATTGTCTGACTGTTGATTTCGGCTCAGGCCATGATCTCATGGTTTGTGAGTCTGAGCCCCCCGTCGGGCTGTGCACCGCCTGCTTGGGATTCTCTCTCTCCTTCTGCCCTTCCCATCCCCTCAAAATAAATAAATAAAATAAATTTTAAATAAAAGTGTCTTTGAAGCCTGCTCAGTGCAGGTTTGAAACCAACAAACCAACACACCAGCAGACAGAAGAAACGAGCCCTAAGTCTGGGACCTAAGGTGCTAAGATCTTGTCTGTTGACCTTGGGGAAGCCCTGGGCCTAGAAAACCAGGTTAAAATGACCAAGGAAACTTGATCAGTGCCTCCGCCAGGGGCCCAAAGCCACGCCATGCTTCCCCACCCCGGCTCGGATTCCCAGACGAGCCTGTACAAATCGTGACAGAAGTGTTGGCCGGAGAAAGGAGGCGTTGGGCTCCTGGCTCAGGGCTGGCCATCCCGGGCTCCCGCGTCCCACCCGACGAGAGCGGGCAGGCACATACTCCTCGCCTGGCCAGCCCTTCTGCGTGAGGGACCACAGCAGGGACCGGTATCCACTTCGCTCCTCCCTCTGAGCCTCACACAGTCACACGAGACGACGTCAGAGCCCATTTGTGGCATGGTGGCCACACGTTCAGGTCTTCCCCTCCCGTCATCACGCAATCTGGGTCTCCCCTTGCATTTTGCCTGTGGCTTCCTCCCCCGCCCCCTCTCTCTTCACCTTAATTTCTCACCTTCCCTGAGCTTCTCCCTTCTCTGGAGCAGGAGGGCACTGCATCTGAGATCAGAAGGAGGCCCTTACTTCACCTGCACCCCGCAATAGCCCAAACCCTTAATAAGAGCAAAACAGCAGCAAACAGCGGGGCAGCCGCACAGCCGAGCGGTCCTGGGGCAGCCCAGGGAGGAGCAGGTTCAGAGGAGGCAAGGAAGGACGTGTGCAGCCTCTGCAGTCCGAGGAAGCTCTGTCTCTCGTTCCAAGGGATCCTCCTGGGTCAGCCAACGTAGACGAGACCTAGCCTCCGCTGTGCTGTCGCAAGCCGCGTCTGGTTTTGCTGGGGAAAACTGTGCTATTTGTGTTTCAGGGACGTAAAGGCTGTCCCATGTGAGACACGGAGAAGGGAAGTGACTCTTCTCGTCTTCAACCTGTTTGACGTGTCAGTAGAAGAAATGCAAACGAAACCGCGGTGCGTGGGGTTTGGTCATAAAAACACGAAGAAAGTACAGGTACTTCCTGAGCAAGGAACCCTCACCGAATCCGTGGAAGAAACTTTTATCAAGCGTTTGTATATTCAAATTCTCATAATGTTCTTCATTTCTACTTTCACAGGGAAGCACGATGCTCTCCTGACTTCGCGGAAGTCTTCTCCCCAGTAATTGTATCACGTTTTCTCTTAGAAGGCAGAGGGACTATCTACCCTTGTCCTTTCGGCTCATCTAGAAAATACTGATTGACTAATGAGGGAAGCAGCTTATGGTAAAACATCTCTATTAAATTCTTGTGGCTTTTTTAAGATTAAAAAAAAAAAAGAAGAAGAAACTTTCTCTGCCTCTAAATGCAAATCTTCCCAGTAACACTGTGCCTAATCTACTACAACTAATTAATCTGCTGGAGCAGATGAAATGTTACCTCCGCATTTTTTGTTCCTTGTATACAATTATTGTAACAGTGGTGAATAAATCAATATTCCCAATCCAACTGTAAAAAACAATCAAGAAAAGCAGTGCTTCTCAGGGAAAAAAAAAAAAAAACACCAAATAATATTTATTAACTCTGTCTCAATCCACAACAGAACCAAATATCACTCAGGCATTTTCTGCAAGTGTAATAAGCGAACTCGGGTACATGATGAAGGTGGCACATGCCAATAATTTCACCATTTTACACTGCAGAGTAATTGAAGGATTTAATGAGAAACAAACCAATAAAAATAAATAGACCATGTTAGAGGAGGAGAAACTGATCTGAAATGGAAGTTGCTCCGTTGTGAGTTTCGGACGGTTTTTTGCATGGTTTGACCGAGGGAAAAATGGTGTCAGGACGGCCGGCTCGACCCAGTTTTTCAAAGAAAAAAGATAAAACTGTGCTTCTCTAGATGAAGACCCCGGCCGCAGGATCTAGGAGTGTTGAGTGGGAATCTGGCGCCTCCGACTACAATCACGCATCCCTCTTGAGATGCTCCAGGGAGACAGCCTTGTGCTGTGCTAGGTGGCCGGGGGTCTGCGGGTCCCACCCGCGGGCACCAGACCCCGGCGAGCCCGGCCCAGAGCCGCTGCCCCGGCCGGGCGTCTGTTGGGAAGCACTGCCCAGCCTGCATGCTGCCGGTGACCAGGGCCAAGGATCTGGATCCCAGAAGCCCCCACTGAGAGAAAAGGGGGTGTTCCTCAAACGCCGTGTGTGCACCCACTACTGAACACACACGCCTGAGCCTGACCGTCTGCCCACCTCGAGGCCCGGGTGCTCAAAGAGGAACAAGGCATGGTCCTGGCCCAAAGAGCTCACGGCCAAGGTTGAGGGGAGGAAAATACATACAAAGGGTGCTCATGGGGCTTGGCCCCCTAACACGTGCAGCAGAAGGGCTAGGAGCTGCTGCCGGGAGGAGGGCGAACCTGGCAGAGCAGGGGAAGGGCGTGCCAGTCACAGGGGCGGCAGACTCAGCTGAGACGGACGCAGGAGAGGGCTGTGCATGGCATCGCCGGCAAAGGGCCCCGAGTCTGCACGGGTACAGAGAATGAGCAAGCCGCCTCCGGGAACAGATGACAAAGACAGGCGAGGCGAGAGCCAGCCAGGGCCAGGTGAGGAAGAGCTATGTGGACGATCTCGGGGCTCAGAGGGCCATGGAAGGAAGAAGTGCCTGGAAGGTTGGTCCCCCACATGTGCTCACGGGCGTGGCGTGGCCAAGCAATGCCGACAGAGGGCTGGCCCCTTCCTGCCTTTACAGGGGTGTATGGGGCTGGGATTCCTTGTCCATCCTCTCCGGGCCTGCCCCCGAAGGTCGCTCAGCGCTGGGGCCCTCGCCCAGGACAGGGGCTCTCCCCTGCCTGCTCAACAGTAGGAGGCCTGGTGGGGTTGCTCTTTAGCCTCTCCGGAGACATACCACCTGCACCTTTATGTTGAGGAAAAATACAAACCTTGACTCTTTTTTTTTTTAACTCAAGTCAAGAAAGCCGCTTTGTGATGATTTCTCCAAGAGATGCTGTTTTCAGCTCTTCTGTTTTGATGCCCTCCCCCATATGCACGATTGAAAACACTCCATTGTAATAAGTTATTGCCGTGCGGGGGCTCTGGGAGCGAGGGAGACGCAGGGTTCAAAGCCGGGAGCCGAGAGGTCCTTCCCCCGACGTGCGAGGGCTCGAGCGGTGGGCAGGCCACTGACCCTTTGATCACACCTTTGAAGCACTCTCTTGAAGAGTATTGATGGGATGAAGGATTTTATTTCCTGACCAGCTTCAAGTGAGCTCGAATTAGACAAGGGAGCTTTCTATTTCATTCACACGACCTAGGTGAGCTGCGAGGGAGAGGGCTCCCTGTCCCGGAGAGAAAAGGAACGGTCAAGCAGCTCGGCTACTGAGCTGATGGCCCAGAGCGGGTCCCCGGGTGCCGGCCGCCTTCTCACTTCTTTAACATGTGGGGAGATGCAAAGAGGGGTCCACTTACACCAGCCCAACTCAGATCTTCCATGAAGAAGATTCCGGAAGGATCAGCTCTTTGTCATGCCCCTGCCTCTCCATCTCATCAGGAGCCGCTCTGCTGCCTCTGATGCCCGGGCCTGGGACCCAGCAGGGCACGGGCAGGGCTGGCCTGAAATGGAACCTGGGTGAATGAATGAAGGCATTTCCCACAAGTAGTGGGCTCTCCTTCAAAAACACAACACAAAACAAATCCAAAAACAAAAACAAAAACAAAAAAAAGGGAGGGGGAGGAAGGGGAAGAGGAGAGGATGAGGGGGAGGAGACAGAGCAGGAGGGCAGGAGGAAGGGGAAGAAGTAGAGAAGAAGAAAGTTCCTTCTGACTCTAGATCCTTCCAGGAGAGGGGTCACAGACACTGAGCCACGCCTTGCTGTCACCACGGGGCCTGCCCAATGATGCCAGGTCTCTCCGAGGCTGCAGAGAGCGGCAGTCAGCCAAAGAAAGGGGTGGCATCAGCTGAGCCCCAAACCCAGGCCAGAGCGGCCTGACTCTCAGGATTTGGGGGCCAATGCCTGTGCCTTCAAAAACTCAACTGATAACTAAGCCTTCCCAGAGAAACGCTAATCGTACTTTTCATTTTAACGCAGTAAAGACTCTTACAAAGAACAGTTCTGAGTCTCTCGTTTTACAGGGAGAAAAGAAACAAAAACTATACTTCTGAGACCCGGGCCAGGAAAACGGACTTTCCTGAGATCACGCCGCACAGCTGAACGGGGGGAAGGGGGGGGTTCGGGGGGGTGGGGGGAGAACCACGCCCGCCCTCTGGCCCCTGGCCCCCCTGCCACCGACTGCGGGGCATGGGGTGAGGGGATCCGGTCCCAGTCTCTCACCGATGTTTGCCGATGGATGTCAGATGATTCAAACCCTAACGTCTGGCCTCACCGCCCCCCTCCAGTAACTTCCTGTGGGCCTCGATTTCCCCCTCTGTAAAATGAGACTGTTGACAAGAAGGACCCGAGACTCAGATCTGACAGCTAAAAGGGCCATATGATGCTGAGGGTGCCCCTGAAACCTAGGAATGATCCCAAGGTCAAGACATCACTCCCTGCTACCGTCGGCTCCTGGAGGACACTGCGTCCTCTAAAACCAGCCGGGGACCCTCTCTGCAGCTCCTCTGGGTTCTGCCGTGCGCTCCCGGGCCTTCCAGAAAGGAGAGCTGCACTGGACCTGGATCGGCTTCTCCACTAACCCAGGCCAGGTGGTCCCCTACCCGGGAGCTTGTCAACAGGACACCCCCCCCCGGGCAGCCAGACGGTGGGGACACAGCCTCGTCCCAGACACCGCCTGGGACCCAAGCCTCTCTCGGACCCAGAACCCGTTTTTTCCATTTCCAGGCAAGGGCCCTGGTGTGCCCTGAGCAGCTCTGGCAGCATTCCCTGTAGGGCCCGGATGGGTAGGAAAACTGTGTTGATTGAAAGTCAACAGCATGTTGAGGTCGCTCCTCTGCAGAGAAAGAAACAGGCTCAGGGACAGGAAGTGTTTAACCCGAAGGAGAGCAGCTTCAAGTCCCAGGACGTGTGCCTGCAAAGCCTATGACCGACCCGCCGCCCGCTACCCCGCAGTCTTCAAAAGTGCAGGGACGCTGAGTCTGCACGAGCCCTTCACGGGACAGTGAGGCAGACGCCGCCCTCGCTCTCGGAGAGGTCACAGGTGGCTCAGGAGAAGGGAATCGGCAGATCGCATCGGGGCGTGGAGTAAGTGCCCAGAGCGTCAGAACGTCAGCCGGCCTGACGGTCCACGGTGAGAGCAATCCTGAGGGGCTGCAGGAGGGAGGTGCTCCCCGAGTGTCCCGCGGCCTGACGCTGCTCCGAATTCACTGCACACAGAGGAAGCAGGGAGTCACGGGCTGCTGATCAAGTGCGTCTCTTCACTCAGAGTCGGCAGCCGGGACAGCTCCTGGGCGAGGCCCCAACATCTGGCTTGAATCTCCACAGCACGCCCTGCCACGCTTGACGGCTCCGGGCGAGACAGACGCATGCTGACCGCGGCCTCAGTGGCGAGTGACCGAGAGGCCGAGGGGGACACCCGCCTTGGGGAATAAGCCTGCGAGGCCGTGTCTCCCCCGCCCCCGTCCCTGCCTGACGCTCCGGGCTGCAATCTGACAGTGAGCGGGCTCCCGTGGGTCCCAGAAGCTGAGACGAAGGTGGCCACGCCGCAGCTGCCCTGAAGTCAGAGCTCCAGTTGCAGGAGCCAAAGTCAGAGAAGGCAGAGGGCACCCCATCCCGGAAACCCTGGGCAGTGGGCCCGCTGCGGCCTGGAGCTGCTCGCCCCCCCCCCCCCCCCGGCAGCCCCACGTTCTCCCCAGGAACCCTGGAGGCCAGCGGAACGTCCACACATGGGTGAACAGGGCAGGGTGACGAGCGGGAGGGGTCGAGGCTCAAAGGGGAGAGTGTGTCCCGGGCTGGGCAGAGGGGCGACCCGAGTGGGAGAGGCCTCCTGCAGAGGTGCCTCTTCCCTGCAGGAGCCGGTGGGAGCCGCTGGGGACACTCCGGGGAGGCTCAGGCTCCAGTCGGAAACTCCTGGAGCAGAGCTCTGCACGGTGAAGACGGGTTTCCTTTACTCGTATGCACAGTGGTGGCCCCACGCTTCTCCTCGGGCCTCCTGGGCCCCTGGCACCGGGCACGCAGTGACTCAGAATCCAAGTCCTATCTGTCTGTTTCTGCAGGGCATGGCGTTCCGACTAGGCAGGGGCTGGAGGGGCGGGGGGGGGGGGGTGTCGCTACGCAAGGTGTAGTAAGCGGACCAGGAAAGCCAGAGGCTTCTCCAGACTCGTCCGTGTCCGAGCGCCAGCTGTGAGTTGGCCTGACCTCTACCAGCCGCATCCGCTGACCCTGGGCCTCGCCGGGCTGCCACACGAGTCCACAGAGAGGAGAACGGCCATGAGCCTGAGGAGGGAGGGAAGGCGTGACTCCGGCGGCGAGTACTTTCCCAAACGCTGGTACCATCATAGGAGATCCATTGGGGGTAGACTTTATGGGTAGGAAGGTTATTATTATTACAGTGCAGAAGTTCTACTTTTCTCCGTTGCACCAGAATGGAATTTTCCATTTAATTATGCGCTCACCATTGTTCCTATCGCTGCGCGGCAACGTCAGCCGCGCAGTATGTCACATTTGCCCGTGTGACTCACACGGACGAGAACCTCTGGTCGGACACCCAGCGTGATTGGTCTGTTAATGAGGTGGGTTATAGCTCTCTCACGTGCTGGGCTTCAATAATAGAATTTAAGTGAAAGTAATTTCCAAGTGCAATCATAGTTTACATATTAGTTATTGTATAAAGGAAGAGAATGAGGGACTATGGTAGGTTACATGCAATTAACACCGAGGCCCTTGCATGGGTCTCGTGGGAAGTGGATCAGCTCGGCCGGTTCTTTCCCCGATTTTGATGGGAAGAAGGAAATGTTTCACTCTGCACCTCAGCGGCAAGGGCCAAGGCATTCTGGAAATTCGACACATCATCCGGACCTCAGGGCAGGATAAAGCCGGAACCAGTGTTTGGTTTTGAACTGCTTCCCAGAAGCGTGTTCCAGGAGTTGAACGTGGCACAGGAAGGGTCAGGTGTACGAGGGCCCGGGCAGAGCCAGTCACAAAGGAGCGTACCCAAACGGGGGCGAAGCGGAGGGCTGTAGAGGGGAGGCCCGTGGCCGGGGTGGGCAGAGGGGCTGCACAAAGCTGTAGGAATATACCTCGGCCTCGAAGAATGGGTAGGAGGGAGCCGGCAGCAGCGAGGGACAGAAGCTCACGGTCACACCCTGCTCAGGCACACCCTGGCAGACGCACACATGCGCAGGTGCACACGCGGTGACAGTCCACAGACCGCTGGCAGTCTTTGGGGCTCTGGTGGTGCAACGGAGGTGGGAACTCTAGTTTGGCGGAAATGAGGAAGCAGAAGATGGGCAAGGCATACAGGGAAGTTGGCTACTAAAGAGAAAAGCAAAGTGTGGGGGTGACTGTAAAGGAAGAAAGATGCCAGAAGCTTGCTTTTTTAGGCAGGACGGGACTTAAGGAGATGATTCATTAAGGAAGGCCTGTCAGAAGGAAGTCTGGACAGAGGCCATGGTGCGTCTCTGATCCTGAGACCGCGGAGCAGTGGGAAGGAGTGGATGGACCAGGAGAGGGTCCAGAGACGACTGCTTCTTTCACGGGTGAGAACTTATATACAGATTCAACGTCAGTGATGTTTCTAAAGGATCAGAGTGAAAGAGCAGCGAGCTACACTTCACAAAGCCTGGAGTTTGCAGGGCGTTTTCATCCACCTGCTCTTTTTTGGTCTTTTACAAATAGCCTTAGAGAAAGAAGGATATTATCTTCACGTTAGAGATAAAAAGAAAAATCTAAGCGTGTGTCACTTTAGGCAAACTCTTTTCGTTCCTGATTTGATGGGTTGGGGTATCAGGTTTCCCTGGTTGCACGTGACAAAAGCCTATTTGTCCAAAAGGGGAACTTTCTGGATCAGGTTTCCGGTAAGGAAAAGCGTGTTGCTGAACCCGGGGGCGGCTGGAGTCAGAGACCGGCCCCATCTCCCAAACAGCTCGTCTCCTTGTATGCCGTCTCCTTCCCTCTAACTCGCTTGGTTGCTGGGGCACGACAGCCGCAGCTCTGTGCTACTTTCCGTGCAATTTTATGACAAATAACAAGAGAGACCCCTCATACTGAGGCTATCAGGAAAGTCCTAGGGAAGTTCTCACTTTGGGCACATGTCCATTCGTCCATCCAGTCAACTCACCCATTCAGTCAAATGAATATTGACTGAGCACCCCCCGACATAGCAGACATGTTCCAGGCAGTAGGGGCGTGGACCTGAACAAGAGAGAGAAGTTCTCTGCTCTGAAGGTACTTACTCTTAAGGAATCTATGGGAGAAGATCAAAGATTTAAAAACAACGAAACCTCAAGCACAGGCATCCGTGAATCGACAACTAGACCGAACCCTGGGGTCCAGGCAGGAGGTGGCAGTTCTCATCTTCAAAGCAAAAGACCGGAATGTGTGTGGGAGGTTGGAGGATGACGGGAAGACATACGGGGAGCATTTCCCCAAAAAGACAGGATTGAATATTGAGACTAAAAGAAGGTGCTGCTGGGCATATAAAATAAAAATACAGAGTTATGTAAAATTTTTGTTGGATAGTTTTTTGTTATACAAACGTGAATATGTAAGAGACGAGGAATCGGGAAGGCTTTGTTCTTCTAAATTATTACAGTTTGAAGTGTTCGTCCACATGGAAGATATTTATGAAGGTTTGGAAATAGCTCTCCAACGAGAAGCCGATCTGTGGCACCGACCCCATCTCCGCCTCTCAGAGCTCCCCATCTGGGCGTTCACGTGGCTCTCCCTGGAAGACTCACCCTCCAGAGGTCTGCAGGCTCTCTTTCATGCGATCTTACAACTCTTGTGTTTGGCAGAGCACTGGGCACACAGAAGGCACTCAATACCCATTCAATCCGATGTGTATTCTAATTTGTTCTAACCTACCAAAATCAGATGCATGAAACCATAATCAAATAAGGTCATATATTAAAAGATCTTGATAATGGTTTGTGAGCTTCTATTCGTCTAGCGATCTTCTAGATCTTTTAGCACAAAGAACAAGACTCCGATTCAAAGTCATGTCTAATCCTGAGAAACGCAGTATGTTTTGAGGGTTTTCACCAAATTACATACAGTGCACAAAACCGGAAAGGCCCGCTGTTGAAAAGACAGCACAAACTGTGAGCCACCAGATTGTGTCTCTCCCCACACATCATTTGACAGGTTGCCAAGCACTCTCATTGCAATTCAACCTAGTGTGCCACTTACATTCCTCATTTTAACCCTCAATTGTATCTGTGAGCCTTTTGTGGTCAAAGCTGTACCCCACCGTGGAGGAACAGCTCAACCAGAATTAGCCTCGAGTGTTCAGAACTAATGGGAGCAGTGACCCAACTGACTGTCAGCTGCCAGAGGTCTTGGATCTAGAAAGTTGCAGTTAGACAAGCTATGTAGGTCATCACCACTGAGATATCTCGAATCCATTCTTTCAAGCTTAATATGTCGTCTAGTGTGTTCGTACAGAAGAGTTCCTCTCCTTCTGTTGTATTTTAAAATTTCAGATACCAGCCAATTCTCAGAGAGAGGAATGATGTCTACTGCATCATAGGAAGCAAGGCAAGGTCATTAGGAATGAAGACAGATGTAGACAATGGATCGCGACCAAAAGAGGATAAAGGGCAAAAACGCATGCATCTGGCGTCCAACATGGGCAGGCATCCCTGGCTTTAAGGAGCAATATTGGGTCTGGCAGGGTGAACTTGGGTCCCTCTACTGTTGGTTTGGGCAGATGGCCAACCAGATAGATGGAGCACCTAGCAGAATTTGAGCTTAGCAAGAATAACCCAATGGGGAAGATAATGAGTGGCCACTGAACAATGGCCTGTTCTTATCACCAGACAACAGGCTCATCTGCATACTGCATTTCAAAGGCCTCCACTTGTAAGTTCAATTTTAATATCAAGCTCCAGGTCCTTTAGTTTCAAGGTTCTCTGTCCCAACACCCTCCGACTCTGGATCAAGTAGTGTTAGTTGGTTAACAAGTACTCAGTTCTTTCCTTTCTAAGGAAACACTCCCTTTAAACAGAGGTAAGCACTTCTCTATTGAGGGTCCCACGGGCAGAATTGTTTTCACTTCTTTGGGGGCTCTTTTAATTTTTCTTCAGTGGGGTTTCTCCTAGCTGACTTGCTCTGGCATGACGTCTTATGCCACCCTCTCAAGGACAGCTGGAGACAAGGTCACTGGAGTCAGGGACAAAGGTGATAGAGGGAATCAACAAGGGAATAAGACCTCTTGGTCAAGGGTGATTTTCCTCTACTTGGGGGCAATGTTCAAGCCCATTCCCTTCACTAGGACACTGTACAGCAGGGGGTCCCCTCTAGGGGACCACGATCCTGAGTAGGTAAAATCCCTTTCAACCCAAGGATGTCTGGTGATGTCACAGAGGCATGAAGCCCAGTTTCACGAGGTCGTAAGGCAAATTTTGTGATCTACAATGAAGTCACACCGTCGACACCCGATTTCCCACCACATCTGCTCATACCTCTACCTCCTACCTCTTCGTGGCCTTATTTCATTTTTATCTGAATGTCATGCTAAAGAGAGATGATGACGCAGATGGTCTGACCTCTACTCGAGCTGTTGCAGCAACTCTTCCTCCACAAGGCAAGTGTGAGTGCAATCCCCAGTCACTCTTGTCCTTCATTCTGCAATCCATAAAGATATGTTGTCCTCCGCCTTTGGGCTCATCTCGTCCAGAGTCACCAGTCACTTCTAGGAACAGCTCATAGCTCCACATAGTTGACTTGGTTGATAGTTCTATTAGACACATGAAATTATTGCCATAAACATATTTTTGAAAACTAATGTCCTTAGATTTCTATTTACTTGACATCCAATCTGATTTCAACTTATTTCCAGATATCTTCATTTCTATTTATTTGGACATATTTATTTTTATTTTTTAAACTTTAGGGACTTGTAGACGAATTAAATATGATTTTTTGAGAGACGATTACCTTGTCTGTGTTAAAAACAGATTTTGCAGTATTTCTCTAGGTACCTCAAAGAGTAGGAATCTTTTAGTGTGACTCTGGACTTAATCATCCCTCCTGGATAGTATTGATTGTCAGACATAATTAATTCCACTAACATAAAGTCTCTATATTTTTGTTCTGAACCAGCGAATTCAAAGTTATCAAATAATTTAAGGTCCAAAATTTTTTACATATTTGCTTTCATTATGTGATTAAAAGATGACAAGGATGTGTAACTTTTGAAAGAATTGTAGCCAGTTATGAAATCTTTATCCACTGAGTGGATATCCTAAACCTCTGATCACACCCTCACAGTTCAGTGTTTGCATATCTCTGAGACTTTCATTACTTAAAAAAATAAGACTATTATCCCAAGAAGGTTCCAAAAACTCAAAGCCATGTCTCTCAAATGACAAAAGACGTCTTGACAGTGTGGCCAGTTATCAATCACCTGACATAGCAGATCTGACAGAACGCGGAGAGGCACCTGAAGCCATTCGTTGACTCTCGACGACAAACCCGTTCTGCATATTGCATTTCTGCTAATCAACTGAACCTCCGTGGTGATTCACACAACAAGGTTTGATCTCACAGGACTTGCATGAAGGGAGGTGTGAAGCAGAGAGCTGAAGGGTTGACATGACCCGACATGAAATGGTGAGCACCAGGCCTCCTGACACAATCCGCTCTGTCGGAAGGAGGGGCCCTCTTCTTCCCCATCGGGCGCAGATGCATCCTCGGGTACCTTTTGTATGATTAGACACAGGAGGAAATAAAAGTTACCAATCCTAAGTGAAAACTCGAAAATTCTTAGGAGAGAAAGAGACTCCTACCCGCTCTCTGGGCTGTTCAACCAGGTCAATTCACAGTTGGTGGCTGCTCAACATTATAGACACCAGACATAATGATCTCAGAATGTGAAGGACTGAGAAATAAGGAGAGAGCATGAGGTTAGTCAGGGACGGCAGACCAAGGACCCAGGGGAAATTACCTTGTTACCCGGGCTGGCTTACACCTTCTTTGAGAAAGATGAGGGCATCCGTTTCCCCAAACTCTACATGAAAGGTGTCAGCCAGGAAATGGGCCAGGCCTGAAAGCCTCAAAAACAAATCCAGCAGAAGCAGTATTCTTTGTCATAATCTAAATCACAAGGTGACACTATACACTGTACCCATTTCACTGTACCCAGAAATGTACCCATTTACTCACTGTACCCATTTACTCACTGTACCCAGAAGAGTCCTAATCCACAGGTCGAGACAGCTATGAGCCAAGAAGTCCAGGGCCTTCCCTTGGCCCTCTCATGGGGGTTCTACACTGGAGCACTGAGCTCTGGTCTCCCAAGCTCAAGCCCCTGCTCAAATCTGAGGCTGGCATTTACCATTTTGGGAATTTAACATTAGGTCTCCAGTTTAGCTTGCTAGAGAGATTCTTCCCAAATAAACACACAGTTTTATGATGGTATGTCTTGGATTTGCTTTCATTCATAATTGCAAATCAACAACACTGAAAAGATTGTAGAAATAAAAAGGAAATAGAAAGAAAAAATTAGGAGTTTCCAATTCAAAATGGCAGCATGTGCATTTTTCCTCCTTCCTAAGAGGGAATTAAAAAAAACAAACAAACAAACAAACAAAAAAAACGTTTATTAGTCCCACACAGCAAAGACTTTTAGGGAGATCAGCAGCAAATAAGAACTTTAAAGATATCTGGATGGCAAAGAGAGGACCAAGTGGTGGCTGGAAAAGCATGGAAAAGCCAAAGCTCAGAAAACACATGAAGAATGACTCAGCTGGAATGGAACCAATGTACCAGCAGAGTATTGAGGCAACATGAATGGTAAAAGGCCTGGGTGGCCCTTGGGATTGAAAAACAAAAGGATTAATTTTCAGACAAACACCAACCTGCAAGAGCGGAAGAACTAGGAGCCAGGCATTTATCCACTAACGCCTGAGGATGTGTCGCTAAAGAATAAAACGAACAGTCTAGAGAGAGTTGGGCAATTGTGTGGATATTAACGACCTCGAAGAAGCCCTTAAAATTCTGACAGAGGTCAATAGCTGACCTCTCGCTAAATTAATATGAAGCAAGCTTGCCAGTCAACGAACAATAAGCCCCTGGTCAATATTGTTACATTCTGCTCTAAAGTATGCTGGGACAACTAGGGTTTCTAGACAGGTAATTCTGCAATTCAATATAATAAAGACATTACCAGAGCAAACCCTGTAATGCAATACAAAGAATAAATATGAGATAAACAGAAACATGATTCTAGAGAAAGTATATGGGACTTCAGTACAATAACAGAAGTTAACTGTAGATATCAATCACTATTCTCTGAGGGATAGAAGGTCTTGCATTCACAAAAGGACAGGGTAGATTCAAAGAATAACAAAGAACAAGAAGGTTTCTAGAAAGTGAATAAAAATAATATGTTTACTGATTTTTCAAGCAAAGACTGGAATGCAAAATTGAGAATTTTTTGCCAAGAAAAAGAAAATTTTGACAGATATTATGATAAGTCAAGAGAGAGGAATAATATTAAATTACTGTAATTTCCAACTGATAACAGTTGCAAGAAGAAAGAACACAGAAAACAAAGGAAAGGAACACAATAACGAAAGCTCCCTAGAACTAAAAAAAAAAAAAATACGTCATAAGATTGAAAGTGTGTCAATCACAATCATTTTTACCAGTTACAAAAAAACATCATCATGAAATTAGAACACTTATTTTAAGAAAAGATACCACTTGCTATGAGAGAAAAAAAAAATGCAGGCTGCTGACAAGGGAAAAGGAATCCAATTTATACCACACTTCTCAATAGCAACATTGCTTGCTACAGGTTAGTGGAAGAATGTCTTCAAAGTTCTGAAGTTCTATTTTAAACCTTCATTTCTATACCCAGTCAAACTATCACTCAAATATGAAGGAAGACTAAGGACCTTTTGAGAGGAATATGAAAATCTTAGCTCCCAAGCGAATTTCTAGGGAGTTATTTAATTATGTAACAAAGACATAAACCAAGAAGAGAGACAAGATATCAATAGATTGACCCAGGAGAGCATACAGTGAAATTTAAAAATGACCGCTTCACAATGGGTATAAAGATCAAATAGTACAGATAAGAACAGAAGAACAGAGGACTTTGGGAGGAAGTCTCCATGAAAACATACACACACACACAATTATGAATAAGATGATGTAATTGACAGCTTGGATAAAAGTTGAGAATTTATCAAAGGTAAAAGAGGAGAATCAATTTTAATTTAATGCCAGGAACATTTTATTTTACACAGCTACTCAGGGCCAATTGGACGTTCAGGAAAGGAAATGTAATTTTATCAGAGCACTTATTTCTGCAGTGAACATTATTTCCAGAATCATAGCAATGTAAATGGTATTCATTGGTTTTGAAATCTTGGAATCCACTTTTAGACAAAATTCGCCGAAGACTAACTGAATCCATATCAGAATGTAAAAGCTATAACCTTGATAACATAAAAGGAAGGGCAGCTGTCAGGACTGAGAACTGGGAGGGACAGAGAGGCGGAGGAACAGGTAAGGGGTGGAGGGAAGGGCAAGTGGGTTCTCAAGAATATTTTCAGTGGAAAAAGAAGGAGCTGGTGATACCGCTTGGTTTTTCAGAAATACACCAGTTGAGGGACTTAAAACTGAATTAACCAGATTGGAACGAGAAGAGAAGTGGGAGAAAATTTAACTGAATATTATTCTTTCCTAGCAATGATTTTATAAGCAACATGGAAATTTAATAAATCTAGAAACAAACCAAGTATATGCAGCTTATAGCTATGAAGCAAACACACCATTTGCAAAAAGCTAAGGGTGATCGCGTGTGGAATATTGAGCTGGGGATGAGGGAGGATGTGGCAGGGGAAACTTCTGTTCATCACGAACCTCTCTGGACTGTTTTATTTGGTTAGCCCCTGTTATATCAGTCATACTTCTTCCAAAGAGAATCTAGGAATTCTCTCTTTTAGAGAAAAGATAGTGTTGCAAAGTATAAAAGGGAATAAAGATGAGTTTCAAAGGTCCCATTTCCATGATGTATGCAAACTGAAACTTGAATAGCTGGCTCCGTGTATCCTCGTCCCACCAAAATCCAGATGGCCTTTGCTTCCTTTAAAGGTACTCACAGCAGTACTCCTGAACTAGAATCAACTAAATTGAAACGAAAAATGAATGGATCTACCCCCTCCCCAGACCAAACGAGTCAGCCTCCAGGACGAGGACCTGAGGACCTCACTCTAGCCATCACCTCAGGTGATTTCCTCTGACCTACAACATGGGCATGGCCACTTTGACCAATGTAGGGAAGGGCTAAGTGGCGGTAACAAACGGAGCCAGAATGCCTTGTGGTTCAAGCACAATACACGCTATGTCCCGTCCACATCCCAGTGAGGAGCAGATGTTCCTGGCAGCTGGCAGCTCGCTCCCCCACCTGATGATTAAATGATCCAGTCTTCTCCATCTTGGGTCTCTGTAATGGAAGGCAAGAGGGGCTTTGGCACGAAAACGGTACTTTTTTAGTTGAGTAGAGGCTCAACCTCTACCAGGTAGGACTCAACTGCCTTTACTTGTAAAAGAGGTAGCTAAGTAAAATATGTGCCCAAGAAGAAGAAACAGATATTTGGCAATTGGCCAATAGCCTCCAGATAGACCCACACCATAGGCCATGGAAAACTCCCCTCCCATTTGGCCATGATGACCCTAAATGTTAATAGCTTGCCGAACAAGGACTCGCTATACCCAGAAAGGAAGTCTTGTCTGAACACGGACATAGTGATGGGTCTCACAAAGTTTGTGTCTTATAAAGTCTGAGGCCAAACTTTCATGCCTCCTTCTGGATACCTGCGTGGACTTTCCTTCATCCTTAAGTTGCCATCAATCAAACTGTTGGTATCTACACTCAGCCTCACAGGGCCATGTGAGAATGCAGCCCCGACTACAGCAATTCCTTTGAAACAAAATCCCTAACTTGCAAGACGTCCCCAAATAAACAGGGTCCAAGCCATTTCCAAATGGGACAGATCCGAGATGCTTTTCAGTGATAGAATGGAAAGAAGGATTCATACCGGCACTGGCCCCCCACCCCCACAGTTTGGAAACCACATTTTAGACACAGATAAAAGAAGACATTTGCTTTTGAACCTTCCTTTACGTCAAATGGGTTTGAAGGAAAGCAAAATGGAAAAACGGAAAATGTTATTTTGAGAGTCACATTGACAACCTAGGAACCTTGCACAGCTCCCGCTCCATGATGTTTCGTGTACTGACATTTGGGATAAATACTTTTACTAGTTCCAAGTATCAGTTAATCCTTTCTTAAAGTTAATCTACCACAGGGAATTTTATTTTTTTTAATTCTCTACTCATGGCTATTTTGAAAGCAAATCTGTTCTTCACTCCAAACATACGAAGATACACACGATGGGCACGTTTTTCATCAATTTAGCAAGAAAATTTAAAAAAATAAAGTTGCAAATGACCCAAGAGCTCATGGCATGGGGTGTACACAGAAGCTATACACTGGTTAAATATTTACAAATGACGGGGCACCTGGTGGCTCAGTCGGTTGGGCGTCCAACTTCGGCTCAGGTCTTGATCTCACAGTTTGTGAGTTCGAGCCCGGTGTCAGGCTCTGTGCTGACAGCTCGGAGCCTGGAGCCTGCTTCGGATTCTGTGTCTCCCTCTCTCTCTGCCCCTCCTCTGCTTGTCTCCCTCTCTCTCGGCCCCTCCCCTGCTTGTCTCTCTCTCTCTCTGTCTCTCTCTGTCTGTCTCTCTCTCTCTCAAAAGTAAATAATAAACATTAAAAAAATTAAAAAATATATTTACCGATGAAATAGATATCAATGAGGTTGCAAATCTCCTTATGAGACTAGGTCCACTGTGGTAAAAAGGGGTTGTGGCTTACCTATTTTTTTCCTTCATAAAATATTTCCTCTCCTAAAAATGATGTTTTACAGTTGGGGGGTGGGAGGGGTCATGTCCAATGGGAGGGCGACAGAACAGCAATACCAGAGTTTCGTGTCCTTTCCTCAAATTTATGATGCTCTGTGGGCCCCAAAGGCATAGCTTCACTCCTCAGAGCTTGGAAGGGAGGCACCGTGGGGTCAGGAAAACCCCACCCGGGGGGCAACTTCTCGCCACACGTCCACCCCTGCAGTCCAGTCCTCTCTTTGCCAGGTTTCAGGAGCCCCGTGACTCAGTCTCCTGTCTAGCACCTTGGGTCTGAGACATTTGTCTAAAGTGACAGGTTAGTGCGGGGGCAAAGTCTCCCCCACCTCCCCCAAATCCGGGAGGCCTTCTTCTTCGGCCAGCGATCTGCCAAAGGAGTGCCGTTGGGAAGCCTCCTCATGGGGTTTCCACCACCCCGTGAAGTGCTGTCCGCGTGGAGGGACAGAGACCCAGCTGTCCCAGAGTCAGCCCCGGGAGGAGGCTGTCCCTGACCAGCCAGCCCCAGACACCCCACTAACTGGCTGCCAGCCCGTGAATGAGTCCAGCTCACACTGCGTGGGGCAGAGACGAACATCCGGGCTGAGCCCTGCCCAAAGGGCCAAGCCCATGCCCTGAAATGCCAGCTGGTCCTCCAGTTCACCTGGGGGGACTGTTGCTCCCCGGCGCCGCCCTGCAGGCATCCAGGCATCGTCGTTGGGGAAGCTCAGGAGCGGCAGGGTCCGGGCCCTCAGTGGACCAGAGCAGACCTCAACCCTGGATGTGGCGGCCCGCCCTCCAGTCACCTGGGCCATGACGGTGGCAGTGAGCAGGGCAGGGGGCTGGACTCAGGCCCCGAGGACTTCAGACTCAGCTCTCGAGGATGGCGAGCAGCCCAGGCTGGGCCATGGGGGAGGCCTGCGTTTTCCAGCGTCAGAGCCAGCAAAGCCCCCAGACCACTACAGCACCTCACTGCCGTGGGCTCCTTTCTCTGCCTCCGACTGGTGTCAGTATCCTGGAACCTCCCACCAAGGGCTGGGTCGGTGCCCCCTGCCCAGCACCTCTTAGAAGAGAGCGGTCCCACAACTCTTCCTCAACTGTGTCCCAGACCTGCAGTATTTTAGTAAGTGACCCCCAACCCCAATCCAGCGTACCGAGGAACAAAGACAGCCACAGTGAGGAATTGGGTATATTAAAATTAGTATTAGCGCTATAATTAGCATAATTATAATACATGCTAATTGATATATGCTAATATAGTAAGCATATTATAATATACTTATCGATGCAAATATGTACATATGTATCTATGCGTATGATATGTATATAATTTACTAGTTTTACTACAGTCGGCATTACTCTGCTTGGGCACCTTTCAAGGCTTCTTTTTTGGGGGTGACTCTACAGACCCCACACTTTCCTACCTCAGACTGACCGTTTCTGGCACAGTCCCTTCACTACAAGGCCGGCCGGGAGGTCTCCACGGGTTTACCGCAGTTTGGGGTTCGCCCGTTCCCCTGGTGTTTTCGCACTCTCTCTACAGACTGTACACATTTTCTGTCTCCCTGGGTCCAGGCCGCCCCTCGTGCTCAAGCCCCGCTCGCCTCTCCTGCCCCATGAGAGTCAGAGGCTCTCTGCCCTCACTTACCAGCCTCTGGCTCTTCAACCGGCACCTATGGAAACTCACTTTCTAAAGAACATGGAGCAGTCAGAGTGGGTAAAAACATATCTTATATAATTTACTCTTTTATTACATATTATTATATTGCTATGGTCTGAATGTTTGTGTGTTCCCCCTGAAAATTCATGCACTGAAACCTTAACCACCAGAGATGATGGCATTTGAGAGGTGTCGGGTCACGAGAGTGGCACCCTCACGAGTGGAGTTAATGCTCTTAAAAAAAAGAGACCTCACAGAGTCCCCTCGCCCCTTCCACCGTGTGAGGACTCCGTGAGAAGTCGCCGGGAAGAGGGTGTCCCCCAGAACCCCCTGGGGCCGGTACGCTCATCTGGGGCATCCAGCCTCCAGAACTGTGAGAAGTACATGTCCGTTATTTGTACGTCACCCGGGCTGCGGTCTTTTGTTACGGTCGCCCAAACCTGCGGAGGTATACATTAACTATAATGCCAGTGAACTTGGGGGGCTGTTTTGAGCCATGTTTGGGAGCGATAAACCTCATACCTAGTCTCCATCACAGGGAAAACATGTGGTATTCTACATGGAGAGGGAAAGCTCGAGGGGCCCCTGGGCGGTTAACCGTCAGACTCTTGATGTCGGCTCAGGTCATCATCTCAGTCAAGAGAAGGAGCCTGGAGTCTGTGTGGGGTTCTCCCTCTCTCCCTCTCTCTCTGCTCCTCCCCCACTTGCACTTCCTCTCTCTCTCGCTCTCTCTCAAAATGAATAAATAACTTAAAAAAGAAAAGAAAAGAAAGATAAAGCTTGAGGCAACTGAAGGAGAACCGAATTCACCAACAGGAAACTTGCTCAAACCCCAGCCCTGCCCTTGCCGGCTACTCGCTTCTGATTACCCTGCCTGCACCCTGTCCCCTCGCCCTGAAAGTGGAAACTGACCACCCAAGGAAAGCTGTTTTGAGGATAAAATGAGAATATAAATTTAATCAACCAGCTCTATACAGATGTCATTAGACAGGGAAGGCTTTCCACGGGCATAAATACAAAGGCGTTAGTTAATTGTCGCCCTGAGTACTGGATTTTGTGGTGTGTCTCTTTGCGCCTTTGTTGTATGATGTTGGTTTTTTTTGTTTTTTGGCTTTTTGTTGTTTTTTGTTGGTTTTTTGTTTTATTTTGTTTTTTTGTTTTTTAAGACTCAGCCTGGAAGCAGGATGCTGACCCGATATGGGTCAAGGGAGGAGCAGGAAGGTTTCACAGGGAACATTTCATTCTTCCTGAGAGGCAGATGACAGCTGTTTCTGCCAGGCCTTACTCCATTCCTTTTTTTTTTTAATTTTTTAATTTTTATTTATATTTGAGAGAGAAAGAGAGAGAGCACGTGCAGGGGAGGGGCAGAGAGAGAGAGAGGGAGGCACAGAATCCGAAGCAGGCTCCAGGCTCCGAGCCGTCAGCACAGAGCCTGATGCAGGGCTCAAACTCACAGACTGTGAGATCATGACCTGAGCTAAAGTCGGATGCTTAACCGACCGAGCCACCCACGTGATCAGGACTAACTTAATTTTGAGCGTGGAAACCCAACACTAATGTCAGCACAGATGTAGATTTATGGGGCCCATTCCTGAGAAATCGGGGGGAATGAATGCCCACTCCCTCTTCGTCCACCTCTTAGACTTAGTTGCTTTCCATCTGGGTCCCTCCTCAGGTGGGCCCCATTACCGCAGGCCACGTGTCCCTTAAGTGAGGTCCCAAAGACATGGGCGGGAGCTGCCTTGCCGTGACTGTGGTCTAACCTTAGACAGAACATTGACGAGAGGGGCCTGGGACGCAGGCAGGCAAATCCGCAGCTGCTTCCTAGGCAGGGGTGGGGTGGGGTGAGTGGGAAGGTCACTGACCGGCCAGCCCATGAGAGGGAAGGTGGGTCCCCTCCAGAGTCACTGGGCCTTGGATGAACCTGCCGAGTGTCCTCTTGGGGCTGTCTGCCTTCAAATGTTCCACTTGAGCACACAAGTTTCAGTGGTAAAAAACTAGGCACCTACTTAAGTTTTTCTGCCCAGCGACTTATCCTGTAGCGTATTCTCACGCTCAGACAGGGAGCACGGGGAGAGTCGCAGGTGCTCCTGGAAAGTCTCCATGTCTGGTCGAGTCTAACAAAACCTAGGAGATGGGACTTCCAGGCACCTCTAGTCAGGAGCGGATGGATGGTGGTCAGACGCTCGGTCATCCAAAGGGTCTCCCAGCTTCCTGCTCTGGTCATGCGCTTCCCACCATAAACCCTTCCGTGGTCATTAGAACTTGGGGTGCAGGCTCGGAGAAGACTTAGGGAGGCCAGTCTTCTTGGGCAAAGCAAGCGCATAGGGTGACGTGGTGAATCCTGGCACAGCCCCAACCCAGGGACTGTCCCTTCCTTGAAGTGAGAGCCTCGGTCTCAGCTGCTGCTCATACGGGCATTGCCCCGAGGGCTCTCCCCTCCTTGCCCTGCGCGCCTAGTGGCTTCCTCCGGTGTGACAGTGGGATCCCTCGTTCTGAGGACCAACAAAGAACCCCTCCCAGGCCGGCAAGATGACTTCCAGTCCCATGTCTTTTTGCCTCTGTATTTCAGGAAGCAAAAAAAAAAAAAAAATTCCTGTTTGAAACCGTGATTCATTAAAGATAAAATAAAATGATAAGAATCTGAATTACATTTTTGTAACGATTTTCGGGGTCCGTCGTCACCAGCACAGAAAAGAGGCAGCTAAGTAATGTTTGATTTTCACCCCAAAGTTTTTAGCAAAACTATGGAAGTCCAAGTCCTCTTTGAAGTAAGATGAAGATTGAATTTAAAGACAAGCCTCATTTTTATTTATCAGATACACAAAGAAAGCGAATCGCATCTAAGAGTCTTATCCATAAGATGCATTTAGGCCAAGTTCAAGCTGCCTCAAGCCTATATGATACCATTGAGATTTCCTAGTGCCCCAAACTGCCTCCTCGGTAAAAAGGCAGCTGCATCCGGGGACCCGGGAAGCACGGGGACCTCTCCTCCTCTCCGGGAGGGGTGGAGGTAAGTTCAGCCCCCAGGTGTCAGAGAGACCGCCCAGCAGTGTGGCATGGGATGGCTGAATGCTTGCCTGTGGTCAAGCAGCGTCTTGTAATTCCATTAGGGTGTTAGATTCAAATGCCGAATTAGCTGTTGCCCTACGCAGAATTATGTTAAACACGGGCCAGACTGAAAATCAATATTCTGCTTAAGTAACTGGCCCTCCAGTAATTTAATGAAGCTAAATTGCATTACACCGAGGCAAGGTGGAGGGGGCATTCTGTCTCAACCCTTCCATTACACGGGCTGTGCAGCTGCACACCGAAAGAGAAATTAAACACATACTCATTTTTTTTCCCCCTGAAGTTGGTCCTGTGCTTTTTACACCAGATTACTTGTTTGCTTCTTAATTTAAAACTAGAGTAAATAATTTGCAGCCCTATAATTAGGAAAGAACCAGGGACTCATAATAAGAAAGAGAGAGAGTGCTGGCGAAACAGCAGAGAGCACACTTCTCTTAAATCCACAAGGAAAAACTTGGGGGCGGGGTGGGAGGGGAGTCATTAGATTTAGGTACATATTACAATTTTATTCTAAAGACCTGAAGTCGACAGCATAATCAATCAGGTTCGCAACTTGGGTAAAGACCATGGAGCAAAGGTGGAGACAGGTTTGTTTGGTTTTTGTTAACGTCATATATAGATGCGTGTAAAATAAGAATTTTTAAAGCACTCGTTTGATATGTGGGTCGTGTGTGTATCATAGAGTGGTCTTTCTTGTTGCTTTTCTTCCTCCCTTTGGCCTCTGTGTAAGTGTGCTATGGCTCAGGAGTGTGCGTGTGCGCGGACCCCCTGACGATGCGAAGGTCGCCGAGCCCAGAACCCTGCAGTGCCGCTCCTGAAATGGGCACCTTCTCATTTAAGATTCCGCTCCAAGAACTTCAAGCTCTCTGCACGGTCGGCATGTACTCATTATGACACTGCAACCACAGAAGTTTGTGCTAAAAATGATTGACAATAGAAAGAAGGCGCCGTTACACCATTTCGAAGTTATTGGCAACTCATTTATTTATTATGCAGCTCCAAACTTCATCTATATGAAACACTTCACAGACTTATGTCCAAAACCCCAAATTAAAATGACAATAATTGCATATTGCTTAGGATGGGATGATAGGGAAAAAAGAAGGTTTTTTTTCTTTGTAGAAACAGATTTGGATCTTCTGAGGCCCGGTAAGGCTTCTTACCCACATGGGTCGCTATCTTTGAGAAACTTAAGATGTTGGCAGTATAGATGTACTACGTTAATTGGCATTTATCACCTGTTTTCCTGACTCCTCAATTTTTCTTAATCTCTCAGATGTGAAAGGATATAGGATATCAACAAAGAAAGTCAAAATGAAAATGGTTCTTGAAACACAATATAACTTTGAGGTCTAACCCTTTAAATGCCTGCCGTTATTCCATTTTCCATTAGCAACTAAACAATGTCAAGGTCAGCTGGGGTGTCTCCCATAACTCTGTGACAGCTACGGACAGGAAAGAAGGTATTGTATGTTCTCAGTCCACACGTAATTACATCTTAATTTCTTATTTAGATATCTGTGTTCTAGAAAAATAAGGAATCTGGACAATGGATGGTAACTCAGATATTTCTCACTAACGAGCTAAAAAATGCTCTTAGAAATCAATGTTTACTGCTGAAAATACCAGGGTCTGGGCAGAGAGCTGAGGAGGAACTGTTTTTCAAAGTATTTAGTTCTACCTTGAAAATGCATTTTGAACCATAGGATGATGACAGGGGCCCCCAATATACCTGTCAAGATAAGGCGTTCCGACTTTGTCACTGCTTTAAGACTTTCTGGAAATCCAGCAAGCCGTCCCAGCCCCGTTCAAGAGACTAAAGCCTCTAACCGGCAAAAATGCCGGTGCTGATTTCCCTTCTTTTCTTCAGTGACCTCAGAAGGTGAGTGATGATCTCACAGCTTAACATGAAACCACCGTCTTGCATTACTCCCTCTTTCAGTGACAGAGCGTACGGCTTTTATTGTTAAAATTGTCACCCAAGTTAAGATTACTGTCTCGGTGGAGTCTGGCAGTGAAGTGGTTAATGATGTCACCGTCTAACTAGTCATAATGAGGTCACCCCACTGTGGAAAAGTGAGACCATTTGCTTGGTAAAACTGAGTGATGGCGCTCCTTTATATCCTGCCTTTAGGATTATAAGGGTGATGGTGCCTTCTTCATGCTTTTCTGAAAAGCAGAGGAGAGGTACGCAACGTGGAAGAAACTGAAACGGGAGAAATCTGTGCTTAATTCCTCACTTCTGCGGGTTTTTCAAGTGGAAACTTTGGCAACTCTGTTTAATAATATCAGTTGGCCATTAGAATAATTTCTCAGGCGGTGTATTATGAAACACAAGCTGTGCCCGAATCCCGCAGTTTCTCATAGATTCGTTCCTCTAAAAGCAAAGCAGACAATTCACAGAAGAAGAAAAACCAGTGATTCACATGCGTGGGAAAAACAATGTCAGACGCCACAACCAACAAGAAGATTGCAAATTAAGCAATGAATATTATCTGCAAATACCCGTTATGTTTGATAAGTGAGAGAGAAAAAAGGTAGGGTCCCCCGGTGATCGTGGGCCTCACCGTCTCCCAGGCTGTTGGTGAGAGTTAATCAGGCAAGTTCTTTTGGAAACAGTGCTACCAAACTTCTTTCGGAAAGTCTCTTATTTGAAATCTATCGCCAAAGAAACAGTCCTATATGTGGGGCAAGCTTTACACACAAAGGTGTTCAACATGGAGTTGTATCTACTTACGAGGGTAAAAAACCACATATCTTATAATGAAGAATCAGTTCGGTCGATTATGTTAAATCCTTTTGCAAGAACATTTGCCGTTATAAAGGACATCGACGTAGATTTTTGATGCAAAACAGGGAAAGGTTTATGAAAAACACTAGGTGAGAAGGACGACATATGAAATTGCACCACAGAACAAAATCAATATATTAAAAATATAGGTAAAGGTAGGGGAAGTTACCAAAATATTAATAAAAAGAAATGAGTGCAGAACCAATTTATAATCTCCTGTATTTCTAAAAATTCCACAATGAACACGTACTATTTTTATAACATGATTTTTTTTTTTTGAAAAGAGGCAATTCTTTCACGTGAAGTCTCGTTGGCATGGATGTTGCTGAACTGGCAACAAATACTTTGTTTTCTTTTACTAACAGGATATAAATCACAGGTCTTTTGACTCTCTGCATTTATGAACTTTCCAGAGTATGAATATCTGCTGTTTTTCAGAGCAAATTGGTTCCACTGCTGGTACAGGACAGGCAAGGGTGAGGGAGCTCGGGCCTGCCCTCCAGGAGCTCCGGGCCTCGTGGGGACACAGACTGGGGCTGAGCCGCGGCCCCGGCTCCCCCTCAGCGCCCCTGTGCCCTGGAGGATCAGGGGGGACTGGACAGGTGTGAGGGCTCGGGATGCCCCCTCCTGTCGCCTTCGAAGCAGAAGGCGAGAGTTTGAGAACGCAGTTATGAATTCCGTGTCCATAGAAAAGTCACCAGAATCTTCAATTATCAGAGCGCAAAAAAAAAAAAAAAAGCCTTCTGCCGGAAGCTCGTGGGAGAAGAGTCACGTCCTTGAAGGGAAAAGCGCTTTGGAGAAAAAGGGAGGCAGGCCCGGGCGGAGGCAGCTGGCCCCGCGCCGAGACCTCTGGGGGCTGGTCTTTGTCGGGGCTCCCCTCCGGGGAGCACCGCGCCGTTTCACCCACAGCACTCCGCGCCGCTTTACAGTTGGAGTCACTGAGTTCATACGCTATCACGTTTCACATTCTCTCAAATTTCATAGAGTTCTCGAAAACCGTCTCTGGACATCTGGATGTTATGTGGTGACCGTGCGGGTGGAGAGGTCACCCGCTCGTTAGAACCTGGGGAGGGGAGGGGTCCCTCCCCCCTCCGCCCCTCCCCCCCTCCGCCCCTCCCCCGCTCCCCTAGGTGCTGCGGGCGGCGAGGGCCCCGCGAATCCCCCGTGGAGACTCCCGCCCGGGTCGGTGCGGCCCCGCTGAGCACAGAGATGGCCTGGCCCGTGTCCGAGTCACCGGCCCTGCGAGCACTCAGTATCTTTATTACATACGCGTGTTAATATGTACTCCGGGTCTATATTTACACACAAATATAGAATATATTTGTATATTTCATCGTCCGCTTGATAACACAGCGGCCGATCATCTGCCAGGATTTGTCATTACCGTTCTAGTTTTCGAGAAAGGTGGTTTCCGTCGAGGTCTTGCGGGGCGGTGAGCTTAATTATCTCCTTCCTCATGGCCCCGCGGCTGCGAGGAGCGACTCCCGCTGCCCCCATCAGGAGCGCCCCGGCCCTTCCACCCCCTTCCTTCCCCCGACTCCTGGCGGAGGGTGGCTGTTGAACCGGCCCAGCTGGACGAATTAACGTCTCTCCAGTAACTCAAACCAGCAATGACTTCATCTCGAAAGTCCGCGAGCAGCCCAGGTCAGAGCGTGCGTGTGGACACAGTCATGGGGTTCCCAGAGAAGCTAAGTGGTGGTGAGGCGTGAGCCAACAGCTACAACTCGCATGAGAACCGGGGGGCACATCTGAAAAAATAAAATGCTAACGGATCTTCCCGGAACGCTGCAAGCCCGCCGGTACGAGCGTGTTTTTGGCCCAGCTCATCTCGGCGCACGACAAAGAAACAGAACCGCGCTGATGTGTGCCTGGGCTGGAAACACATAACCTATCGATGCCCAGAAGCCTAGAGAGAGAGGAAAATAAGACAAAGATAGAAGACAAATAAATACATGTATATGTTTATGACTGTCCCTTAAGTGAATTAAACCGAGGACATTTTTAATGGACTTACATGTTTAGTTTCTCTTTATACGTTAAGTAAAACCTACCTTCTAAATAGGAAACTAACAGATAGTCTCATCTTACCAACGCAAGGATAGGTTTTATTTTTTCCTAACCTTCGTTCATCTCTGCTGACGTGGCTGTTACGCCGGCGTGCGGAACTAGGAGATGAAAGGAACAGAACAGGAAAGTGACGTCCTGAAGTTGTTCGATTTTGGGTGTATGTTCTGTCAGGGTGATTGACGGGGGCTGGTCGTGGAGCCCGCGTGGACAGGTGAGGAAGCACGGACATCCAAGGACCGCGGGGAGGGCTCCTCCAGGGCAGCCGGGGTCTCTCCTGTTCGTTTTTTCGTGGTGGGGTGGGATCCGCAGTTTCCTGCCGAGAGTTGAAAATCAAGTGCAATCGCTTTCTATTCGACCCCTAGTTAAGGAAAATTAACCTCACTGCGCAAAAGTAATAAAACAGGCTCTATGGTCAGACCTGGAAAATTCAAGAATCCAACATATTTGATGGTAACAGTGGTCGTGATTCCGTGGGGTTTTTCCAATGGCAGAACGCCTGCTGTCATGATGGGACTCAGGACGGAAAAGACACCCGTGAGGGCATCCCCGTCTCCCTGCTTCCCTGGGGCTCCTTCACGAACTCCTCGCGCTGTGGACACACCAGCACCCGGCCATGCTCAGCGCCGCACAGGACCCGGTTCATTTAGAAAAGGCTACACCCTGTCCCTCGCTTTTGCCCCTCTGCTGTTTCGACAAGGAAATGGGTCTTGTTAGTGTCTTCCTCCCCTCCTGCCCCTTGTCAACGGTGAGATAAAGCACATAAAGCAAGATGTGCCTTCCAGAAAGATCAGACTCAACCCCTCATATCAGATTTTCCATAGTGGGAGATGCCATTAAGCCTTTGACTTACGTCATCTCAAAGCAAACACGAAATCTGAAAAAAGTCGAATCCGGGTTTTCCATCTGTCAGTTCTTTTGAATGAGTTGCCTGCCTTCCTTGGTTTGGACCCCGTTGGCCAATGAAAAGGAAAATAAATCGATTTTATTCACCAGATTAAAAAAAAAATCTGAGGTACCAACAGTTGCACGTATTGAAAATAGAAAAAGTTGTACTTTGAGAACATGGGCCTTGACATAAATCATCTCTACAGGAAAATTAAGAATATCGGGGCTTTAAATCCATTACGGAGCTGAAGGATGGACACGCCGGGGTGTTTTCTTTTAAAGGAAAGAGACTCAGTATTATTGTTTATGTCAGGAAGAAAATGCACTTTTCCAGGCATGGTTTGGATAGAATGTTCTGTCGCTTCCCACGGCACAGATGGGGCGAATTCACACGGCGCCTCAAGGTGAGCATCCTTCTTAGGAGGCTCTTCTCGGGAAATGCGAGGCCGTGTCCACGCGACACCGGCAAGGCCCCGGGACACGCCCGCTGGAGAGCCAGCCGGTTCTCGCCCTCAGCCTGCCCTGAAGAGTCAGCAGCTGCTAAAGTGGGTCCAAGTAGCACAAGCGCCTCAGAGCTGATGAACCGGACAGGCCCCACAGGAAGGCGAGGAGGGGCAGCCTTGGCTCTGCCCCCAGCGCCCCTAGAGACCGGGAGAGGAATGGGGACCACGGAAGGACGCTGCTGGTGGACACTTTGCATCTCCAGTCTCCCAAGCAGTCGCAAAAAGTAGAACTGTCTCCCCGGGACATTCTCTTCTCTAAAGCCACCCCTCGCCGGCCCATCCCAGGAGCACTCGGGGGCCCGAAGTTGCCTGCCTACCCGTCTGAACAGGTCCTGTCCATGCGCGGAGCCCAGCAGGCCTGGCCCCGTGGACCGGCACATGGTCACGGCAGAACTGACCACCGGCCTGGGGCTGGCAGAAGGGCAGCAAAACAATTAGAACAAACATCTGGTACATTTGGGGAACACAAAACTTTATCCTATCTTTAATCAAAACCACATGAAAAAAATATTTGCTCTGAGACAATCCACTCTGCTCAGCCCGAGTCCAGCTTCCGGTCTGGAGCAGAACCCTGCCTGGGGGATCCCTCAGCGTCTCCCCCCCACCCCGGGGACTCTGCTCATTCCCGCCCCACCCTCTATGACACCCATGGCCCACCTGAGACTCTCAGCCTGGGGCCCACCTTGAGCTCCCCACCCCACCTCTCCGCAAGCCCAGGCCTTCCTTTGCTGCAGGAGGTGGGCGCCGGCGGTGGGACACCCTGCAGGCCTGGTGTGCGCAGCAGTCCAGCTTCCTGCCATCGGGTGTGGGCCCACGGGAGGGAGCTGGCCTCCGTGCCAGGGCCTTCCCAGAAGGGTCCCGGTCAGGACGACAAGCCAGGCCAGCTTGCTGTGGCCTCAGGGACAGGCCGCAGGGCCCAGGCCGGGCTCGGCCCCACCGGCAGGCTCGCACAAGGCTTGGAGTGGGTGGGTTGAAGAGTGGCTCTCCAGGGAGCGGAAAGAGAAGAAACTAGAAACAACCACTTAACATCTATTTAGAGCCTGGGAGCATTTGTGGAAGCCGGCCCCATTACTGTTGAAAAGATGCAAATTTGGTGAAATCATCAGCTGTATGGCTCCGGGCTGTTTCCCGAGCACCCTGATTCGTAACAGGAGTGAAGGTATTAGTGTCAGACACCAGCAAGGCCAAGTTCATGTTGCTCAGAGGTAGCCCCTAACCAAACTCCGCCAAGTGCTGCAAAAGAAGATTTGTTATCTTGGGAAGACAGTTCATCCAGTGAAGCCAAAAAAAAAAAAAAAAAAAAAAAACACAAAAAACAAAAAACCACACACACACACACAACACAGTCCTTAAGGCTGGTTGCAGGGGAGCAAAAGAGCCGAGCCCACCACGCCGAGCACGAAGGAGGCGTTGGCTGGCGCCCCCGTGATCCCCACTTCCTGGGCGAAGTGGCTTGCATCGCTGCAGAGAGAAAGGCAATTAAGGCGAAGATATTTTTTCAGCCCTGTTTTAAGTCCCACATCAAATATTCTTGCAGGCATTCAAGAATACACTCAGCTACAAATGAAGGGCAGAAGCTACGCTATTGATTTTTGCATAGGTCTGCTCCTCGTGAACAGCATCTGAGCAACTCCAGCGGATACTGTGAAATCTCGCTCGCCGCCATCAGAAAGAGCCCGACGAATGACTTCATACAAAGAGATAATCCACCCGGGTTCCGCGGGCTCCCCTGACCCCTTGCCCCGGCTCCAGTTGGCAAGAAATTTGGGGACAAATTAACAACACGGTTAGGCGCGGCAGTAGTTTTAAGGCAGAAAATTATTCTCCGTGCCTGCACCATAGCGAAGTCTTTTAAGTGATGCGGTTACAACGGACCCAAAACGCCACAGCCTATAAACTAAATATTTCATCAATTTGCTGAGTATAAATTATATCTTAAAACCCCAGCCCTCCAGGTTGAGGACAGAAAGCGGCCTTTCAGCAAGTGCTCTGAGCAGCGGGACACAAGACGTCTATAAAATATTTTACTGTGTTTTCATGTATAGTGAATTTGAAATAAGTTTAATGGGAACCCAAACACGTATAGAGATTACCAGTCGATACTGGATTCCTTTCCCTCACCCCCTGGTGCCACAGGCTTTTTGTTGCCTCTCCTTCTTTTCAAACAACTGAAGAAGGAGGCATTTGGGAGGGCGGAAGGTGGTTTTTAGGCGGCCACCGCACGGAATGGTTGCCTTGGCTTATAACCTGGGAAGAAAGGGGACTTGAAGCGATCTCTGGGTGCGCGCGCACGCGCGCCCGCCCATGGGCGCGCGCCCACGCGTGTGTTTCACCAGGAGAAATTGCACGAGGCAGAGGAGAGCAACGTTTATGCATTGTGTATTTAGTTTCCTTTCATTTTTCCCCTCAGAGGATGGAGAGGGTGCTATAATTTTCCAAATGCTGCAAAAAACATTCCTACAAATTGCTTTCCTTGTCTGCCTATATACATTAAGCGGCACAAAATAAGCGAGGGGACCCTTCAACGCAAAACGCCTTCTTTTTTTTTTTTTTTTTTTTTTTTTTTGCATTTTCTGTAACAACATAAAAGCTGCTGTTATGACAAGAAGTCTGGTAGTTCACTCTTTCATTTATAATTTAACCACAGCCTATATAACATAATCCAAAAAATATGGGGCCTGATTAGTCTAAAAGTCAAATGCGGTAGAGGGTTTTTGAATACTCCAAGAACAAAACAACACCAAAATAAAAAAGAGAGAGAGAGAGAGAGAGAGGGGAAGAAAACATTGCAGGCATCTGAATATATGCGGTATTTCTTTAATACTTCATTTTAAACTACCTAATTGTGTTTTTAAGCTTCGGTTCCTGTAATTTTGCAAGATGAGGCATTCCAGTGAGAAAACATATGGTGAGGGATTTTTAAACCACACAGCGAGAGTGCATCATAGACTTCTCTGCTGTTTTAGTGTCACAGAAATCCACCGCCGAATTTATCCAGTCACCCATTAAAGAAAGAAAAGAATTCAAGGAAAAGGAGTTTTTAAATCCCCTAATGCTACAAGAACGAGTGAAATACGGTATCAAGTTCAAGTCGGAGTGGCGGTAGAGCTTCCTGACTTTTTACAAGACCAGCAAGTAGCACTTAGCAACCCGAGGCTGGAGGGCTAGGTCAGGGGCGCGGCGGCCCCAGCCTCGTCCAGCCGGCGGCCGGCCCTCCCTTCGCTTTCCAAGGTGGCCCTTCCCGGGGGTCGGTTTTAAGTTCGTTCCCAGAGAGGTGGGCAGGAAAAAGATGCGATCGCTGTTTAGAGAGAGAGAGAGAACCAGAGAAAGACGGATGGATAAATAGAGCGATGGACTTTTGCTTTCATTTTTAAAGTCCCTTCGTAACTGTTACTTAAAAACTAGGTGCCCTCCGCCTGAAAGGGCCGCCGTGTCACAAGGATGTTATTTTAGGAGCGGGCATTGCCATGACGACGCGGAGCCCTGAGGGTGACCCGCCTGAACGTTTGAAAGCCAGCCCGGGAAAGGGGCTCCACGCACTTTAGACACGTACCTAGTCCGCTGGGCGCTCGCACGTGCGCATGTGTGTGCAGACGTCCGCACGAGGTGTGCGAGCGTCCTCCGGGCTCGGTGGGCGCTGGCCAGTGGGGGTGGGGGCGGAGGCGCGGGGACGCGAAGCAATGCATATCATTATTCAAATTACAGTCAGATCCGTCCTTAAATTACACGGGTGTCTCTTATCAGAAATTGTTTCCTATACTGTAAAATGCCGCAATAAGCGGACATTAATTAATGCTAAATTACAATGGAATTATGCATTATATCCACATGAATACCGAATGACTCCATCACGAATAATATTATTACAGTAAATATGAAAGGACCCGAAAGTGGTTTGTCCCTAATTACAAGGTGTTGGTAGCCACCTACGATCTTAAGTTAATATAAACTTCTAAATCCGGCGGCCGCGCCTCGGATCTCTGATTAACGCCGCTGCGAAAACGCAGCCCGAGCCTGATAAGCAAAGCCGACGGGCCGTCCACCACTCCTTCTGGAAGTCTGATTTATCCGTGTGACAGGAGCGTTCGTTTCCTGGCTGAGAATTCCATTCGGGCTGTATCCCCTCGGCACGGATGTGTGTGGCTCCCCCGCTCAGCTAATGTTTTAAAAAAAAATCCACGCACAACTTAGCCGGAGTCTCCCGTTTTGGTGGGTGGTCATTTTGTCTCAGGAAGGAAAATCCTTAACCCTTTCCCACTTCCCGCTTAAAAGATTTCAAAATACTCCGGTGGCCTTTCTTTTTTTTTTTTTTTTTTTTGTCTTTTCTTTTTTCCCCTTCTTTTTTTTTTTTTTTTTCTTTTTTTTGTAAGGCGAAACGGAGTGAGAAAAGTGGAAGGTGTTAATCTTGATAATTAGTGCACAAAAGCAATTAGGGGTCTAAAAACCTTAAGGCACAGAAAGTGATTTTTTGTTTATTTGCTTACCTTATTAAGTTAAATATCTGTCGGAATTAATCGCTAATGAATGTGAAGAAGGCTCGATAGCAGCCAGCTTAATGAACAGCGTGTCAGCTGCATTTTACAGGGTCCCAAATCATCGAAGATTGCAAGCCGACTCGCTATTCAAAATTACTTTTCTGCCCAATTTTCTGTTTGCAAAGCAGTAAATTATTTACATTTATTGTGCTTATTTAAGCACTTAAATGACTATGAATGGAGTACAGGCACGTTTAAAAAATATAGAACCATTACACAACTCGACTGCTGGAAATTCCCGTTATTTCCCCCTGAAGGCTGCTTCCCCTACTTTTCTAATCTCTCTTTTACAACAATTCATGAAAAAGGCCATTATTACATTGAACATGTTTTAATAAGTTATTTATTATTTAACATACTTTAAGAGGCAGCGCCGTGGACGGTACATTATACATGCTAAGAACAGCCTCTTTCAGGCTTGTCCAGTCGCCTGAGCCTAAGCGCTCGGGGTTCCCCGAATAAAACGATGCTGTCCTTCATTAGAAGCAAATAAACTGTGCTTTCCACCATGACTCACGTCATAAACATTGATATTGGAAGAGATCAATTATACCAATTATTGTCTTTGAAAATTATCATTTAATGTATGTGCTTCCTTTAATAGTTATTCATTTGAAGTCGGTGGCCACGTTTTTTTTTTTAATGTGCAGCTGCTCATGCAAACAAATCACTGTCTTAAGTTGCACTTAAACGCACGGGGACCCAGCATGCAGGAAGCCTCCCGGTGCGTTCTCCGCACGTTCACAAAGCATGCCAGCCGGCCACATCTCTAGGCAGCCGATTGACCACTGCCAGACCCACGGATGGCCCAGATTCATCAAAGTGAGGGGAAGAGTGCATGATAGAAACAGGAGAAGGGAATGGTACGTAAGAAGACTAAGGATAGCAGGGGAAGAGGAAACCCTTGGTAACAGAGAAAAGAAAGTCTCAGTGAACGTGCTCATAGATGGGGTCAAGCAGCAGATTCAAGGTTTTCCTTTCAAATACTTCAAATCACGGCCGTGAAAACTTTCCTCTGTTTTCAGACGCAAACAGACGCTCTACACCAAGTTTCTCTGTGGGCCGCATGCATTTACATGCATAATACAGTGTGTGTGCTGGGTCTCACGTTAGCTGTTTCCTAAGTAGCAAGAAACGGTGGTATTTTTCAAAAGTGATTTCAAACAATTTGCAGTGTGTGTGCGTGTGTGTGTGTGTCTGAGACAGAGAGAGAGAGAGAGAGAGAGAGAGAGAGAGAGAGAGAGAAAGCAGCCATATTTATTATGCAGACTTAACTATTTGAATGTATTTTCCCAAATGATACCGGGGCAGCGTAACAACTACTGTTAAAAAGCCCCATGCTATTCATAAGAGATTATACTGGAGTAAACATTACAATAGCAGTAATGATCTAATTAAAAGAATCAGACCTACTTAAAAGAGTCCCTTCTTTCAGGGGGGGAAAAAAGAAAAATCAATGACGCCATCCATAGTCCGGAATGGGGCGAAGCCTTTTACTGTGATCAAACGCACTCTATCTGGTACATATCTGAAGTCCTCTGGTCTTTGTTACTTAATGTGATGCGGAAGATCAAAGATGCGTGGGGTATGCGTTCCCGGGTTCCAGCTGACTCGCTGTCATATGGTAAAGCTTTTTTTTTTTTTTTTTTTTTTTTTTAAGTTGGCTATAATTCTACCTTACTCCAAGTGAACGGGGTTTCTATTAAACTAAGCATTTCCTCAAATCTGGCACGAGCCTTGTGCGAGATTTTCCCGAAGCCGCGTGAGTGAGACCCTAACGCACATCCCTGCGCGGAGGAGGCTTGCACGGCCCGGAGCGGCTCCCCGCAGGCGCCCGTGTCCCCACCCCGCTGCGGGAAACACGGGTGTTGCTGCGTGCCCGGGGGAGGAGGAGAGAAAAAAGCAAGCTCGATCCCTAATCGCTAATTGTTTACGTGGGCCTGGTGCCTGCAGGCTTACGTTTAAAGGACACTGCTTTGCCCTCCCCCCGCTCCCCCCCCTCCATGACCGCCTTCTCTTTCCCCCAGCACCTGAAGTCAGGCCTGGAACCCAGGCTTAAAAATGCGGGCGACGGAAAAGCAATCGCCAAGGACGGAAGGGGAAGGAGGCTGTGGTAGGGAAGCCATCCCCCCAGGAGGCCACAGGGGGGAGCTGTGGCTCTGCTCAGGGCCGCCAGAGCCGGTGGGGGGGAGGCGAGGGCAGAAAATATACTGTAGCAAAGCACGGTGGAAGGGGAAAGGTAGGTTTTATAAGTTCCTGAATTTTATGACTATACTGCAACAGTGGAATGTCCACTCAATCTGTTGCGAAGTTAGCACAGAAAACATGCACTGGGCATATTAAGTACAGGATGAAATGCTGTAGTGAATATTTATTAGCAAAAATATAGGTTCTCAAAAACAGAAATAAAACAGGGTAATAGATGAAGGGAAGAATAGATTTAACACTGAAATAAATATCAAAGGTGCAAAGAAAAGGCAAAATATAGTGTTCAAACAAAGCTGCGAATTGGGTCCAGATTTAATGCCCCCCTAGGGAAGAAAAGGTTGGACAGACTTGGAATTGAGATACCACTTTTAGTACACAGCCCCTGTAATGCTGTCAGCTTTATTTCCTTTGACAAATGTGAAATAAAATTTGTCAAAGTTAGGGCTTGGAAAGTTGGCTATTGAAAATTCAATTGGTAATAACTGGTATAGCCCAGCACTCGGGAGATTTTTAAAGGAGAGGGATGTTTAAGACGCTGGGAGTTGGGGGCGGGGGGGGGGGGGATGGCCCTACATATTGTATTTCACTTTTTAAAAATTTAGCAGTTGACTTAGGCAACTGGATTTCTGGGTCTCCTATTAGCTGGGTTCACCGTTGCAAGGCGGTCGTTTAAGACCCGCGTCCACGCTAACGACGGTCACATCGGAAGTTTGAAAACATTCCGCTCTCCACGCAGAGGGCACCTCTTATCTCCCCGGGAGCCACACTCGGCCCGAGGGACCGGCATCACGAGGCGGCTCTGGACCAAATAATATCAAAGCACACGGTGCAGTCGCAACAGGGACGCTGTGCTAATCCCTCTCCACAGAGCTCTCGAATGTGCTTCTCCTCGGACCGTGAATTTGATACATTAATAGTGCAAACTGTGATTTACCGGGAATGCTTAATGACAGACTTTTCTGGTCTTCGCGATTGGCCTCTCGGCCTCCCTCGTGTTCCCCGCGCTGCAGGCAGCGCAGATGCGGACGGACGCGGCTCCCAGAAGCCGCCCGCCGGCCACACCCCACCCCGCCGCACCCCTTCGCCTCTGCCGTCCTGGGGAACAAAGCCACGTTTCAGAAAGCAGAGCCTCTCCGCCTCCCCGTCGGCCCCCACGAGTGTCCGTCTCTGGTTCGGTTGCTCTGGTACCGTCTACGCGTAAGCAGAAGGAGGGCGGACCTGCTGCGTTTCCTGCATCTTTATGGGAAACGGGACCCAGGGTCTCCCAACGGCATTCGTTTGCTTTAAAAAAAAGAAAAAAAAAAAAAAGCGGGCAACTTGGCATTTTGTCCTGCCGTCCGAAGCGGCACCGAGGGCCCCGGAGTTTCTTACACGATCCCGGCGACCCGCTGGCCGCCCGGGATGCGGCGGCCTCGCTGCGCGGCGGCGTCTTTATTGGTATAAAAGACCTCCAAGAGTCCCCTCCAAGTCACTGTGTCACGAAGGCGGCTTTCTGTCTTTTACGGCACGGGGAGGGGGGTGGCTATCTAATTGAAGATTTTATTTTTAATTTTCGCACTCTTACCATGCGGTCTTTACTTTATCTTTCCATCTTCAGCCCGTGTTCCCGGCCGCCCGTCGCAGGAATCGGGCAGTCAGCAAGAGCCCGAGAGTGCTGGCATGTCTCACTGCACTCTGAAGATGGCATATTTACTGCGCCTGCCAGCGGGGTCGCGCTTCTGTCCTAGTAGACGTAGTGGAGTATGAAAAAGGCAATTACATCTCACTGGGTGACCTTTTAACAGCCGTGACTACCTCCTATCTATACATAATTATTATAGGTGATGATTTCCAAGTATTACAATCTCCGAGAGCCGTCTTTAATTCACATCACATTTAGGCACGTTTGTCACCAGCGCGAGAAATTCTAACCCCCGAAAACTGGGAAAACAGAAGAGAAAAGTGGTAGCAAAGGATGTCAAGCTCTCAAGTCATCCTAATAAAAACACAGCAAATAAGATGTCGCCCTGTTTGTATTCATTATCAGTTCTTACATGCTCCGACTCTTGCATTAAACATTAGACAGCCTCTGATGCCCGCTTAACAGTTTAATTCCCTCCTCAGTATTCAGGCTGTCATAATAAAATCAGTGAAGCAGGCAAAGTCGAATAAGAGCAGGAAGAGGCATTGAACATGTAGCACAAGACACTGTCATCGCTAACACTCGCTCTGCACGACTTACGGGCGCTGGATTCAGCATATGCTGTGGGGTGACACGCACACCAATCTCCCCCTCCGCCGCGGTGGCCAGCCTATCTTGCCGGTGCAGGGCGAGGGTGGCACGCGTGCGGAGGGCCGATAGCAGCCCCTTCAAAAGGAGCCGGCTTCTGAGCTACTGGGGCTGGCACAATAGAAGCCACTTCTGTCAACAAAGACCGCAGTCTAAAGAGCTAGATATCCCCACTATGGAAAGATTAACAGCGCTAAATCCGTTTAGGCCCTTTTTTACTTATTTACAGGCTGCTGATCTTGAAGGCTGAATCAGAACAAGAGATTAGCTCTATTAAGTGCTGCCCATTTTTCTGAATTATGTTTTTGAAGACTTGGACAATATGAATAAGGACTCATATTAACCACCGTTCGAGAGGCACACACTTCATTGCGATGACAAAGCCTTCGGAAAACTACTTGTCACTTGTAGTGATCCATTGCAAATACAGTTTAATATATAATTTATATCTACCAGCTGCTGAGAGCAGAGAGAGAGAGAGAGAGCGACCCTACTCTATTTCTCTTTTAAAAGAGAGAGAGAAGGAAAGAGAGAGAGAGAGCGAGAGAAAGAGAGAGAAAGCCTGGCAATTGAGGATGTCACTAACGATAGTAAAATAGCTCAGCAAACAGTTCAATAAATGGTTCAATACGTGTGATACTATCCAAACAAAGACTCGAAGCCATTAATTTTAAAAAGTTCTGTGAATCTTCTTTGAACAGTAAATATTTAATCGCTGCAATATGTAAGCTGCCCTCTCATATTTTATCTCCTAACCAGAACCGTGCGGTGAACCTGGCCTTTAATAATTTTGACCAGAGCAGTATTTTGCCATTTTTCTCCTGCCGCCCAATAAGGAGGTGCGTCCTGCCCGGCACGTTGCTATCGCCGCTGATGCGTTCTTATTGATGCCAAAAAACGGCCTCGGATGAATTAGCCCGGTAAGTGTGAAAGGACATAACGCCTTAGCCCCAGTTTAAAAAAAATAAAATAAAAAGTATGTCCGTTTGTGCATGTGTATATATACGCAAGTATGTGGCATACGTGTCAATACATTAAAATATGTGTTTAAAATTATGCGTGTGCTTGATAAATACACTAAATGTTTTTAAAGAAACTACATCGTGGAAAAATCACAGCTTCCAGGCCAAGACTTTCGGAGTTAAATAGGAAAAACACGAAAATTTCTGCCTCACAGCGGTCTCCACCGACGTCTTCCCTTTAAAGGCACAGACACTAGTTAGGGATGTCGTCTTTGGCCATATTTAATAATTGATGAGGAGCCTCGCAGGTCTCAAAAGCTTATACAACCAAACAACTAATATTTATTTATTTTATTATATATTTTCTTTTAATTCAAGAAATACCCACAGAGATTACAATTCTAATTTGCAGGGAATCCTGTCGGCAGAAAAATCAAACAATTAGCAATCCACCTTCTAAACAGGCTACCGGTAACCGACAGCTTCAGACACGGCCGGTGGAACCTCACGCCGTCGCTCCCTCCACCCCCCCCCCCCAAGCCGGCTCCGAGTGGAGGGGAGAGCACGTGCAGAAGTTGACCGAGGGATGGACGAGCGACGCCGCCATCGAGTGTACAGATTCACGTCAGGGGGTAGGAGGTAGGACGGGGCTGTGACTGGCAGTGGCTTGTGTAAGTTCCTCAAAAGTGGACTCTCCACTCCATAAGAGCGTCGTCAAAGCAGCTGTCACCACGCGCATTCCCTACACACACACACAGCGCACACGTACACACACACACATACAGTTGGCTAAAATGCGTGGTGAAATGGGAGTGTATTTCTTCATTCGCCCTTTTGGCTGCGGTCTACACCACAAGCATCGGGTAGAATGTGCACTAAGAAAACACAAGTCACCCGAAAGCTCACCCCGCCAGCCCGCTGGCTGTAGCAAGAGAACAACAGAGACAAGGATGGGAAAGGACTTTCCCAAGATCACAGGTCATAGGTGATGGGTTTCACCCTAGGGCTCGCGAGCCTAAATTCTGACCTCTCTCCAGAACGTAAACAGCTATTTATTTAATTTCATTCGTAGTTCCTACATGCAGAGGGAAGAACAAAGGCCGAAGACACACGGTTTGTTACTCTCCAAGAGCTCATGGTCTACCAGTGAGGCCAAGCCCTGACGATAGGCTACACCCCATGCCTTCATGTTCCAAGTGGGCCAGACAGAGCCTGGAGGGGAGGAAGCCGATCTCACCGGGGGACAGAGCCGCGCGGCTCTGCACCAGCGAAGGAGCGTGCCACGGTTCTTGGTGAAGGTTCTGGCAGCCTTTCCACACACATAGCACACCTCTCCCCTTCATGCTCTCTTCCGACAAGCCAGCTAACAGAGAAGGTGGAGGTGCCTCTGAGCTCCCAGGAAAGGCCGGGGCGGGGAGGGGGTGGCACGTCTACAGCACACATGGCCGTCTGGCAGCCACCCAGGTCACTATTCTTCACACTAGTCCCTGAAAAGAAAGATGTCGTTGTCCTGTTCGAAAGGCGAGACGAACGAGACCCTAAGCTGCTCGCCGAGAACGGGTGAGAGGTGGAGTGTGCAAACCTCGGCCCTGAGCAGAGAGCTCTTTTTCCAATAACCGTATGGACGCACTCTTACGAGATCTCCCAGACCTGCTGCAGCCCAAAACCTCGCGACGCACTGGTCCCAGGAGAGGAGAGCACGGGGGACCCGCACTCGCGGAGCTGGTGGTTTTGCTTGGGAGACGAGGGAGCTAAAGTCAACCAGAAGCCTTGGATTCACGTTACGTGGATTTGGTATGTGTACCATGCTTTATATTATATGTGTGTAGACATGCGTGTGTGCGGATAGATAGGTAGGTAGGTAGGTAGGTAGGAAGAGAAGGAAGGAGGGAGGGACGCAGTGAAGTGTGACTCTGGGATCTGTGTCTGGGTGGCAGGAGCAGCGGTAGCAATATACGCGACGGTCGCCTTTCAAGATGGCCGGTGCCCGCGTCTCAAGCCACGCGTTCCTCGTCCGCCCGCAGAACAGACATTCGGGGAGGTGAGCCGGTCTGGCCAGGAGGGGGTGGGCAAGAAGGAAGTGGCACACACGGGACCAGGAAAAGGAATCGCAAAAGCAAAGAGAGCAGACAAAGCCAGAACCCGCCCTTCCCGTCCACCCCGTCCGCGTCGCGGCCGCCACTCAAGACGCGCCCTCCCAGCCTCCCCAGGCCTCCCCAACTTTTGTTGCTCTCTGCTCTCACCAGCCGCTCTTGCTCCTGCACGCTCCCGCTCTGCATCCGGGAGTAAACCACCCACGGCGGGACCGTCTTCCCGTCCCGTCGTCTCGCAGGGAGTGTGCTCAGGAGCCCAGTGGGCTGGAGCCCACGCTCCCGTCGGGCACCAGTGCGGCATATCCCAGACCAGGCCGCTGAGTCTGGCCGGGAATTCTAATGCCAGCACTTGCCGCCAAGTAACTTCACCGCTCCTGCCGTCGCCTACCTCATCTGTACGATGGGTAAGTAATAGTATCTACCTCACTTCCAAGGTCATATGAAGTGTTCAGCTCACTCTCCGGCGTGCCCTAAGTACCCAATGAATGAGATCTAGGAGAAGAGCAGCAGCCGCAGCCAACTGTGTCATTTACCGTCGCTAAACCTCAGTCTGCCTGTCTGTGGAATGGGTACTCCAGTATCGAGTCTGCCTGAGGTTCACGTGAATTAGGGTAAGGCACACACAGAGCCTGGCACAGAGTAGATGTTCAGCTTCTTTGTCTATGAGCAATATATATAGTTATATCCCCAGAGAGCCTTGCCCAATGTAATCCACACTCAACAAACACGACGCTTAGTAAGGAAAGAATTTCTTATACTAATTACACCATGTTCATACAAGCTAACTCTACTTGCCCATTTAAAGAGGAAGAAAAACAAAATAGGAAGCTTCTCTCATGGCAAAGGAGCATACAATCTACTAGCATCGCATTAGAGAGCTCTGCGGGGCCAAGCCCTGGGGTCCGCAACGGCACGTCTGTGGATACGCTTCCGTCAGAACGACTATTCAATCTGCCTCGCCTCATTTTTAAAAGTTAGCAGGTTTTCAGCCTCCCAAAGTATCATTACATTTGGAATGGAATTTCGCCTCCTCCACCAGCAGTGTAATAAAATCCTCGAGTCTGAGAAAAAGTCAGGAAAGTTCAAGTGTCAACCAGGTTAACATTAAAATTGTTAGAAAACAGGAACCGTAATTTGGGGATTGAAAAAGAGGTGGAATGCGTGTTGTAAGTGCAAGTGATCTGGAAATAGATGTTTGTCTTGGCCGTTTTCAGGGAAGTGACATCAGGTTGTGCGTCTACTGGGATACGAGTCCTGCGTTTTTCAATCCAGATTTTGGCACTAAAGTTGGCAAAATTAGACCATTTTGTTAAACGGATCTTCGCGGCGTCCACCTCCCCGACCCATTACAGCACACCTATGACACGACTCGAGAACAATGGGTGAAAAATGGGCTATAAAACAGGAATGGCCTGCTTCATGTAAAGTGGGTTTTATAGTGCAGGTGTACAGCGTTTATCGATACTGTAAAGCAGCAAGATCGTGCCGCCGTAAAGCATACCATTTGTTTAAAAAGAGCGAAGAAGGAAAAGAAAAACATAGGCACCTATTAATTTAAAAAATACAATCCCCAAGAATTCTTAAGCCAGTGGGGCACTTTATAAAAGCGTTTGCCGTTTTATCATCTGAGGTTTTAGACGTTTTGTCAGAAGCTTCGTCAGATAGGTGAAACAGAAAGGCAATTGGGGGGAAAAAAATAAAAAGGCAAAGAAAAAAAACCAAAAAAACAAAAAACACAAAACAAAAACGCTTCGTGGAACTGCGAAGGCGGTTTCCGGGCTCCTCTCAGGGAAATCCAGACACTCACTCTCCCGAAACCTGCGAACGCGGCTGCAGGCGTCTCGGTGGTGGTGGGCTCGGTGCTGGGCGGCTCGGTGCTGGGCGGGGGCTGCCGGCTCCAGGTCTGAATGGGAAAAGCTCTGCATAGGAAATCCAGCTGGAGTTTTTATTGCCCGTTTCCTTTCGGGAAGGTGGCATTGTTTCTGCCGACAATGACCAGGGAAGGGGTGTAAGCTGGATGGGTCGCCGGCATCCTTCAAAGCCCCCGCTGGCCACAGGAGTGCGGCGTTCGGTACTTCTGTTCCTGGCCGAGCGGGCCCGGGCTATTTATAAGTCGGATTGTGCTGGCACCCGAGTCTCACTTCCCCAGAAAGCGTTCCTGGCATGGTGCTTTGATTAAGAAAATGTTCTAAACACAATGCGAGAGGTCTCTCCCTGCGTGCCGTGCTCTGTGCTTAAAAGTCAAATTCTTTCCCCTCCCGTCGAGAACGGCTCCAAACACCCGCCTCGAAGCCGTCAGGCCTGCGGACGCCCCACCTGCCCGGCGGGCCCGGAAAGGACAGCTTTGGACGGTTTCTTCCACTTCTCTTGACAGTCTTTACCAGAAACCGTTCTCCGAAGTCCGTGGCCTCGGACGCGATAGAATTCCACGCACAGGGTTCCTAGGGGGCGCGCATTTAGAGCGAGAATAAAACAAATGTTTAAGGAAACTTGTGATTGGTTTCCTTTCCGTCCCTGCTCTCGGTCCTTCCGCGGCGCCAAATGCCGCCCTCATGCTCGGTGCAGATGTTGTCACAGCTGCCCGCTCGCGTCGCTGACAGCGCGCGGCGTGGGCTCCCCCCGTTCCGGATCCCAGGAGAGTGACCCGAGACATAAAGCAAGGACGACCAAACTACTGCATTTAGAATCTCTCTAAAATGCAAATCCAAGCGGACAGCCGTCCTGCCGACCGCCCCGCCATGGCTCCCTACTGCTGCCTTCCGGGGAAACTTCCAGAAGAAGGCCCTTCTCCGCAGAGCCCTGCTTTCCTGCCGAAGCCTGCCTCTGCCTGCTCTCCTCCTACCACCAACCGTGTGTACCCTCGCTAGCCCCACCGTGCTCCCTATGGAGGCCCCCTGGGGAAGCAAACTGTTCCAGGCCCACTGTTTGGAATGCTACCCCTATCTTTTAGGCCTGGCAAACTCCTCTGCATCCTTCAAAACCCTACTCAGCTTCCCCTTTTCTGTGAAGAATTCCTTCACCCAACCCTACTCAAAGTTAATCCCTTTACATAACATTTGCGTATAAACAGCCTTCTTAGGAGCTCCTGGATACTGCAGTGCTGTTGAGTCCAGATACGTGTCTACACACCTGCCCTTGGGAAGCCTCCAGTCCGCTAGGGAGGCAAAGCCTGGATTTCTTTTTACCCGCAGCACTTGGCAGTGTCTGGCACAGATAGCTGTGGAAGGGAAGAGAATGAGGGAAGGAAGAAAGAAAGTAATGGAAGGCAGATTGGGATTGGGGCGGGGCGGGGGAGGGAAATAACCAACCACCCCCCCCCCAGTGTAGAAACACAATCGTGAAGCTAACTTTGGAGCCACTGATATTCATGGTGGGGATCTCTACTCCTCTTAGCCTGAAACTGCAGAGAATGAGAAGACTAAGTAACTACCTTCTCCTCCATGTGATACACAGTCTCTGCGCACCTCCTGGGTGCTGCGAACTCAAAAAAGTTCTTCTTTTCTCATTCGGAAAGGAAGGGGAAACAGAACAGGGGGTGAGCCCCTCCCTCTAGGCAGACACCATGGTCTTCCTCTTGTGCGTCGAACCGGAGTCCTTTGTCGTTGCCATAGATGTGACATCACGTGCCACGCCACTCACCCGCACAGTGACGGCACTGTGCTATCGTCTGCCATTGGTGTATTTTGTCCTCCGAATAGCGTTCGTCCTCTTAATCAGACAACGCAAGATTTGAGTAGACCACTGAGACGGTGACTGCTGATATAAAAAACCCAAACATGGGGGAGGGGCTCAGAAAACCTGAAAACCCAGTTTTTTTTTAAAAAAACCAAAAGACACAGTCATGTATAGAGCCACGTAGGACGAGGGCCTC